>OX637533.1:40716755-40859255 GCA_951800035.1 Linnaemya tessellans | reverse complement strand
ATACAAACACATATGCATGTACATACACATATGCACATACACACACATATATATGAATACATATATATAAATAACATAATTACAAATTAATATATTAACATATATACAAATTTACATACATATGTATACAACTAAACATTTACAATATTTAAACTATTCAATCAACATTACAACAAGGATAAGAACTGATTACAGAATAGTGTATATAAATAACATATAAAAATAATGATATGATATAAATATATATACACATGCGTATGCATACACATATATACATATACACATATACATGTATACACGCATACACACACATACATACATACACATAAATACATACATACATACATAGGAATAAATTCTTTAACCAATTAACATAAATAAAAATTTTTTTTTTTTTTTTTTATATAAAAAATTCAAATTTTACTAACTAAATACCTATAATTCTGTGCTAATTTTTCTGTGTCTGCCTTAAAATTTATTCTTTGTGATAAAGGTGTGCGAATTATTTCTAACATTTCTAACATTAAGCGCCGATTATAATTGTTATCTGTGTTTAATATTGAAACATTTTCAAAATCTGCAAAATGATATAATTCAGAACTATGAGAACATAAAGCAGTTTTTTGTGAATTCATGTGTCTATATTTTTGATCTGACTTATGACCTGTTATCCTAGTCTTTAATTTATTTTTAGTTGTACCAATATATATCTTATTACAATTTTCCTGACTATTCCCCTTGCAAGGTATTTTATAAATTACATTAGACCTATCCCACTTATCAATCTTATCTTTTGTTTTGCTAAATAGTCCTTTCATTGTATTATATGTCTTGTGAGCTATTCTATATTTCTCTGAATCGTAAATTTTAGATTTTACTAATCTTTCTGATATTCCAGATATATAAGTCAATGACTTATATGTCTTTTGCTGTGTAGTATTATTTATATTACCATTACCATTACCATTATTGTTATTGTTGTTATTATTATTATTATTATTATATGTATTGTTGTTAATATTGTTGGTATTATTATTATTGTTATTTGTTCTTCTATCTCTATATTGATATATTAATTTAATTATTAAACTCTTTGGGAAATTATTATATTCTAAAATGTCTTTAATTTTATTTACATTATTCTTATGAAATACCTTATCACTAATATTTAAAACTCTTTCTATGAAATTCCTAGCCGTATTGATAATAATATGTCTTCTATGCTTAGAATAATAATTAATCATTCTGCCTGAGGCTGTAGGTTTCTGGTACCAATTTATTAATAATCTATTTCCTTTTCTAATTGTCGCTTAAAGCTTCAACATATTTATTTTTATATGATATAATTTATTTGCTTGATTTGTTCATTTTATTATCAGTCTGTGAATTGCCTAAATGTTTATTTGTCCCTTGATCATTTACAAGTATATTATGTATTTGTATTCCCTTTTTTGCCTATTTGTTTACGTGTAAATGATCAATTCCTTTTTGTGTGTTCATTCTACTGCAGTGGTTTTGTCTCGTTAAGTTGGCCCGTTATTTAAAAGGTTGTTTTTTGTACATAAAGAATTTTAGCTCAACTTAATTTATTTTAAAGACAAAATTTAGTTTGTAAGGAAAAGCACTGCGGTGAGTACTTAAAGTACTTTGTATTTTTTATATATTTTAATCAAATGTTTTTTGTATAGAAATAAACGCTTCACACCATTTTATAACTTTGGTCTTGTTATTTTTGGTGTGGTTAAATTCGCTCCTTATAAACAACAGTCACCGCCAGTGACGACAAATTTTATTTCGCAGCTTTGTGCGGAAAATTTTGTGGTTCCTTGCCTGCCGGAACAATTGGTTCTCTGCCTAAGAGACAAATTTTATTTCGCAACTTTGTGCGGAAAATCTTGTGGTTCCTTGCCTGCCGGAACATTGGTGATATTTTGAAAAAATTTATTGTGGTCCCTTGCCTACCGGGACAATTGGTTCTCTGCCTAAGAGAAAATACATTTTTGGTGAAGAGGTTCCTCGCCTGTGGGAACAAGAAATATTTTCAACGTTTGCAGAAATATTTGTGCTTCATTCTGCCAGCTGAATACAATATTTTTGGAAATTTTTATAAAAGTGGTCCCTCGTCTGCCGGGACATATTTAAAATAATTTGTGGTGTCTTAAGTGTGTGTTCCTTCGTTTTTTTGTGTTCTCACTTAAGCAATTAATTTGGAAAAAATTTTGGAGTTCATCATGCAACGATCGCCCGTAAGAAAAAGCCCTCGATTGCAGTCAGATTTAAATCAAAATAATAATGGTCCACCATCTGCCGCTGGACCTCCATTTTTGCCCACCAGTTCCTCTGCCGCCGGAACAACAATGTCGTTGCCAGTAGTTCCTTCTACATCTGGTGTCACAAATACAAACGGAAGTACTGCCAACGCAGGTGAACAAAATAAGTCCATCCCTGCCGCTGCCGGTGTGCTGATAGGTTCCACCGCCGTTGGAACATCAGGTACCATAGCCACCACTTTCACTGCCGCTCCCATCATGGCTACCAGCACCTTTCAGCATAATCAACAAAATCCAGGTATTCATTTGGAAAACTTGCAAAGCCAAATCAATACGCTCCAGGCTCAGTTGCTGGCTGCCCAGGAAGTATTGTCCAACGCCCTCAATACCAATTCGTCTTCATCCGCTGAAATGCCCCAGCCATCCAATATGGCGCCACCAGCCACAGGTCCCAGTGATGCCAACGTTGGCAACTCTGCCTCAGCCAACGTCGACTGCGCTGGTCGTCGCACGCCATTTTCTTGTGTTAGCTGCAATGCAAATAATTCTGGTTTTTATGCAAGCCAACCGCCATTAGTACAAATGTTCCCGCCTAATAGTCTTGTGTCTCAAAATGGTGGTTCGATGGCAGTGCATAGAAAAATTTACGATTTACCAGAGTTTAGTGGCATACCTGAGGATTGGCCCATGTTTTCGACAGCTTTTAACAATTCCACTGCCGTCTACAACTATAATAATTTTGAGAATTGTGCTCGCCTCCAAAAGGCATTAAAGGGTGATGCACGTGAAAGTGTTAAATCTTTGCTCATACATCCGGATAATGTGAATGTGGTGATGGAACAACTACGCTTTCGATATGGTCGTCCAGAAATGCTTATTCGTTGTCAGTTGCAACAAGTGAAAGAAATTCAGCCCATTGGTGAAAGTGCTATCGACAGGCTTGTGCCGTTTGCTGTTAAGGTGCAGAATCTTGCCGCCTTTTTGGAATCTGCTAATGGACAACAGCATTTGGCTAATCCTACACTAATGGACGAACTAGTTGGCAAGCTTCCCTTGAGTAAGAGAATGGAGTGGGCCCGATATGCCTCAACAATTAAGCCTTATCCAACTGTTCTGAATTTCAACAATTGGCTCAAAGATGTTGCTGATTTGGTACAAACTATTCAAGGGGTGAGTGGTAATCGAAATTATAGTGAACCAAAAAGAAAAGTTGTCCTCCATGCCGTCGAGGGTCAACGCAAACAAGAATGCCCTATGTGCCAGGGTAACCACAAATTGTTTGAGTGCAAAAAATTTAGTTCATTGAGCGTGCCTAATAGATGGACTCATGTGAAAAAATTTAGGTTATGTTTTTCTTGCCTTGGCTCGGGGCATCCTAGTAGGAGTTGCCGTAACCGAAAAGAGTGTCCCATTGATGGTTGCCTAAGAAAACATAACAAATTATTACATGATGGTCAAAGTAATAATGGTGAAAATAATTCTGTGTCAAATGAGTTGGGAGCTTCAGGTGGTTCAACAAATTTAAGTGCGTCCGTCCTAAGCTGTGTGTCCCGTGCTGCAGATAAAAGTGTGCTGCTATTTCGAGTTGTGCCAATTATACTTTATGGTCCTAGTAACAAGGTTGAAACTTATGCGTTGTTGGATGAAGGTTCTTCTGTTACTATGGTGCACAGCTCCTTGGTGAGGCAACTGGGCCTCCGGGGGCAACAAAGTAAATTGAATTTACACTGGTACGCTGGGAAGGCATCTGAGGAAATGGCATCTGTGGTAGATCTGCACGTAAGTGGGATTGGCATGAAAAGGAAGTATGCTCTAAAAAATGTTTATGGTGTCTCAAATTTGAAATTGCCGGCTCAAAGTTTTAATATGGACTTAAGTGCTCATCCTGGTTTACCTATTAAAACTTACAATGGTATTGCCCCTAAGGTCCTGATTGGATTGGATCACTGCCATCTTGGTCTTCCTGATGAAATTGTGCCATTAGAAGAAAGTGGTCCTTATGCTGCCAACACACCATTAGGCTGGGTCGTTTTTGGCCCGATGAGGGGTAAGCCATTAAATTCTCATTTATGTTTGTTGTCAGTTCAGCCAGAACAGAAGGTCTATGACTTGGTGGCAAGTTACTTTGAAATCGAAAATTTTGGAGTGAAGGTTTTGCCAGTCGTAGAATCGAAGGAGGTTACACGAGCTCGTCAAATTATGAAGGAATCTACAGTGAAGGTTGAAGGGAGATTCCAAACTCGGCTTTTGTGGTGCGCTGATGATATTGTCCTGCCTGACAGTTATTCCATGGCTTTAAATAGACTCAATGGTATTGAAAGGAAGATGAAGAGGATTCCTGAATTTGGTGATGCCTATAAGTCCATCATGAAGGGTTATGTATCCAAGGGGTATATACGAAAATTGTTGCCCAATGAAGCTTCTGGTGTTTGCCCTAGGACTTGGTATCTTCCTCATTTTGGAGTGGTCAACCCAAATAAGCCCGGAAAGCTTCGTCTAGTTTTTGATGCTGCAGCAACCGTTGAAGGTGCCTCGCTGAATTCCATGCTGTTGAAGGGTCCTCAAGAATATAAGCCTTTGCCGTCAATTTTGTTCAACTTTCGTGTTGGTGCTGTTGCAGTTTGTGGGGACATTAAAGAGATGTTTCACCAAGTCCTTGTTTCTCCTGAAGATAGGTGTTCTCAACGGTTCCTTTGGCGTGAAAATGACACGAAGCCACCCGATACTTACGAGATGCTTGTGATGACATTTGGGGCTGCTTGTTCGCCCTGCGTCGCCCATTATGTTAAAGAAACCAACGCTTTGAGCTATCGTGAAGAACATCCTCGTGCGGTGAAGTCTATAGTGGATCATCATTATGTAGATGACTTTGTCGACAGCTTTCCAACTACTGAAAGAGCTATTGAGGTTGCCCAACAAGTTCGTGACATCCATAAGTCTGCCGGATTCGAGCTACGAAACTTTTCATCCAATTCGACGGAAGTAATTGTGGCTCTTAAAGGTACAGTGGAGAAGGCGGTGAACTTTTCCAGCGATATCAAGGAGCTGCAATCAGAAAAGGTCTTAGGTATGTACTGGCAACCTAAAGATGATACTTTCAGGTTTGAGCTAAAGTTCCACAACGTGAATGCTGATGTCATAGAAGGTCTGAGGTCCCCAACAAAACGTGAGTTACTAAGTGTGGTCATGTCTGTCTTCGATCCACTTGGTTTTTTGAGCAATTTTATGGTAACAGCTAAATTGTTGATGCGTGAAGTATGGAGACATGATATCCGATGGGATGACGCTTTGCCCGATGAAATGTATGACGTGTGGAACAATTGGCGCCAAGAGCTCAAATATGTTGTTAACCTAAAAGTGCCTCGATATTATTTGGAAATGGCGATCCTACTCGATTGGAGCTACATGTTTTTGCCGATGCTAGTGAGGATGCATTTGGTGCCGTGTCATATTGGAGGTCCATAAATGCTGATGGAAAAATTAAAGTATCCCTCGTAGCTGCAAAAACTAGATGTGCCCCTCTAAAAGCGATGAGTATTCCCAGGCTCGAACTTCAGGCTGCTGTTTTTGGCACTCGATTAATGAATACGATTTTGATGGAGCATTCCATGAAGGTGTCTCGAACCATCTGTTGGAGCGATTCCACGACAGTTATCAATTGGATTGGCTCAGGAAACCGTAGATACAAGCCCTTTGTTGCTCATCGAATCACAGAAATTTTAGATTCCACTAGCCCAGCAGATTGGAGATGGCTGCCAACCAATCTGAATGTTGCTGATGAAACCACGAGGATGAAGTCTCAAGTCAACTTTTCAAATGAATCCAGCTGGTTTAGTGGCCCTAGTTTCCTTTATGATGATGAAGATAAGTGGCCTAAATCTGTCAACATTGATCCTACTAGCTTTGATACTGAGGAGCTACGTCCAAAATTTGCCTTACTAATTAATATTTCGCCTCTTATTGAATTCAGCAGATTTTCGTCCTATTTGAAACTGAAACGTACCGTTGCCTGGGTCTTACTTTTTATAAATCGATGCCAAAAGAAAGGGATACCAGAAGGAAGGACTGGTTTGACAGCTGCTGAACTAAAAACTGCGGAAATGTATCTCTGCCGCCAAGCCCAACGAGATAGATTTAATGCCGAAATAGAAAATTTAAAATCTGAAGAAATTTTGCCAAAAGGTAGTGAATTGTTTATGTTGGCTCCATATTTGGATGAAAATTCACTACTTCGAGTTTATGGCCGTGTGGACGCAGCTAGTTGGTTACCCATGGAAATAAGACATCCGATTATATTGCCTTCATCTCATCCCGTTACCGAGTTGTTTGTGGCCCATGTACACTGCAAGATGAAGCACCAGAATTTCGAAGCAACGATATGTGAAATCAGAAGATCATTTTGGATCCCCCGCCTTAGAAAAATTTTGCGTAGGTGTGTTTCTAAATGTTTCATTTGCAGGTTTCGTAGTACATTGCCGGTGCCACCACTTATGGGTTCTTTGCCAGAAGACAGATTGACGCCATATATTCGGCCCTTTACATACACTGGTCTGGATTATTTCGGGCCACTAACTATAACCATTGGTCGACGCCATGAAAAGAGATGGGTTGCTCTATTTACCTGCCTAACCGTCAGAGCCATCCATCTGGAAGTTGCCTTTGACTTGTCCACAGATGCGTGCATTCTTGCCATACGCAATTTTATAAACCGGCGTGGCGTGCCTACAAGACTCAGAAGCGACAATGGTAAAAATTTTGTTGGTGCTGACCAAGTCGCTAAGAGGTTTAACGAAGTGTTTGATTTGACCCGAATTGAAGATGAACTGTCATCGAATGGTATTGACTGGCAATTCAATTGTCCGCATAATCCTGCAGAAGGTGGTATATGGGAACGTATGGTCCAGTGCGTCAAACGTGTGCTACAGTCAACTTTGAAAGAGTCTGCCCCTCGTGAACACACACTGCAGAGTTTCCTGATTGAGGCCGAAAATATTGTGAACTCTCGTCCCTTGACACACTTGCCGTTGAGCCACGAAGACGAGGAACCCCTAACGCCTAACCATTTTTTGCTTGGTTGCCCAAATACAGCCCAAACTCCTGCCGGAGCCCCAGAAGAAAGGCCTATTTTATTGAGAAAGCAATGGTGCATCTCCCGCCAATTACGTGACCACTTTTGGAATCGCTGGATCCAAGAATATTTGCCCACATTGACAAGACGTTCCAAATGGTGCCAACGTACAAAGCCCATTGCCGTTGGTGATCTGGTTCTCATTTGTGATCCGTCAGTGTCTCGAAGAGATTGGAGACGTGGTAGAGTAGAAGAGGTCTACAAGGGCAAAGATGGTGTTATTCGTCGCGCTGATATCCGTACTAGCACTGGTGTCTTAATGCGCCCTGTTTCTAAACTTGCCGTCCTTGATCTGGAGTAGTGAATCGTGGCCGATCCACGGGGGTGGGGATGTCGCTTAAAGCTTCAACATATTTATTTTTATATGATATAATTTATTTGCTTGATTTGTTCATTTTATTATCAGTCTGTGAATTGCCTAAATGTTTATTTGTCCCTTGATCATTTACAAGTATATTATGTATTTGTATTCCCTTTTTTGCCTATTTGTTTACGTGTAAATGATCAATTCCTTTTTGTGTGTTCATTCTACTGCAGTGGTTTTGTCTCGTTAAGTTGGCCCGTTATTTAAAAGGTTGTTTTTTGTACATAAAGAATTTTAGCTCAACTTAATTTATTTTAAAGACAAAATTTAGTTTGTAAGGAAAAGCACTGCGGTGAGTACTTAAAGTACTTTGTATTTTTTATATATTTTAATCAAATGTTTTTTGTATAGAAATAAACGCTTCACACCATTTTATAACTTTGGTCTTGTTATTTTTGGTGTGGTTAAATTCGCTCCTTATAAACAACAGTCACCGCCAGTGACAACACTAATAATTAATGTGTCTAAGTAAGGAAGTTTATTATCAAACTCTTTCTCAATAGTAAACTTTATATTAGAATTAAATTTGTTTAGTTCTGTTAACATATCATCAATTCCAGATGTAGGAATAATGCAAAACAAATCATCTACATATTTTGTCATTATTCTGGGTTTAAGATCAACTTTTTGAATTGCTCTATGTAATAATTCTTCCATTACAATATCTGCTATAATTGGTGATGCTGGTGATCCCATTGGAATACCTTTTTGTTGTATATATATTTTGTTATTATATTGGAAATATCTATTATCATCTATACAAAATTTTAACATACGTAAAAATAAAGTTTTATTTATGTTAGTATATACTTTGATTGTATCCCATTTTTCTTTTATTGTATTTATTGCAAAAGATATAGGTATACTAGGAAATAGAGAAACCACATCAAAAGAAATTAAACTCTCATTATTAGATATATTCTGATCTCTGATTCTATCTACAAATTCCATTGAATTTTTAATGTTAAAAGTAGAATCTTTCGTAATATTTTTTAAAATATTTGTAATATATCTGCACAATTCATATGAAGGAGAGTTAATAAAAGAACATATGGGTCTCAATGGAAAATTCTCCTTATGTATTTTTGGTAATCCATATAAACGAGGAGCTACCGAAATATTTGTCTTAAGTTTATTCTTCTCACTACAATTGATAATATGTTTTTTGGACAATTCCTCAACTATTTCATTGTTGATCTTTTGAATTTGGTCGTAGGGTCTCTATTAATTATATTATAATTCGTTCGATCTCCTACAATATTATTCATCCTAGAATCATAATCATGTTTATTAATCGCTACAGTAGCATTACCTTTATCTGCATCTATAATAAGTATATCATTATTTTTCTTTAAGAAAAGATCAGCTTTCCTTCCTTTGTTTAATATAAACTTATCTCTATTTGTTAATATTATTTTATTTAAATTGTTATCAATAATTGAAGTTAGTCTATTTCTAGCAATTTCTTGTTCTTCTCTTCCATTAATAGTTCGTACTAAATCTTCTCCCTCTGAAATCATTTTTAAAATAGGAATGTTACCTTTTTTAACAGGTAAAGCATGTTTTTGTCCAAGTGAAAGTATCCACTGAATGTCTTTAGGAATGTCTAAATTAGTAGTATTGACAAACCACTTCTTATTAAATTTTATATCTAATTCTTTTAACTGTATTTTTTCTAGTTTCTCAAATTTATTTCTATGTATTATATTTACCTTTTTCCTATATGAATTAGTCAGATTTTCTTCATAATACAAGAATTCAACAAACTCCTCTAAAGTAAAATATCCTTCTAAGTCCTTCATAATTATATCCTTTTTCCTTTGAAAATGCTTCAATAATTCATGTTTTTCCTTAATAGCTAATCTTAAAATTTTGTTGTGCAAGTCCTGCGTATATTTGGAAATTGATTGTTGGATATCCAGTAATCGGTCTTTGTTGAATATATTTAGGACATTCTTTGTCCTAAATATATTATATATATGTATAAATGTATATATATATATATATGTCTATATATGTATATATATATATATATATATATATATATATATATACATATATATATATGTATATATATATATGTATATATGTATATATATATATATATATATATATATATATATATATATAATGCATATACATGAATGAAAAGCATTAAAAGTTAAATGAAAAATATTAAAAGTTGAATGAAAAGTAGTAATAGTTGAAATCACTTTTTTAAAAGTATTTCCATAAACTGTTGCGCGTTTTCATCTTCTCCATTGTTATCACGATAATAAATGAAGTGAAAAATTTTTTTTCATATGAAAACTTTTTGACAGTTGTTTACACAGTTGCATTGAACCAGAATCACCATTGATGTGCAAATATGAAAAAATTTCGTTTCATTCCGCCTGTTTTTTACATCATGAAAACACATTATTGTCCTTACGTTTTTTCATAGTACGCGAATCAGAATTACTATGAAAAGCTGAAAAAACTTTTCATTTCACGTTTTCACAGAACCAGAATCGACCCCCAGGGATGGATAACAAGTACTCTTCAATTTTATCTATATTTTGAGTTGAAGGGATTGTTGCTACCATTCGTATGTTTTGAATTTATAATTGTTTTTATTGTATATAACACAATATTTTTATTTCTATTTCAAATAAATATATATTCCCTCATCCAGATCTATAAGGCCTTTTGTTCTTGCGTGCTTTGCTTAGAACAATTTTCATGGTATAAAATGCTGTTTCACAATTATATGTGGTACCAAACATTGAATACAATTTGTAGATTTCTGTCTTCAGTTATTTTGATAAACAGAAAGTAATTCCAGAAGCATTTCCACCTCTGTTAAAAGTAAGCAGAGGTTTTTCTCTGCGCCACACACAAGCGCAATTGTGTTTATGGAGTAGTGCACATCACTGATATATATATATATATATATATATATATATATATATATACATACATAATATATAAAATGTTCGTGCGCTTCAATTTGTGTTGTGTAAATCTATGAAATATTAAAAATGCCTATTTGTCGTGTATGTAAAATTAATTACCCAAAGGGTGAAGGAAATTTGTTTCGTGTTCCTATCAAGGAAGAGGACAGAAGAAGATGGAGCGAGATTTGTGGTGTTAGTCTAACACCGACCGCTCGAATTTGTGCTAACCACTTTTTGTCCTCAAGCATTGTAAATGCTGGAAGCAAATTACATCTAATGCATATTTCATTAATAATAAGTATTCATATACCTACGTATAAACATATATGCATATATGTATACATATATATATATATATATATATATATATATATATATACATATATATATATATATATATATATATATATATATATATATATATATATACATATATGTATATATTTATATATATATATATATATATATATATACATATATATATATATATATATATATATATATATATGTATATATATATATATATATATATATATATATATATATGTATATATATACATATATATATATATATATATATATATATATATATAAATATATATGTATATATATATATATATATATATATATATATATATATATATATATATATATATGTATATACATATATATATATATATATATATATATATATATATATTAATTTTAATTAAAATATGTATATTAATTTTTTATTTTTTTTTTTAGGAGTAGGACCAGCACTCAGAGGATGACCCCTACATATGCAGTGCATTGCGCTGGAACTGGGAAAATAGATTTTGGGAAGGAGGATAAAGGGAGTAGTGTCTGTGGATATTCGATTTGAACCTCCTCAAATTGTAAGTGGCGGGGAAGACATCTGCGGGTAGTTTGTTCCACATACGGACTGTTCGGCCAAAAAACCAATTTTCTCTGTAATGCGTAGTGCAATTCGTTGGAATATCGACCACAAACGCTTGCGCTCTTGATGAAAAACGCGTTGAACGTAAGAAAGAATGGGTTTCAGATTGAATAAAGATTACGCCATCCCGAACTAAAAAAAATGAGTGTGGGTCAAATGACGTCACGAAATTATTTTACATTTAAATGTTAAGTCAACATGACAGTGGGGCATTTTCTTATTATTTCCCTTACACAATTTTATTAGAAAATTGTTTTTATTTATTTATAACATTATGAAAATTATGAAATATTGAAATAATATATAAAACTGAAATGTAACCACAGTTTTTGACCTTTATAAAAAAATTTTGAGTTAATACCCTCTTGTTGATCAAACCCGATATGTACATTTCGACTTCTAAATTTTTTATGTAAAGTTGCAAACTATCTTCCATTGTGCCAGTGTTGATATTTTTTAATTCACCTTCATGTGGTAATGTTTCCAACTGAGTTGCGATAGCACTGGCCTCTATAGTCGTAACTGCTCCCGGTTTTAATTTTAGAGTTGCTCTGTTACTAAACCCTATGCGTAATAATTAAATAAAGAAATGCACAAACAGATACGTATACTTACCCATTTCATACTTTAAATTTCTTTCAAAATCGTCCTGTTTAAAATGTAAAGAGCATATTCTCTCTCTATGTATCTTAATGCAGTCCGATCGATTGCAAAATTTTATCCACAGATTAATTAGCTCTTCACTGTTTTTTGGGAAAGAATAAAAGGACACGGCTAAAGAAAAATGTCATTAAAAACAAGCACAAAATTTTCTAGTACAACTGCTCACTTGATTTTTTACCATCGTTTTGCATACATTTGCCCACTGCACACTTCATGTTTACAATTTACTTCGACTTTTTAATTAACTTTTTTTTTACACTTACGGATTTCAAATAAATTGCACTCACGTTTTTAATAAAACTTATTATTTTTTTGCACTATATTGCCTTAATTTTTGTACAAAATTCATTGGTTTTAACTAAATTCAATAAATAAATTTTTGGAGAACTGTAAAAGAAGTTTTCACTACAGGGTTGCCAAATTTTACAGAACATATATATTTTTTCGGGGAATTAATTAGGAATTAAAGTAGAATAATATTGACTTCTCGGGCTTTCTAATTTGTTTTTACCGAATATATATTTAAAAGCGTATTCATAAATCACAGTGAACGTCATCACCTTTTATGAATGCGTTTTGGGACTTAACTTACGGCAGATTTTCGCTTTTTTATGAAGTATAGCTCGTTTAAAATAAAAAAAATGCAATAGAAACTTTTTAAGGCTCGCTTTTAATTTAGTAGTTATAGGCGTTTAAATTTTATATGTTAATATATGAATAACTTCTGCAGTATAAATCCGGTATGGTTGGTATTTGACAGTTTTTTAAATATCTTTCGATCAATGTATAACATATTTAGTTTGGTTTACCCATTAAGAAAAAGTGCTTGTTCCCAAATTTTGTAAATTTTTGTTTTAAAAATTACTTTCCAATTTTTATATTCCGCTCGGAATATAACGATTATTCCTTGAAATTTATTTTTTTACTCAGAAAATTAAAATTATTGTTCCAGTTTTATTTTTAGCTCGAAAAATAAAATTATTCCCTAAGTTTTTAATTATGAAGAAAGAAAGAAGAGATATTTGGTCTAAAACCTAGGTGCGTATGTCCTACGGGATTTTCTGAAAATACATTTTTGTGTAAAAATGTTAGACTTTTTGACTATATTTTTTCTAGTAAGTAGTAAGATAAGACAATCAAATTAAGCACGAATGCATTTCTTACAAATGTCAACCATCCTGTCAAATATTTATTTCATACAAATTTTGTCTTGAAAACCATTTTTATTAGTATTTAAAATAGATATTATGATGAAATTAATTATTCTATATACATACGAGTAGTTCATTCTAATTCAACACACTACAGATTCATATTCAACTTCCAAATGAATAATATTCTTATTTTTAATCATTAATATTAATCATATAAATAAAATTTTTTTATACAAAAAAATCCTTTAATAATTTGAAAATACATAGAGTAGGCAACCCTTGCATGGGTTAAACTACGTTATCTAACGGGAAATCATTCGGATGGCGTAATCTTCTTTTCTATCATTCTTGGGTTTCAGGAACAAGTTCCCTAATTTCACCAGAGCACCTGCCATTATAGCAACGATAGAACAACGATACGCACCCCACATTGCGACGATGCTCAAGAGAGTCAATAGAGTTGGCTACCCTACTGTCTCCGATGAGTTTCATCGCCCTCTCCTGTACGCGGTCGAGTAACTTCAAAATAGACTTTGAAGCACCGTCCCAAACATGAGAATTGTATTCCATCTTCGGTCGGATGTAAGTGGTGTAAATATTAAGAAGATCAGAAGGGGTGAAGTATCTCTTGCACCGTCTTAAGAAGCCAAGGCACTTGAATGCTTCTTTTGCGACCTGAAAGACATGTTCCGTCCATCTGCACTTTCATGCCCAGAACATCAAGAGCCCCTGACTCCGTAATACTTACACCACCCATAGAAACAGATGAAGCAGCATGGTCATACGTACGTCGATGCGTAAGCATACAACACTGGGTCTTACGGGCATTAAAATCGACCCTGTTCGTCTGACCCCATTCGGAAATCTTCGAGTGGTCACTATTCAGAACGTC
The DNA here is from genome assembly GCA_951800035.1 of Linnaemya tessellans. Taxonomy (NCBI): domain Eukaryota; kingdom Metazoa; phylum Arthropoda; class Insecta; order Diptera; family Tachinidae; genus Linnaemya; species Linnaemya tessellans. Next base: position 40,844,908 of record OX637533.1, on the reverse strand, counting down.
ATTCATAAACTGCCTCCTTGTCTCGATTTCAGACGTTGACGGCCTGCAGTTAAATGAATAAGAATGCGAAAGGCTGCTATCATCTGCGAAAGAGTAAATAGGACAGGAAGTTTGGGAAAGTAGATCGTTAAGAAAAATTAGAAATAGAGTAGGAGAAAGAACGGAGCCCTGCGGTACCCCTGAGTTGACTCTGAACTCATCGGATGAGACCCCATCTATAACAACTCGTATAGAGCTATCCCTGAGGAAGCTCGATATAAACCGAGAGGTGTCTCCGACACCAAATGCAATAAGTTTGGACAGGAGTGCTCCATGCCACACTCTATCGAACGCCTTAGAAATATCTAGAGCCACCACTTTACTTTCGCCAAAACGGTGTATGGAACTACACCAGTTTTCCGAAAGGACCAATAGGTCACCCGTAGAGCGGCCTCTGCGGAAACCATACTGGCGGTCGTTTAGTAAGCTGTTGGACTCTAAATATTTCACAAGATGGAAGTTAAGCATAGTTTCCATCACCTTCGATATAGCAGAACATATTGCAATCGGGCGGTAATTTTCAGGGTTATTAGCCACTCCCTTTTTGGGGATTGGCGTTAAATTAGCAACCTTCCAGCACATTGGAAATTCCCCGGAGTGGTATAGTGCACTGAAAAGTTTGGCTAATGGACGTGCTAACGTCGAAGAGCACTGCTTCAGGACCAGTGCAGGGATTCCATCCGGCCCAGGAGACTTCCTTGTGCTGAGTTCCGCAAGAACCCTTTTAACTGCACGCGCTCGAAAAAATATCTTAGGCATACTTACGGATGCTCTCTCGAGCGCGGGGAGTGGTTGAGAGCTATCAGGCAAGTGAGAGTTACTTGCAAATATTTCAGCCAATATATTAGCTTTATCAACCGGGTCAGTAAATATTTGGTCATTCCTCAAAAGAGTCGGAATTGAAGAACTAGCACTTTCCTTAACACTTTTGACGAATGACCAAAAACTCTTACTACCACTGGGGGCAGTGAGAATTCTAGTGCGAATACGCTGCTCGTATAAAGCCTTTTCGCGTCTTAACACTTTGGCACACGAAGATCTTGCCTTCTTGCGTAGCAAATCAGTATTGGCATTTTTGTTATTACGCCAAGTACTGAATGCTGCCTCTCTGGATCGCAACGCATCTTTACATGCCTGGTTAAACCAAGACTTCGCCCTAGGTTTAACCGAAATTTGCTTACAGGGAATAAAAGCTTTAATCCCCAGTAGAATTGTGTTTTCATTTTCGCCATGGAATCGACATCATTGTCAAGAAAACATAGTTTCCAATTAAAATTCCGAAAGAATTCGTTGAGCTCGGCCCAACGACCCTTTTCGTAAATATATTTACTACGCTTCGTGGCTGCACGCGAAACGTTGCGAAGTTTGGAGAACGGAAAGGTTGCGGAAATAGTGCAATGATCCGAGTTACCGAGAGGTGCATTGACAGTAAGTTCATACTTTTCAGGATGTGAAGTTAGAAAAAGGTCAAGAGTATTATGTTGGTGCCCTTCAACACATGGAATATGTGTTGGTTCATTAACTAATTGCACAAGGTGATTGTGCGCGGCGAACAACTCAGCAAATTGGCCCTCTGAGGTTGTGTGGCTCGAATGGCGAAGCCAAGATGTGTTATGAACATTGAAATCACCAGCAACTACAATTTCACTGCTCAGACAACTATCAAGAATCTTCGATATGGAGTCGGAAATTTAGTAGTAGTAGGTACTTTGTAAATATTTACATTACATGTATCACATCTATATTCTTATGTATAGTACATACACATATTCTTTTTACATATTTTGAAAAACAACAAAGTCTAAGAATGTAATTTTTTAATTGTTGATTTATATATTTATTTGATGACTAAAGTTTATTTAATTTAGAAAAAATATAGATAAATATTAACAAATTTCATCATACTTGTCATTGTCATAATTTATTTGAAAAAATCCAGCAAAAATGAAAAAATTTGGAAACAAATTATGCCATTTTTCCCTTAAAAGTAAGTACTAATCATTGACCATTAATTAATTTTTATTGGCTTAATATCATTGCATGTCTTTGTTTTGGCGGTGGTATACATATATATATATATATATATATATATATATATATATATATATATACGCAAGCCCGATCACGCTGCTTCATCTGTAAACATGGGTGGTATAGATATTGAGGAATCAGAAGCTCTTGATGTTCTTGGCATGAAAATCCAGTGTGACGTTCGCTGGACTGAACACATTTTTCATGTTTCAAAAGAAGCATTCAAGTGCCTCGGCTTTCTAAGGCGGTGTAAGACATACTTCACCCCATCTGATCTCCTTACTATTTATACCACTTACATCCGACCAAAGATGGAATACAACTCTCATGTATGGGCCGGAGCTTCAAAGTCTATTTTGAAGTTACTCGACCGCGTACAGGAGAGAGCGAAGAAGCTCATCGGTGACAGTAGGGTGGCCAACTCTATTGACTCACTTGAGCATCGACTCAATGTGGGGTGTGTTTCACTGTTTTATCGTTACTATAACGGGTTTTGTTCCACCGAAGTCAGGGATCTCTTTCCCGAAACGCGCACTTTTCTACCCTAAACACGCTCTACAGTGCGATCACACCCATATGCGGTGGATTTATCAGTGAACCGCACTACGCATTATAGGGAAAATTCATTCTTTGCCCGTACTGCCCGTATGTGGAATAAACTCCCTGCGGAAGTCTTTCCTGCCGTATATAGCATGGATAAATTCAAATCGAATATCCATAGACACTACTCCCTTTATCCTCCTTCCCACAACTAATTTTCCTAGTTCCAGCACAATGTACGCATAAGTAGGGGTCATCCCCTGAGTGCCGGTCCAAATAAAAAAAAAAAAAATATATATATATATATATATATATATATATATATATATATATATATATATATATATATATATACCACCGCCAAAACAATTAAAGACATGCAATGATATTAATATATATATATATATATATATATATATATATAAATATATATGTATATATATATATATATATATATTGTTACAAAGTTCAAAAGTAGATTTAAATATAACGACAATATGGCTATATGTACTTGGCAGCACTGTCAAACCATCTCTAGTTGTCAAAATGTTACAACCCTGGTCAACACCATTCAGATAATATTTGAATTAACGGAAATGGAATATTCCGGATACATCGTTGAGAATATACAAGATCATTCGAGGCTGTGCAATAATAAGTGTAAATAACAATAACGAAAAACCTAGCAACATCAATGCTAAGAGATGATGATGTTATTCTTAATGATCTTGTACGCAAGTATTCGCTGCTAATAAAAACTAAACATGTACATCAATATACACAGCAACATACACACAAATATACACAGCAACATGCCCACATAGCACAAGAAGAAACAAAACTACACAACACACAAAACACTCATACATACAACCACACATAGTTACAATAAACAAAACACAAGACAGCATTGTCATATATACAAACACACGTATATAGCTACATGTTAAGTAAAGCACAACCAACAACAACCATGACCAGATGCTTCGCGAAGTTACCAGACGTCGTCATTTTGCTATATAAAGACGCTGCCAGTGAACAGCGGGATCAGTGAGATTTTGAATCTAGACGTGTAAACATCGCTAAGTGTTTAGTAGTACAAATACTCGTGTTAATTAAATAGTAAATAAAGTGTTGCCGCATTATATTTCTAAAAGTAATTGTCTGTGTTTTTAATTTGATGCAATTAAACGAATCCTTGAAGGATAGATAAAAAGCGTTTTTACGAAAAGGTCTAAAAACGTAACAATTGGTGTCAGAAGTGGAATTGCAAAAATAATTAAAAAGGACATTGCAATTTAAGGAGAAAAAAAAGGACATTAAAAAAAAAAAATTATTATGAAATTTGATGAACTGAAAGTTGAACAGCTAAAAAAGGAGCTTAGTAAGCGGGAATTACCAACAGCAGGTAACAAGGCTGAACTGCAGAAGAGGCTGATAGATGAGTTTAAGAATCGCGGCATCGACATCGGGACATACGAGTTTGAGGACAAAGACGATGTAGAGGTATGTCCTCCTGCTACGACCAGCAGCATGGACATAAATTCAATGTTCGCTGCTATGATGATCCAGATACAGGAAGCAACAAGGATCAGCACTGAAAAGCTTGTAGCCGAAATAACTGGAATAAAGCAGAACTCAGAAATCAGCAGTGAAAAGCTTGTAGCCGAAATAACTGGAATAAAGCAGAACTCAGAAATCAGCAGTGAAAAGCTTGTAGCCGAAATAACTGAAATTAAACAGAACTCTCAGCAGATGCATGAAGCATCAAGGATCAGCACTGAAAAGCTTGTAGCCGAAATAACTGAAATTAAACAGAACTCTCAGCAGATGCATGAAGCATCAAGGATCAGCACTGAAAAGCTTGTAGCAGAAATACAGGAGTCAAATAGAGCCACGAACGAGACTCTGGTAGAGGTTTCTGAGGCCATTAATAGGAGGGTGGATTCTATTGAGAACAAATTCTCAGAGCTGGCAGAGAGAGTCCAACATCTAGAAAGCGGTGGCCTAGAACAGCATGCAAAAGAGTTCGAAGAAAAATTTCATGCTCTAGAGGACAAAGTGCATAACCTTGAGCGTAGTGGCGGGACAGTGCGAGCAGTTGCGGAGGTTTCTGCGCGAATAAAAGCGCCATGCTTTGACGGCAGCGTACCATTGGGCATCTTTAGATTCCAGTTCGAGACGGTTGCTAGCAGAAATGGATGGGATGCTGAAGAAAAGGCCATAGAGTTAATTTTGTCCTTAAAGGGTACAGCCGCAGAGGTACTTGAGACCGTGCCAGTAAGCAGCAGAAACAACTATAATGAAATAATGGCAGCATTGCAGCGCAAGTATGGTGGTGAGCACAAGCGCGATTTATACAGAATGGAATTGCGATGTAGAGTTCAAAAGCCTAACGAGTCTCTACAAGATTTCGCAATGGAAATCGAGCGTTTAGTGCAGCTCACATATCCAGGCGAGAGTCACCCGTTCCTGGACCACTTTAAAACTGAGGCGTTCGTTAATGGCATTCGCGACTCTGATGTCAAACTGGCCGTGTGCGCAACGCAGAAATCCACTTTCGCTGAGACTGTTTCATTTGCGCTGGCTCAAGAGACTGCAAGGATGGTTTTCAAGCCACAGATATGTAAAGTGCGGAATGTGGAGGTTTTGCCCGAGGAGGATAACAGCCTAGTTGCTAGTTTGAAGGAGGCAATGCGACAACTGTTGGCGGAAAGTGCTACCAAAGAAAAGCCTAAGTGCTTTAACTGCGGAAAAATCGGTCATTTTCAGCGCAGCTGCAAAGCACGAAGAAAAAGAGGTAGATCTGTTTCGCCACCAAGAAACAGCAAACGAGTGAACTTAGAACCACAGCAGCAACATCATAAGAATCATCAAAATAAGTCTAACCATGGCGGTGGTGGTCAATCGTGCGATGCTGGTCGTAAGCGGCAGAACCATCCAAATCAACGTGGAGACAATCAGCAACGCAACAGCGGTAATTATTGTTCCAGTCGTATGATGGAAAATTATAGCATGAATCATTACAACCAACGCAATTATCAGGGCGGTAACCCTAATCGGCGCAATTGGAATACAAGTCGTGGCAACAATATGAGCAATTATGGAATGGGACCACGTTCTAATATGCGTAACATAATGGCCTATAGATCAGCTAATGGTCCCAGTGTGAGTCAGAAGCCTTTAGGTAATCCCATTAAGTTTGAGCAAGATTTCGATTGTGAACGAGCAAATACTAAGTTCGAAGAACTTCGGTCACGACTACCAAAACATAAGGTGAGCGATGAACCAAAATCAGAACAGATGAGTGGCGAAACTGATAAAAAGGATGAGTCCGGCAATGAAACTGGAGCTGGTGAACATGAACCACGAGAAAAAGAAATTACTGTAGGCTACGATAAGACCAAAACATTCTTTGATAATATTTCCGGTAGAACTACACGAGTTCGTACAAAGCATAAGAATTATGATTGGCGCCAGGAACGGATATTCAATGGTGAAACATTTGGCGTGTCATCTACAAGGCGCGGAGTTTATAGAGGATGCGGCAATTACAATAATCGTAATATGAGCAATTACAGTGGTGACAGTTACAACAATCGTGGTTATTATGGCAATAATTATCGTAATCGCAGCAACAATCGGAGTAAGATGCATAACAGAATCCAGATGGTCAGTGACAACATGAAGGCTAGACAATTGGTTCTACTTTATAAAACCCAACGGAAGAAAGGATTGTCCCCAAAATTACAGACTCACTGGGATGGCCCGTATAAAGTGATTAAGAGAGGGAATGACGTCGTGTACCGGAAACAGAAATGCTATAACCCAAGGTCGAAAATGAAGATGGTACATCTCGAACGATTGGCGCACTATGGAAGAGGTGATTGTATGCCTATTCGGGTCGAACAGGCTTAAGTGGGCGGCAGTGTTACAAAGTTCAAAAGTAGATTTAAATATAACGACAATATGGCTATATGTACTTGGCAGCACTGTCAAACCATCTCTAGTTGTCAAAATGTTACAACCCTGGTCAACACCATTCAGATAATATTTGAATTAACGGAAATGGAATATTCCGGATACATCGTTGAGAATATACAAGATCATTCGAGGCTGTGCAATAATAAGTGTAAATAACAATAACGAAAAACCTAGCAACATCAATGCTAAGAGATGATGATGTTATTCTTAATGATCTTGTACGCAAGTATTCGCTGCTAATAAAAACTAAACATGTACATCAATATACACAGCAACATACACACAAATATACACAGCAACATGCCCACATAGCACAAGAAGAAACAAAACTACACAACACACAAAACACTCATACATACAACCACACATAGTTACAATAAACAAAACACAAGACAGCATTGTCATATATACAAACACACGTATATAGCTACATGTTAAGTAAAGCACAACCAACAACAACCATGACCAGATGCTTCGCGAAGTTACCAGACGTCGTCATTTTGCTATATAAAGACGCTGCCAGTGAACAGCGGGATCAGTGAGATTTTGAATCTAGACGTGTAAACATCGCTAAGTGTTTAGTAGTACAAATACTCGTGTTAATTAAATAGTAAATAAAGTGTTGCCGCATTATATTTCTAAAAGTAATTGTCTGTGTTTTTAATTTGATGCAATTAAACGAATCCTTGAAGGATAGATAAAAAGCGTTTTTACGAAAAGGTCTAAAAACGTAACAATATATATATATATGTATATATATATGTATTTTAGAATGATTGAGCTCGAGGTCGTTTTTGTAAAAATCGTTATAATTTTTCTATTTTATTCGATATTTCGTCAACAATTTGTTGACATCATCAGGAATAACAATCGAAAATTAAAATTTTCTGTATAAATTGGTTTTGAAATATGAAAACAAAAATTGTTTCGAATATATCTATGTTTTCAAAAATATTAACATAAAAACAAAAGCATATATACAGGCTTGTAGATATTTATACATGTATACATCAATACATACATGAACGTATACATATATGCATACATGAACATACATATATGTATGTTCATGTATGCATATATATATATATATATATATATATATATATATATATATATATATATATATATATGTTTGTATGTAGTTATAACTACATACAAACATATATACACACACATAGAGAGATACAAACACATATGCATGTACATACACATATGCACATACACACACATACATATGAATACGTTCCTAAAGACATTCAGTGGATACTTTCACTTGGACAAAAACATGCTTTACCTGTTAAAAAAGGTAACATTCCTATTTTAAAAATTATTTCAGTGGGAGAAGATTTAGTACGAACTATTAATGGAAGAGAAGAACAAGAAATTGCTAGAAATAGACTAACTTCAATTATTGATAACAATTTAAATAAAATAATATTAACAAATAGAGATAAGTTTATATTAAACAAAGGAAGGAAAGCTGATCTTTTCTTAAAGAAAAATAATGATATACTTATTATAGATGCAGATAAAGGTAATGCTACTGTAGCGATTAATAAACATGATTATGATTCTAGGATGAATAATATTGTAGGAGATCGAACGAATTATAATATAATTAATAGAGACCCTACGACCAAATTCAAAAGATCAACAATGAAATAGTTGAGGAATTGTCCAAAAAACATATTATCAATTTTAGTGAGAAGAATAAACTTAAGACAAATATTTCGGTAGCTCCTCGTTTATATGGATTACCAAAAATACATAAGGAGAATTTTCCATTGAGACCCATATGTTCTTTTATTAACTCTCCTTCATATGAATTGTGCAGATATATTACAAATATTTTAAAAAATATTACGAAAGATTCTACTTTTAACATTAAAAATTCAATGGAATTTGTAGATAGAATCAGAGATCAGAATATATCTAATAATGAGAGTTTAATTTCTTTTGATGTGGTTTCTCTATTTCCTAGTATACCTATATCTTTTGCAATAAATACAATAAAAGAAAAATGGGATACAATCAAAGTATATACTAACATAAATAAAACTTTATTTTTACGTATGTTAAAATTTTGTATAGATGATAATAGATATTTCCAATATAATAACAAAATATATATACAACAAAAAGGTATTCCAATGGGATCACCAGCATCACCAATTATAGCAGATATTGTAATGGAAGAATTATTACATAGAGCAATTCAAAAAGTTGATCTTAAACCCAGAATAATGACAAAATATGTAGATGATTAGTTTTGCATTATTCCTACATCTGGAATTGATGATATGTTAACAGAACTAAACAAATTTAATTCTAATATAAAGTTTACTATTGAGAAAGAGTTTGATAATAAACTTCCTTACTTAGATAAACTAATTATTAGAAAAGGAAATAGATTATTAATAAATTGGTACCAGAAACCTACAGCCTCAGGCAGAATGATTAATTATTATTCTAAGCATAGAAGACATATTATTATCAATACGGCTAGGAATTTCATAGAAAGAGTTTTAAATATTAGTGATAAGGTATTTCATAAAAATAATATAAATAAAATTAAAGACATTTTAGAATATAATAATTTCCCAAAGAGTTTAATAATTAAATTAATATATCAATATAGAGATAGGAGAACAAATAACAATAATAATAATAACAACAATACAAATAATAATAATAATAATAATAATAATAACAATAATAATAATGGTAATGGTAATATAAATAATACTACACAGCAAAAGACATATAAGTCATTGACTTATATATCTGGAATATCAGAAAGATTAGTAAAATCTAAAATTTACGATGCAGAAAAATATAGAATAGCTCACAAGACATATAATACAATGAAAAGACTATTTAGCAAAACAAAATATAAGATTGATAAGTGGGAACGGTCTAATGTAATTTATAAAATACCTTGCAAGGGGAATAGTCAAGAAAATTGTAATAAGATATATATTGGTACAACTAAAAATAAATTAAAGACTAGGATAACAGGTCATAAGTCAGATCAAAAATATAGACACATGAATTCACAAAAAACTGCTTTATGTTCTCATAGTTCTGAATTATATCATTTTGCAGATTTTGAAAATGTTTCAATATTAAACACAGATAACAATTATAATCGGCGCTTAATGTTAGAAATGTTAGAAATAATTCGCACACCTTTATCACAAAGAATAAATTTTAAGGCAGACACAGAAAAATTAGCACAGAATTATAGGTATTTAGTTAGTAAAATTTGAATTTTTTATAAAAAAAAAATTATTTATTTATGTTAATTGGTTAAAGAATTTATTCCTATGTATGTATGTATATATTTATGTGTATGTATGTATGTGTGTATGCGTGTATACATGTATATGTGTATATGTATATATATGTATGTGTATGCATGCACATATGTATATATATTTATATCATGTCATTATTTTTATATGTTATTTATATACACTATACTGTAATCAATTCTTATCCTTGTTGTAATGTTGATTGAATAGTTTAAATATTGAAAATGTTTAGTTATATACATATGTATGTAAATTTGTATGTATGTTTATATATTAATTTGTAATTATGTTAGTTATTTATATATATGTATTCATATGTATGTGTGTGTATGTGCATATGTGTATGTACATGCATATGTGTTTGTATCTCTCTATGTGTGTGTACATATGTTTGTATGTAGTTATGTATGTTCATGTATGCATATATGTATACGTTCATGTATGTATTGATGTATACATGTATAAATATATACAAGCCTGTATATATGCTTTTGTTTTTACGTTAATATTTTTGAAAACATAGATATATTCGAAACAATTTTTTTTTTCATATTTCAAAACCAATTTATACAGAAAATTTTAATTTTCGATTGTTATTCCTGATGATGTCAACAAATTGTTGACGAAATATCGAATAAAATAGAAAAATTATAACGATTTTTACAAAAACGACCTCGAGCTCAATCATTCTAAAATACATATATAAGAAAAGGTCAATAAAAGCAAACAACAATATATATATATATATATATATATATATATATATATATATATATGTATATATATATATATATATATATATATATATATATATATATATGTATATCTATATATATATATATATATATATATATATATATATATATATATATATATATATGTATATCTATATATATATATATATATATATATATATATATATATATACAAAATTTTAAATGGCTTACAAAAATATTTTGAATGAAAAGTCAGTAAATTTTGAAAGATTGGTTTTTAACGGCTAGAGGCGAATAAAACAGCTGAGAAGCATCTGCGCTAATAAGACCACCTGTATAAATTCGCCTTGATAGTTTCGAATGCAAAATATTTACCCCCATATTCATAAAAAAAATAAAACGTATTTGAAATCTGTTTTAAGAAAATTTTGTATGAGAAAATTTTATTAAAGTACATTTCAAACTCATTTTAAATTTTATGAATACCGGGCTTAAAAGTCACAAATCGTACTGATTTTTTTTATTGTGGTAAGGCTAACGATATATTAAATATTTATCCAGTTATTACTTATGTTCAATTTATGTGTTTTATATTACATATTAACGAAAAAAGGCACATGGTATATATATATATATATATATATATATATATATATATATATATATATATATATATATACATATATACATATATACCTTGAAAAGGCATTTGTGGTTGTTGTACCAGCAAGTCTGACTGATGTCAGATATTTCGTTAATTTAGGTTATTAAGAAGAATGTTGACCCAGAGCTGCGAATTATGCTGTTTATTTCTGATCCTAGGAATTTACGAGAATTATGCAAAGCATAGAAAATTATACAAGGAAGTCAAATAGTACGACATCCTTCAAGTAGTCCACGTCGTGTCAATGAAAATTCCATAGATGAGGCATAGTTACCTGAGAAGCCCGATCTACAAGTAGATGCAATAAGAACAGGGTGCGATCATTCGAATATCCAATGCTGGAATTGCGTTCAATTAGGACATAGTTACATTTACTGCCCCGACGAAACTCGCAACATTTTTTGCTATAACTGGGGAATGTAAGATGTAACCATACCGAAATGTAACAAATCCCATTCGGAAAACAAACTTCAGAGCGAGTAGGTAATGATCGTTCTAAAACTAAATTCAACAAATTCTGCGTGTAAAACCTCACACCCTACAATAACAAGAAAATAAACCAGTCTGGTTTATTTTCCTGTTAGAACAAAAGCAGCAGAATTAGAAATGTAGATTTTGCTATCAACAGAAAAAAACTTTTAAAAAGTTAATTAGTATAACAAGATTATATAGTGCAGATAACGGCATCTAAAATGTATTTTAGATTCAGGAGCAAACTTATCTGTTCTGGAAAAAAGACAGTATCGACTCGTTGCCAAGAATGACAATTCGGTGATGGGGGATCACAAAACAAATAATTTTCTATAAAGTACCAACATTAGCGTTACAAGATTACCTTGGTGTAATTTTTTGGAAAGCTTTGGAGATTGCTCCTAATGTAATATCTAGTATGGAGTTAAATTTCGGTCAAATGTTCAATCCTCATGACCTCAAACTTGAATAGAAATATATGCTAAGGCGAGTAATAGCAGACTTCCCGATATACGAAAAGTTAGGACTAGGTTGCACTAAGTTGATAGACGATCATGTTGATACTGCCAATGCTACTTATACCTTTAAAACGATCTGCTCAGTCGACTGAAAGATACACAGTTCATAAGTAGCATCGATCTTAAAAATACATTTTTCCAGATTCATTTATCTGAAACGTCTAAATAAAATACAGCATTTGCTGTTCCTGGAAAGGCTTCTTTACCAGTATAAGGTAATGTCATTCGGCCTTTACAATGGCCCTCAAACAATGAGCTGCCTGATGGATAAAATTGTTTGTTTGATGAAATACTTTACAAAGTAAATTTGCAAAGTATTTGCTGCACAGATGCCGACGGGGTGACTTAGACTATATGCCGGCGATGTTATTAACCCGTATTTTTTTCCGTTACTGTGACTGACTGTACACAACCTATGCCTTCACATAGGAAGTAGCAACGTAGTTAAACACGGAACATTCTTTAGAAGAACTGTAAATTTATACAGTTATCTGAGGCGGTTAAATTAACTAGTTTGAGTGAGACGCAAAACTCTCGAAAGAGAGTAAACGAAAAGTGGTCTGGCTGCACTTAAAAAATAATTGCCACCGAGTCTTGATGTTGACTCACTCAGAGCTGCTTTGCGACTGAGTTTACTATTAAATTTTTCATTTTTACAGTATCAACAATAACTGGGGCCAAATTACCGCATTCGATATCGATCGAAATTTCTATACAATTTAAATAAATGCAAATTTCGATCGATATCGAATGCAGTAATTTGCCCCCTGATCAGCAGTGGCCGTGTAAAGTATCATATTATACAGAGCAATGTTGCATTTACGAACAGGCCCATACAGCGCAATTCTCAAAACGTTTGGCGATTTGCAATCAAGATCGCTTTCATTTACCCTTGCTGTACGGGATTCCAATTTGCACCTACGTCACTGTTGAGCTATGTAATCATTATATTAAATGGGTACAACATTGATTTTTGCTACAAAAGATCAAAATTATTAAAAACATCACAACATAAATACCGTGTAACCAATTGCAAATCAATTTTATTGCATTGATTTTATTTTGAATCAGTTCACAAAAGCCTGACTACAATTTGTCTCTAGATTATTTGGAATAATGTGGCTTTCTACAACTATAGAAATGTTAAACTTTTATGAGCCATCTATTATAGAAATTTGTGTTTTTATAGTTTAATTTTTTGGAAACTTTGTCTTAACTTTAATGTACGACAGACATACATCATTTTGCGGACGTTTATCGTACTTTAAATTTTACATTAAAATAACTATTCGCCGATATTGTTTCAGATTTTCGTATTCGCGAATACCAAAAATGGGTATTCGGCACATCACTAGTAGATTTCATGCTGAGCTAAATTCTTATTCTAATATTTTCAGTTTTCATTCTTTTTCTGGCAAATAAAGTAATTTAAGAGATTTTAATAAGATTTATTTATACGATTCATCTTCATGTAACTCTTAAAATATACTTATAAACTAAAGTTATTTAAATACGATAACATGATAAATAATAAAGACAAAAAGCAAAGCTTATTTTTTCAAATTTTTTTTTAACTTATTTTAGTATTCAAAACAAGATAAAGTAAATAGAAGTCCATATAGTATGTGTATGAATTACATTTTAAACATTTATTGACTAAGAAAAAAGGCAATTGTAAAATATATTTTAGCTTAAAAACAATATTTTTCAGCTGATAAATGATCAGATAAACCTATTTTTACTATGCACGCATACAAACATGTTTGTGTGTCAATATACTGCGAAGTATTTAAAGGCATTAGTTAGAAACATTTTTTCTTTAAATTTTTAAGACCGTTTTTAACTTATGAGTTTCTTTTTTTAATTTGTAAAATTGCTAAATATATTTGAAATATTTATTTTGATTGCTGAACTAAGAATAAATGAAAGATAATATTGTTGTTGTAGTTAATAACTGCACGTGTTATTTTATTTTTCGTTCGTTATTAAATGTTTAATTCTCGAATAATTATTAAAATGTGTTTTTAATGCATTTTCTTTCATGATTAGTATATAAATATATGTATATAAGCTTGAGATATAAGAGTAAATTAAATTTATTTCAAATATGTACATAAAAATTATATCCTTTTTCTGTTTGTTTAAAATATACTCTTTGCCTTCACAATTAATAATGTTATTCTATAGTAATAAATGGTAGTATTACTAATATTAAATATTTAGTAAATGGTTGTTTGATGTTGAATTTTTTTCTGAAATAGTTAACAATAATTTGGGCTCATTTATTTCTTTTTAATTTATAATTAGTACTAAATAAACAAAATGTTGTTTTTCATAATGTACTAACGAAAAAGAGCAGAAGTTTTACTATATTGTATTCATGTAAGCTGTGACAAATCTGCTTTCCTTTACGAAACTTTTCAAAACTTTGTTATAACTTTATAACAAGAATTACTTCCAATTTATGTAAATTAAAACGCATTAGTTAATGAAATATGTATGCACCTATAATAAAGATATATAAAATAATAACATTCTCCCAATTTTATAAGACGTTGAGTTTTACTTCGAGAATAACAGAACTTAGCATATTGGTTGTTGTTTCTGCACGTTTCATTCATTGTATGCCAAAAATGCATCATATTTTTCTTTGTTTGAAATTTTGTAATATGTATTTCTATTATAATAATAGAAGCAGAGTATGGACATACATATTCAAAATAATCAGCTTCAATCTTTACATCAATTTAAGATTAAAAAAAAAAAATAATAACCAAAACAAAATGTTATAATAATAAAAATAAATATTAAAATGAGAATCAAAGTTAAACAATTGATTATTCACATTTTAATTTAAATGGAATCCTTTTTCTTTTGTTGCTGTTAATAAACGTTCTTTCATAATTTCCTCGGACTGGTAATCAGGCAATTTC
Source organism: Linnaemya tessellans (assembly GCA_951800035.1). NCBI lineage: Eukaryota > Metazoa > Arthropoda > Insecta > Diptera > Tachinidae > Linnaemya > Linnaemya tessellans. The sequence goes on along the minus strand of OX637533.1, from coordinate 40,829,695 downwards.
AAATAGTGCACACAAGTGTTTACCGATGGATAGCTACCCTCACCAGCATCTACTTTCCTTACCACTGTTAGACGTGGATGCAAATTAGCTAAGCCCCCAGGTGGTAAGCTGCTACATCCAGTTGTAAATTGTAGGAATGCTTTACGCTCCGGCCCAGACATGCTCATTAACACATTTACAAAACGCAGAAAACCGGGACTATAAATTTGACGAAAATGAAAATATTTGAATTTATTTTATACATATTTATTTATGATCGAAATTAGCTAATGAAATACACAAATATCTCATTTCGAAACAATGTTTCCTTTCTTGCTTTCTAAGGAATCAAAATACGGAATCAATTTCTTTTCCGAACGGAATCGGATTGAGTGACATGGCTTATTAACTACCTTTCAAAAATTATATTGAGCCCGAGAAATAATAATGAATTTTAACTAAACAATTTCATAGGGAACTCTGGATCTTATTCTTTCCCATGTATGACTGGAAATTATATAACTTTTTAACTTTATTCAATTAAGACGTGATAACATACCGATTACATTTACAAAAATTATCTATCCTCTTATTACATAGGTCATTCTCCATGTAGTTAATGCAATACTCTTTACTATCCTTTTTAATTTGTAATTAGTACTAAAAAAAATTAGAATGAATCGTGAACCATTTTCATCTTTATTTAAAAAATATATAAATCTAATATTTCTACACAAATGTCTACATTTCATTTGGGAAAGCACGTTGAGTCGCTTTAATAATATAAAAAAGCATATACAAATTTTTTTTATTTTATTTGACACATTGTTGTCACAATACTTCTATATATAAATGAAATTTATTTGTTGGTGGTTAAGCAATGTCTATATGCATTTCATTGGTGCTTTACCAAATCGTCAGTAGACTTTAACCACAGTTTTGAAAAGTTAAAAACCTCTTATCTTATGCATATACTTCTGTAAAGTATTAAAGTAAATTTTATATCAATAAGTTGAAGTTCTTCAATTGGTGAAATAAGAGATAGAACAGATTTAGGATAAATTTTAGCAAGTTTTAATCACCAATCTCTGCAGCCTTTCCCTCTCATTTCCATGGAAACTCACGGAGATACATAATTTTTGTATTAGTTTCCTTAAACTTTCTAGAAAAAATGTATTTAATAAAGCTGCGGTCGCAATAGGTCCTTTAAAACGGGTTTCTGAGTTTTTTTCTTTTTTTTGTGAATTTAATGTGTACTAGTTGAAAAAATTATATTCAAATTCCAAACTTTACTATTGATAAATATATTAGTCGTTTGTAAAAAAGATGCAACCACGTGAAGCATAATACTTGTTAGATCTTCAAAAACGTTAATTTTGCTCAAGCATAACACACTACTTACCTATCCTTTGAATAACCCAATTTTGGTTCTGTGTAATTGATGAGATCTTCTCTGGTCCATTGCGGATGCTGTTCTCCACAAATCATCATACGCGCTTCTGCTGGACTAAATGCGGCCAACTTTTGAAGTGGGAAAACTTCACAGAAACCGCTATGGAATGCATCTAATTGTTTTGCAATTCCATCTTGAAGCGAGAAGCTTATTAAGAACTCACAATATTCCTCTAAGTTATTGATGGTTACATCGATGTCAGCACCGTTCGGGACCAGTTCGGCATATTCATAACCATACACAGACGAACTTGGTAAATATGTGAATGTTAAAGCTAAATCTTCCAAATTAGCTTCAGTATTATTTTTACTGTGAAGCTTGAGATTAGCAATTGACGTCTGACGTTGTTCTGTTGTTATACTCAAATCAGCTTCAATCGTCTGTTTACGAGCTAGGAGATCTTGCAACTCTTTGATAAATTCATATCGTAATGGATCAATTTCAGCAAGATTTTCATAGGACAAAATTCCATCGTACCATCTAGTCTCTGAGAGGTAATCAGTACCAAGTAACTTGGAGCAGGTATCTGCTAATTCCGAATCTTCGGACATAACAGAAGTTGCCATTAGATCTTCAGATGCAGTGTTGGAATTTTTATGTAGCGTGGAACTGGATAAGATTTTGTTGTGGCATAGCAACTGCAGAAAAGAGTCTGATAAAGGCAAATCGACTAAGCGCATATCTTGTAAAACTTTTGCAATGAATACTCCCAAAAACCAAAAGTGTTTCGATGCCTTTTCGCAGACCTCCGAATTTTGAGGCAGTGGAGCCGGAAAAAGGCCATTTTCTCGTCGATTAACATAGTAGCCGATGGGCTTATTAGGTTCCCTAAAGGTTATGGATGCATTCCCTTTTGATTCATCAACTTTTTCAATTAGCTCACTTTGTGTTGGGTCATCATCGCACAGCCACATACACAAATTAGATCTTTGTAATTCAGAAGCCACCTAAAAATATGGGAAACATTAAAATATACTCGGTTAAGGATTATTTTTGGGTTTAACTTACAAGAGCGAAAAATTCTAAGGTGGGTCCAAGACCGGTACCTTCCTCTCCCATAAAGCCAACCTCCAAAACTGATTTACGATTACAATGTACTTTCATAACTTGCATGGCCCATTCTAACAAGTTTTCATCTCGGGGTACTTTAACTCTTTCATGTTTGAGTCTTCCTACTCGGAATTCATGCTGATCATCACGACGCGGGCTTAATCCAGGCATTCGCTGTCTCTCGAGTGTAGCATCTCTTTGAGACTGTAGGCACACAATGCTACGAGAAGCTCCAAATGCAGTGCAGTTGAAATAAAGTTGTCTAGTTTCAAAAGGAAACAAGAATGGACATGCCTGGTTGAGGTCTTCACACCAAATTGGCAAAGAATTGCTTGATAACACCAATGGATCTTGAATCTGTTGCTGCAATTTATTGGTGATTTTTTTACTCATAAAAATTTCGACTGGTAGAACAGTGGTGTTACTATTATTTATACTTTCATTTAAATCACCAGTTTCTTTGATTGTTTGATTTAAAGTATTTAATTGACTCAAAAGTTGCAACACATCTTCAACAGTACAATTAACATTTTCTGATGTAATAAATTCACCGCGCACTGGGGTATTAGGCGATAAAGTGGATGCACCACTTTTGGAGGATACAACAGGTGTATTGTTGCCTTCATCAGGATCGACTGCATCTTGGTTATGAGTTGACTGTAGCTCACGATACACGATGGTATATGTAGGTTCCCAAGCTTTTCGGAATTTGTCTGCCTTACTCAATTGAGAAACCTGTAAAAGTTCTTGAACAGCACGGAAAATGGTCCAATCGTTATTGGTCAATTCAATTTCTACATCAGGAACTCCGCCAATTCCAGGCCCACGTAGGGAGAGAGCTAAAATTGGTTGTTGAATTGGTTCCTGTTCACTTCCACGATTTGTTTCGGCATTTGTTCCAGGGGCAGGTATTTCAAGTTCTGATGTCTGATTGACGTTTGTACGGCCCGGTCTGGGATCAAATGCTGGTATCAATGCGGAGAATTGACGTTTCAAAACGAATTCGTCATCCCAAGATTTGCGTTTAGTGACCCCAGCTAAACGGTTTTCAAACGTTTCATCATCCAAAAAGGTCAACAGATTTCGTGACACCATTACTTGTAATAGTGTGTTTCCAACTTCTTCATATTCGTCTTCATTTTCTTCGTCATCGTTATCCTCGTCCATGTCGTCATCATCATCCATATCTCCTAACAACGCTGGAGCACGACAGGTTTCAAGAAAATCTTCCAAAGATACCTGTTCGCTATCACTAGAGGTTGAAGTAAGACTCATGGTAAGTGCAGGGTTTATAGAAGCTTGACCTTGTTGACCTGACGAAGCATTACCAGTGGCAGAATTCGCATTCGATCCAGCTGAATTTGCGGCGTTATTTGAAGACAAACTTGGATAGCTTTGAGCAGTACTAAGAAGACCAGAATGAAAATTAGAAGAAAGTGCAAGTTTGACTAAACTCGTTACTGAATTTGGACCACGCGGGAAGAAGGAATTCGATCCTCCACCAGAATTTTGATTATTTCGTTCATTGGAGTTTGCATTTGTAGAGTTCATAATTTGATTGTTTTGTAGATTTGTTCCTTGAGATGTCCGACGTCTCGCCATAGCAGCAAATGTCTCCAACAATCCAGTATGTGTAGATGTTTCCGATTGGGACTGTGTTTCTGAGGCTGAAGTCGTAGTCAAATTCGGTACACTAACACTCATTTGATTTGAAACCGACACAGATACTACACTTTCGTTATTCTCGCTATTTTGGGCAGATCCCTGAGAATCATTTGTAGTATCAGTAACCACGCCTGATTGTTCATTATAAACGCCGCTTTCAATGTGTGTATCAGTTCCACCACAATTCTTCTCCGTAACCACACTAGTTTCATTACTACTGTTAATGTTTCCACTTCCTGGACAGTCAACGCTAAGATTACTCATGTTCTCACTTATATCACTAGTTCTAGAATTTGAAGTCTTTAAACAAGCGGAAGCTAGTAAATTTGTTCCTGGTAATGATAGAATATCGGATGTCAATATATTATTCGTATTATTGCGTAGCATATCTACACCATCGCGCATTTTGTCGATCATTTCCATAGCTTCAGACGAGAATTGTGAAACGCGTTGACTAGCTGACGAGCCAGAACGCAAATTTACTAAAAGGCTTTTGCCAATACTTCCACTTGCAGCCGAATTGTTGGCATTCATTTTATTATTAGCTTCACACGAAGACGATGTTGAAGCACCAGTAGTACTGGAACCTGATGAGCTGACATTACCAAATATGGCAGCCAAAGTATTCTTACTATTTCCATTTGAAGCTCCAAATCCTGTTGCGGCACTGTTGATAGTAGCAAGACTACTTGTTGGCGGATTATCGCTCAAAGCCAGGTTTTCTGTGATCGTAGCAAGATCGGATGCAACATTCGCATTTATGGCCTGCATTGAATTGTTTATTGTTGAAAGATCTGTTATGTTATCACGTTCTCGAAGCAGAGCATTGCCACCTGAAACTCCACATGCGCCCAACAAACTACTCTTACCCTGGTTTCCTTGATTTTCTTCTCCTGCAATACCTGACCCAGATCCACCAGCTAGCATTTGAGACTTGGCCGAGGAAAACACATCTTCGGTTATTGCTTCCACCGTTTGCTTCCAAGCTAAATTATCGGCTGAAGCAGCTTGATCCGGTGGACCTTCAGAGTTTCGGTTAATTTCAGTTGCCTCTGGCAGAGAAGGCGTTGAGCTAGATTTTCTTGAATTTAAGGATATGCCTTTCTTGCTGCTGTTGCTGGTTATATTGGGCACTATTGAAGTTCCACCTTCAAACATGGACATATTCTCACTATTTGCCAGTTTTAAATCATATTTGCCTTCGGCTCCCATACGATATGAATTACGCACTCCATGATCCCATTTTACATCAATCCAACCATTATGTATCTCACCGGTAACAGTACCTTCACAACATCCATCTTGGTCATCCCAACGCCAATCAACACCTCTCACAACACGAGCTCCTGTGGTTATATGTTTTAGTTGTGCTCGAATTTGTCGCCTTTCACGACGTATTTTCGCCTCTGCCTCTTTCGAACCTTTGCCAATATCATCGCAAACGCTTACTATGCGCCCGTAAATTTCAAAACCACTTAAACTCAAATAGTGAGTCTGGCCAGAAGCATTACGACCATTTTGTTGAATACGTATGTGACGGAAACCCTGATTTTCATCTGGTGCACATACTATGGGCCAAGTAGATGTACTACCAGGATCTACAAGACTTTTGTCATCAGCATGTGTTACTAAAGTAGTCCAACTAATACCATCCTTAGATCCTTGCAACATCCAATTACGCAAGGCCGATCGCCCATAACCACGTGCATGTCTTAAGGTATAAGCGTTTGGTATAACGTAAAGACCCAAGTCTATAGCGAACCACGCTTTCTTATTATCTTTTGTGTGACAATTAACAGAAATGCTGTCACGAGAAAGAATATCTTCCAACTTTCCATATGGTAAAGTTTTTCCTTCAGAGCTTGTGACCTGAACGAGGCCATATTGGGCTGGATTAACCCACTCGCATGTCTTGCCATTTGAACCAATGAAATAAATTAGACCCTCTTCATCGAAATCGTAGTGGTGCTTAAATACCATGCCTTGTTTGTGTTCGCGCAATTTCTTTAAATATAAAAATGAACTTCGCTCCATGTCATACCATTGTTTGGCAACCATTTTGAGCAAGTATTTTGATAGCTGACCCACAGTGGATAAAGGTTCCATTTTCAAAGTTCTGCCGGTACGATCAAATAGTGTTGTTTCACAAGCCGCGCGCTCTAAGCGAAAACGTAAGCGTTTGGTAAGTATTTGCAAACCATATCCAGGACCAGGAGCATCATACAGAAATACCGGAAGTTTCTCTGTGCTTTCTAGAACAGCGACTAGTTTCTGAACTAAAATAGAAGCCGAGTTATTTGGTTTTGTATTTAAATCATTGCGTTCTAGAATACATTGCTTAAATATAGCAATACGCTGTTTTTGTAATTTATTCATTTTACTTCGAGACAAACCATTGTCCCAGTAGTTCTTAGAAAGCACAGCTACCAACGCTTGTACCAAACCGGATGAGTGCATTTCATAAGCACTTACAACTCCATCCTCTTGCAAAAGTTGTGACAATTCATTTAATGCCTCACGTAACTTATCTTGCCAAACGGTCTGACCCGGCAACCGTTGCTCTTCTAGAGCAATTTCAATTCTTTTTACTATGTTAGTTAATTTGGCCACAGCTCCACGTGGAACTGCTTGTGCAGCCTTAAAGTATTTATTGTAAATATCACGAGCCATATTTTTTACCTGAGTCTTTTGAACTTCAGTTTTTGTTTTAATTTTTTTTTTCTTATTCGACGACCATCCAGTGGCAAAGTCCGGCCCTAGAGTTGTTTCTGCTGTAAATGTGTGCTTTGTGCCACGATTACTTTCAAATATAAAACCGGGTAAGTCATCTTGTAATATTGTAACCTGATGCCCTTCGGTGTTGTGAATTTGCAATTGATTTGGTTTTTGAGATTGTAGTACCCAATTGCCAACAACTAGACGTAATACGCTAACCGTTGGCAAAATTGGTTGTGATGGTGCACCAGGACGTACGGCTGATCGTGCACGTAATAGTTTTTCTAAAAACTCTCCTCGATTTTCTAAAAATATATTAAATTTTTTGGAATAATTAAGCAATTACTCCTTATAATACAATAATAAATTTTCTTAAAATTCTACATTAAATTATATTGAAGATTTTGATCAACTGTGAATTGCAGAGCTTACTTAAATTTAAATATTTGTTAAGGCAGGAAAGCTTAACAAATTTATAATTCCTTGCACTTTAGATACAAAAGTATAGCTGTCGTTCTTTTACTTCCGCCTAAGGACTTCTGGTCATTCTAATAATCTAACAATTTTCGGATATCTATGCTGTAGCTAGCTACAGCCACAACACACAAATTCTAAATTTTTGAATGGTTGCAGCTTAAAAAAATGTCTATCTTAATGCATATTATCGCAAAATATCAGCACAATCGCGAATGTTATGGGAGTGACAACCATTACCGTTAACGGAAGAAAGTAAATATTTCAAGCGTTTGTCTCTAAATCGGTTGTTATTATTCCCAAAGACAGGGGAAGATACCAAAAGAATTACCAAGACAAGTAATAGGCACAAGGAATGGAAAAAGTGTTCGAAACAGCTACCGATTCTTTAATCAGAAGCAATATTAAAACACGACAGCACGAATGAACACCACACCTAGGAGATTTAGTCTGTGTCTTCGGCAACCAACTAGTACCAAAACGTGAACCAAGAATGCTAATGAGGTGGTGTAGTGACTTCAAAATCTGTACTGATCCTATCTGCTAATATGATGACTATAAAAAATATTAGGTCTTTCCTAGATGCATAACAAACCAGTTCGAACTCGCTTGAGGGGAAAGAGAGTAATATTTTTGATTTCCTGTATAAAGTTGCACGAACTTTTTTCCTGGCTAAGTTTCTACAATAATTATTTTATCCGCTGTTGTTTGTTTACCATTTGAAACTGAAAAATTGTTTACAAATTTATGAAAATGCAAAATGGAATTTTGGTTTGTTTGTTTTAAAAACCTGAGGTTAGAAGAAAATTCGGGCATAGTTCTCTATTTATTTAGTTGCATTCACTTTTTTCAGATTACTTTAATTCACTTTTTAGATCCGTTGCGAATAATGCGAACTCTTTGTTTTTAAAATCAAGTGTTGAATTGTGGTTTGTTGCATTCCAGGAATTTTTACAACTTTGACAAATTCAGAGCGTAACATGCTATTTACCTCAAAAGTCACGACTGTTTCGTTATGCATTTGGAACATACCTATTTTAGATATTCGGTATTTAATAAAAAGTTCGAATGTAGTAAAAGTTCTTATATAAAAAATAACTTGTAACTTCGCCGAATTGAGTTTGAGCCTGAATGATAGTTCTTAGCTTAATAATTAATCAAACTATTTTCTTAAAAAGAAAACCGAAGTTTAGCGGGTATTATCAAATCATAAGTGAAATAACAAAAAACATAGCACGGTTCGAAATTGCCAATAAAAACACATGCTCAGCTTAAACAAATAAAATTGTTCTCTTCTTCGCTTTACTACAAATAGACGACAATAGAAAGTACAAGACGTCGAGATCCAGGGCACATAACAAAATATCTGCGCCAAATATAGTCATGCCCAACAAAGTTAAAATATATGTGGAACCCTAATAAATAATACATTTTTCATACATACACAATTTGATATTTTGGGTAAGTGTTTTTCTTTTTCGTATGCAAAAACGAATAATGTTGCTATTCTTTTCTCCGTTATATACATATGTACGAGTATGTATTAGTACTTCTTTTTAAAAGCCAAATAGAATTTAAAACCAGAAAAGTAGAAAAATCCCCAAATTATTATTATTTACCACTACCCTGTCGATTTATATATCAACACTGTGTAGGTATGTTTATATCCGTTAAAAAATACAAAAATAAACTGTTCATATTTTAAAGCTTTTGTACTAAGTTCACATTTTAGAGTAGTCAATGACAAAAGTTTTCATATTTTGGGGTGTTCATATATTAGGGTATTCACGCGAGTGGACTGTGTGCCTATTATTTACCTATTTAACCAGAAATGGTCTTCGTCACTAAGCACAATTCTTTAATAAGATACTCTATGAACTTCGGAAACAGGGTTTTAAGTCAATTTTCAAAATTTTAAAGCGTTATACTGATGTTAAAGGAATGCCAACACAATTTGACATTCTCATTTCTCAAACCATAGATACATTGTAGATAGTATATAGATGCAGCGAAAAAAAAACATCCTACCTACACCTACTTATTATTTTCAAACCCGAAGAAATAGCTACACGGAGAAATTCGTCTCAAAAACAAATAAATATTTTTATGAAAAAATGTGGAGAAAAAAATAGGTCAAGAGGAAAAATAAGATGATTTTTATCCAAAAACTAACAGACTTATTGACCTGCCTTTGTAAAAACTATATTATTTTTATTTAAAAACAAATAAACTAATAAAATAAAGACTACTTCCTGTTGGATATAAAAGAAAAACAGTTTCCACTTCTTGTGTTAAGTTTACAACTACTCTGTTATCCTCAATAATTTATTGCGATAAATTTAACACATATGTACGTTTAATGCCGTATTTGGCGCTGTGTTTTCACTACTGCGTAGTACATAATAGTATATGTTCAATATATTTTAAAATATTACAAAGTACTTTACCACTACCAAACGCTAAAGTCAAGTTTATGAAAGAATTTATATAGTGTAGTTTTGCAAAAGAAAACAAAAATATTTTTTGAAGCAATAAAAATTAGATTAATTTTATTTAGCTTTTCGTTATAATAGCAACAACTACATCGGAGTGTTAGTTTAAGTCTTTTAATTGTTAATTACATGTTTATTAACATAAAATTACTAAAAAGTGTTAAATTAATAAAGTAAATAAAATATACATATAATAAACAAATAAAAATAAAACCAATTAAAACCAAATATAGATCTCACCTTCACTATTGGATGAGTCCATGCCACGTCCTCTCCCTAAGATATAATAAAGATAGGTATTGCACAGAATAAGGTAAATTTAATCAAGTAAAACATAATTAGAAAAAAATTAAATAAATAAGTCAAACACAAATTAAACCAATCAAATCAAGTACTTAAAACATAAAATGTAAAACCCATTCAAAATACGTTAATATTTTATGAAACTATTGCACAAAACCATATTTGTTATTGTATTAATTATACTATAATAATTTCATTATTTAAGAAGATAAACTTGTTGCTCTGCCATAAAAGAAGTTCAAAATATATGAAGCAAAACAATATACAAAAATATGTATTAAGACTATTATAATAGACTAATTAGAAACTAAATGAGTTCGCAGCTAGTCTTTTAGGGACAATACATATATCTTAGCATTCATTTTTATATGAACAAATAATAAAAAAATTACCAATATTTATTCATTTTTTATTAACTAAATTGTCCATAATCTTTGTTACGAGCATGCCATTACATACCTGAACTGTCGTTGCCATTTTCTGGACTACCGCTCGAATACATAGTAGCCAATTTACCATCAAGTATAAAACGAAACCAGCCATTTGAACCATTTGATAGTTCTAATGCAGCTGAGTCCGACCATACGTATAAGCAATCGCGACCTCTACAAATACTCCATTCATGCCAGTGATAGGCTTTGCATTGCACTATCTCTTTTGCATCTTCCATAGCATCATCTGAAAAATAATATACAAATATGATTTGTTTTTCCATTTATTAAGATAATTCAAGAATATTAATTTTAGAATTTATTATGTAATAATTTGGAACAAATGTTAAGTACAACGCGCACAATCATATATGCATAGTTGGGAAAAGTACATGGTTTGCGGTATTTAAAATACAAAGTTCAAAATAATTGGTGATCATGTATTTAAAAAACAAAATACTTTCAGGTTAAGTATTTAATATTGAAAATATAATATGACATGTTACATGTATGCATTTAAGATACAGAACACTTCCACGTCATATATGTGTTTAAACTACAATATACACCATTTTTATTCAAAACACAAAGTACATTACAAACAAGCAACAAAACATTAAAAAAACCTGCTGAAGAAAATCATCCTTCTACAGTCTTATGGAAACAAACGGGTACTAAATTCTATGAATGCTCTTTTGTATATTTTTATAGCTTTCAACGTCTTTGCTCTTGTCACTTAGGAATCTGACAACTCCAAATTTGATGTGCCTGTCATCCCTACTCACGAAAACATGAAAATTTATTGTCTCTTTTACTGGTGCTTCTACTCCTGATATTTCCAGGTGTCATTTTATGTTTTTTGAATAAATCGCAAGATTTTGGATTCTTCGCCTTTCTTCTGTATTTCAAATACAAAATACTTGCAGATCATGTATTAAAAATGTAAAATACTCCCACATCATGTATTTCAAATACAAAATATCTGTGGACTTTTGACAAAACAACCTCTTTCTAAAATAGCAATTTTAAAGGGGAGCGAAAAGGCTTTTTAAATACCTCAAAACTATTTTTAAAAAATAATTGGTAAAAATGTAACATTAAAATGGAAATCTACACTATTTTTAATTTTTGCCAGTTATTTTTTTTTTCCTTCTGTTTTGTTACTTCAATCATCGACTGAAGAATTATTTGGCCAGTCCTAAAACTATTCCGCCACCACCAATTCACACGGAATGCCGTGCTACAAACTAATTCCTATTTCCCTAAGAAATTCTACCAGTACCATGTAATCCTCTACCCGCTCCCGACGGAAAAAGTCGACAACAGATGTATGCCCAAGCAAAAGTGGGTATGCCCTCCTAACCGTCTCGTACCGCTCACACTCAAATATGACATGTGAGTCGTCCTCCACCTCACCGCAGTGCCCACATAAGTCCGAATCGCCTACTCCCATCCTCGCCAGAGTCGCCCTACCAAATGAATGCCCACTCATCAGCCTATTCACTATCTTCATATCGTTCGGTACCATGTTCCTGACCCCCCTAAACCACGGATCACCCCTATTCACGCGGGGGTATATCGCCCCGTACTGTCGGCCCTTCGTCGCGCATAGTTCCTCATATTCCTGCGCCCATTCCTGCCATAACTCGTCCTCAATACTGCATACTGCGTCCCTGATTGATAACTACGTATCAACCACCTCGCCCTGATCCAGTGCCGCCTTGGCAGCCCTGTCCGCCATCTCATTACCGTATATGCTCGAATGTCCCGGTATATAATGCAATTCAATTCTATCAAAGCCAGCCTCTAGTATCTGCCTGTGTATCCTCCTAATGAGGTAGTCATCACTCCTCCTCCTCATCAGTGCTAGGCAGCCCGATCTGCTGTCCGTCAGTAAGGCGACTCTCTCAAATCCCCTGTTCCTGGCGTACCCGATGGCCCCCTCCAATGCCAAAAGCTCCGCTGACATCGATGACAGCTTCGCCCGTACCCTGAAACGTCCTATGTGCTCACTGCCATCATGGAAAAATGCTGCCCCAGTCGTGTCCTTCCCTACCGATCCGTCAGTGTATATAACCTCATAACCCTCCAGCATATGCAACTTCTCCAGCAAAATCGCGTTGACCATATCCGCATTGGCCCCATCCTTGCTCCCACATACGCCCCCAAAAAAATTCGCCTTGATCACCAGGTTGGACTCAACCTCGTCGTCCCCGCCGACATATACTATCCCAGTCAGTGTCCGTTGGTATTTATGAAAAATCCTAGCACAGCTTGTCTTAGGATTGTATCCCGCCCCCAGCATGGTGTCAACGATAGGTAGGCCAAAAGCAAAGCATTTGGCCAATTCCCTAGCCGTAGCCAGCTCCAGGCGGTATTTCACAGGTAACTCCGACGCCATATGGTACAATATATTTTTGCCAGTTATTTTTTAAAAATTGCTGTGAGGTATTTAAAAAGCTTTTTCGCTCCACTTTAAAATTGTTGTTTTAGAAAGAGGTTGTTTTGTCAAAAGTCTACAGATATGTATTTATATTTTAAACACGGATTTCAAATACATGTATGTCAAATACTATTCTGCGCAGCACATGTATATCCAAGAAGACTTTTTGCAATAATTACGATTTTGTTTACTAGATAACATAATAAATACTAATGATCTGTCTAGACCGTTGTGTGGTCTTTCAATATTTTGAGATCTAGCAACGTGCTGACAATGTACAGCCAATAAAAATTTAGTGTCACGCTGTGTGAAGAAGCAACACTACAGATTGTATATGTTTATTTACTTATATATATAGTATATATTTTTTTAAATTAACGTATGTACCATGGTACAATAAAGAGATATATGCATCAGCACAGGTGATAGTGAACAGATTATCAAAATTTGTGAAATGCGCCGCAATTTTATGTATTCTTTTTACCAACTGTTTTGGTTGTTTGAAATTGTTAAAATAAAAGTTTAAATTTTTAAAATAAAAAAATTTTATCAACATATGTACATACTTTCTGTCCATTGTTTTAAAAAAATATTGTAAATTTAAATAATATATTAATAATATAATATAAACATATCGGTGTGGTTTTTGTGAATATATAAAAATGAGATTTTGTAGTGTTTGCTTAAAAAAAAGAAAAATCCGGGAATGGGAATTTTTTTTAAGTTCCTAAAGAGGAAGACAGAAGAGAATGCTGAGCCTAAAGTTGAAAACAGTAAAAAATTTTTTAATTACTAAACAAAAACTGCACTTTCTTGATATTTCTTCACATACCTCATACAACAAGCTTGCAGTCGTACGTCTTAGTTTTATACATTTATTTATCTTGTGGACATACATCTCATTTCCATTTAATTTATTTTTTTTTATTTTAAAATTTAATGTTTATCACAACAATGAATAAAACTAGTCTTGTTGAATTAAATAAATAAAAATAATTCGCCTTGTATTTGACATTATGTTTCACAAAAAAGTAGCTTTGTTGTAATGAATTCGCTTTGCATATACCTGATAATTGTACCATGGTATGTACTCGTAAATGAACGTCGAGAGAAGAATTTTTCAAGTGTCGGTCGTGATTGATGTATCTTTTGGTTATTGTCTAAAAGAGAAAGAAGTCAACCGAAGTTTTGTACTAAACTAAATTAATAAGTATTGATTTTAATATCTTGATATCCACGTACATAGGTAACAATAGTATTAATAGATTTTGAGTTCATACGGTTTTAAGACCTTTATCAGAAAAGTTTTTTTTAATAAAGTTTTATTAGTATTCAAAACACTTTTCAATATCCATTTTCAATTTTACAATTTCCATTATATAAAACTGTTTTATACAAATTATACACATTCTCTCTTAAATGTATAATAATTTCGTTCTATTTTTATGTATGTATTCTGGCATTCTATTATATAATTTTAGTGATCGTTACATTGCTGTTGATGTTGTTCTCAGCAGCCTCAAGTTTTCGGAGTTTCGTAGTCCATATGGTTGTACTTTCCCCAAATACTTAATATTTTCGCATAGGTATTCCGGCGCGTTTCCTGTTTTCATTTTTTGTACAAAGCATAAAGTATTTGTCTGCAATCGTTTTATATTTAGCCATCTAAGTGAGTCCAGCATAAAATTAATAGTTGTATCCCGAATACATTTTAAAATACATCGCATCGCTTTGCGATTTCAGCATCGTTTCTATTTGTGACTTTAAACAGCATGTACAAATATAAAATCGTTAACCCGTATTCAAAACGTGGCTTAATTATGGTGTTATATATACTTAGTTAGCAGTTGTTATCGAAAGTTTTTTTTCTTATTCTCTTGAAAAATCCAATCTTTTTACCAATTTTTTTGCAAACGTGTTCTATATGATCTTTAAATTTTAGTTCATTATCTATTATAAAACTAAGGTACTTTATTTTCTTCATCTTTTCTATAGTTTCATTATTCATTTTCAAATTTATATCACTGTTCATATTAATTTCCATAAGTTTTATCTTATTTTCATTCAGTTCTAATTTATTAATTTTTAGCCAATTGTTTATATCATGATTTAGATTGTCTCTACATTCATTTTTCATAATTGATCCTTAACCACCTTTTCCAATATCTTTTCAAATGTTTTTAATGTGTTAAATTCTTCATATTTATGTGTTATCTACTTTTGCTATCGGCGACACCATTGTGTGTTTCCAACATTCAGGGAATATACCTGTCTCTAATGATTTATTTATTATAGTTTGTAACATTACGCTTGAAGTGCTCCAGTTTTCAAGAATCATTTTAATTGTTATTTTACAACTTTCTTAAGTTCTGAAATTGTTATTAATCTAAACTTAAAATTTATGTTCATCATATTCATCTGGTTCATATATAGCACATTCTCTATCTTCTCTATTCTTATTGATCTAACGCTATTTACAAAATATTCATTGAAATTATTAGCTATTTGTTTATCATTCTGAACAATATATATTAAAATCTCCTGTAATTAGAGTATCATAGTTCAGTTCACAATTTTCCTCAACTACTTCTTCAAATATATCACAGAAGTCCTTGTATATTTGTATATACATATCACTTTAATTTTCTTCGATTGTTATTCTGTTAACACTATTTTCCTTCTTCTATTATTTAATTTGTTTTGATATACTGGGCACTGTTTATCACTAGTTAAATTAGAGTCTAGACCAGACATGTGCAAACTGACACAAACGCATTTCAAATCAGTTTTACGAATTTTGCGACTGTGTTAAGTTGAACGCAGCAAGCAGAACAAAAGCAGAGAAAACAAAAGTAGTACACTGAGTAAAAAATTAAAATTAAAAAAATTAAAAATTAAAACTAAATCTTAAAAAAAAATCAAATATCAACATCTCCAATGATTATTTCCCCCTCGTAAAGTTTTATTCTTAATAAATCACATAGGTGTTCATCCGTTAATTTGTTGCGATATTTACTTTTAATTAATTTTAAAATGCTATAAGCGGCTTCACAGTCGTACGTGGACCCGAACATGGAGTATAATTTAAGTATTTCCTTCTTAATAACAGGATACTTCTCTTTGTTTATTTTTTTCCAAAATGATTTTCCAGTGTCTAGCGGTAAATTTATATCATTTTTCATTATTTCTAATTCAGCGGCTAATTCCAAATTATCAACATTTTTTTCAGTCAATGGGTCGTTGTGAATATCAATCATAGTTTTAAGTGATTTGAAATCTTCGAATCTATCTGCAAAATTTTGTACCAAAGAAGCTACTATTTCTGTATACTGTGCTATTTTTTCGTCATTACGATACTCCGCAAGAATTTCAAAGGTTCTAGGAAGATTGCTGGTATCATTGTTGCGCAATTGAGACAGTATAATTTTAATTTTGCGTTCAAAGCGGTGGGAGCACTCTGTTAGGTGGAATATAGTTTTGTTTCGTCCTTGAAGAGTCAGATTGTATTCATTTATTATCTCCGTTAAATCGCACAAAAAAGCTAAATCGGAAACAAAATTTTTATCTTTCAGAGAAGACGCCATTTCTTTCAACTCATTTTTTTCCGATTGTACTAAAAACAGTTGTACTTCATCTCTCAAATTGAACAACCTTTCCAGGCTTTTCCCGCGGCTCAACCACCGAACTTCTGTATACAATAATAAGTCTCCATAACATGACTGTAGCTCTTCCAGTAAACTCTTAAATTTTCTATGCGTGAGGGCGTTATGGCCCCCTTTAATTTTATTTATTATTCTACAAGCTGTATCCATCGTTTCCACTATATTTAATTTTTTTGCAAAAAGTGCAGACTGGTGTATTATGCAATGGAAATTAGGAATGTGAATATTGTTTTTCATCAATTGACCCTTAAGACCTTTTTGTTTTCCTATCATTACCTTTGCCCCGTCTGTACATATGGAAGCTAGCTTATCACCATTTTCGGTTAAGAGAATATTATTTTTAATACAATCAAAAATGGTTTCGCCATTCACATGGCCGTGAAATGCAAAACAACTAAAAAATTCTTCAAAGCATTCCATATTTTTATCAACTGACCTAATGCATATAATCAACTGACTAATGTTAGTAATATCTGTGCTCTCATCAAGGCAGATGGAAAAGTATTCACAGTCTTTCAATCTTTGCAACGTAAACTTAAAAATATATTTACTAATTTTTTCAGTTCTACGAGCTATTGTGTATCTTGAAAGATGAATATTTTCTATCAGCTCGTAGGCTGATTTTCCCTTTTCCCCAAAACAGTTGAAAATTTCTCGTGCCATTTGCTTGAAAAATTCTCCATCCTCAAAAGGACGACATTGTTTTGCTAACATCAACCCAGCGGCAATTGAAGCATTCTTTAGTTGTTTTTTTTTCTCTTCAACTGTCAGACTTAGAGGAGGGGCATTTTTTTGTTGCAGGGATTTGAACATTTCATATTTTTTTTCTTCATCCAATTCATTAATATTTTTATGAATGGATATGAAATGTCTTTTTAAATTATGAAATCTTAAATTTGTGAAGATTTTATCACAAATCAGGCATTGCGCATTATTTTTGCCATTTACAAACATAAAAATTTCTTTATATTCGTCCATTTTTTTTTAAGTGCAGTTGTTTGTTTTTGTTTGTTTTTTGTTTTTTATTACAAATAATTTTGCTTGCAGAGCGATACGGTGTCTCTTTGTCAAATGCAGAATAGCAACTGACTTTGAATCGGTAAACAAGCAGCAAGCTTTCGGACATGTTGGTGTGAAAAAACGATGAAGCTACTATCGGTGTGAAAACACGATGACTCAAAAGAGTACTAGCAGCACATGTCTGGTCTAGACCCATATTCAATTTTTCATTCATACGCTTACAGTTTATATATTTTGATACTACTTTGTTCTTACATTCCTTGCTTTGGTGGTTTCCAAGGCAATTTATACATACTTCGTCGTTTTTACAATCTTTCTAACAATATTCAGTTCTCAAATGAAAATTTTTTCTGTAATATACTTATTTTATTAATTTTTTAATATTATTTAAATAATGATTATGGTGATTCTATAACAAAACCTAAAGTAATTTGAACTGTAAATGTATTCATTACATAACATTTGACTTTTTTATACAGATATATGACAAAACATAAAGAAAAAATTTTGCCAAAAGCATTTCATAAAAATCATCTCCTGATGAAGTCGAGCAACCATAGTTACAAAATATTGAAATATATATCAAACAAGTAAAAGTGCTATATTCGGCTGTGCCGAATCTTAAATACCCTTCACAGATGTAATTCTTCTTTCTTTCTTGCTAAAACAGGAAGTAGATTTAATTAAAAGATGTAACATAGTTTTACTTGACAAAAAAATTAAATTTATAAACTTTTTGGTCACTTTCATGTACCATAAAATATATTATTTGTTCAACCCTGGAGTCGAAATTTTGATTTTTTTAAGATTTTAATACCAATTTTGTTCTTCCTGAATTATAAAATAGTTTTAATTAGCAAAAAAAAAAAAAAACAACGCCAATTGCCTATTTGGTTACTTTTATATATTTAAACTTCCCAACCCTGGAAACGAAAGTTAAATTTTTTTACCAATACAACTCTTAATGAGGCATGAAATAGTTTTATTTAAGAAAAACTTAATATTTGTAACCCTTTTGGTCACTTTCATGTACTACAAAATATTGCAGTTATCCAACTCTTGAATCTAAATTTTGATTTTTTTTTTAATTTTGATACCAATTATGTTTTTCCTAAACTAAAAAATAGTTTTAATTAGTAAAAACGTTTCAATTTCCCATCCCTGGAAGCGAAATTACAATTTTTTTTACCAATCCTAGTCTTCATTAGAACCATTTTGGTCACTTTCATGTACTACAATATATTGCATGTACCAAAAAAACTTTAAACTTCCCAACCCTGGAAGTGAAATTTTAATTTTTTTTGGTTTATTTTTAACCAATGCAACTCTTCATGAGGAATAGAGTAGTATTATTTCAGAAAAATTTACAGTTTTCAACCATTTTGGTCACCTTTATGAACTATAAAATATTGCACTTGTAAATCCCTGAATTCGAAATTTTGATTTTTTGGAAATTTTTGATACCAATTTTGCTCTTCCTAAAATATAAAATAGTTTTAGGTAGCAAAAGAGAAAAAAACAACAACGTCAATTGCCTCTTTGGTTACTTTTATGTATAAAAAAATTTAAATTTCCCAAACCTGGAAGCGAAATTTAAATTTTTTAATTTTTTATCAATGCAAATCTTCATGAGGTATAAGGTAGTTTTGTTTAATAAAACTCAAATTTTGTAACCAGTTTGGTTATTACATGTACTACAAAATATTGCATGTACCAAAAAAAAACTTTAATTTTCCCAACCCTGGAAGCGAAATTTTAATTTTTTGTTTTTTTTTTATCAGTGCAACGCTTCATGAGGTATAAAGTAAATTTTTTTAAGAAAAATTTCAAATTTTTAACAATTTTGGTCACTAGTACAATTAAATATTACACTTGTCCATCCCTGGATTCGAAATTTTATTTTTTATTTTTGATACCAATTTTGTACTTCCTAAATTATAAGACAGAGTTAGTTAGCAAAAAAAAAAAACAACATCAGTTGCTTGTTTGATATAAAACGTATAAAATAATTGCAATTTCCCACCCCTGGAAGCACAATTTGAATTAAAAAAATTTTTTTTTGGCCAATGCAAATCTTCATGACGTATAAAGAGGTTTGGTAAAAGAAAAACTTAAAATTTTTAACAATTTTAGTTACTACATGTACTTCAAAATACGGAATGGGCCGAAAAAAATTTTTAATTTTCCATCCTTGGAAACATTTTTTTAGTTTTTAATAGACCATTGAGGCTTCCCAAAGCAAGAAATAGGTTTAATTTACAAACATTAAAAAAAATTGATTTTTGGTATAAATTTTGCGTCGAGAAATAGGTGTAAGCTTCCCAGCTCTGGAACCATACTTCGGATCTTTCTGAATTTCAATAGCACTCTATTTAAGTTCATTTTCAATCCAACGGTCTCTAGCCCTTCTGAGGTCTTGGGAAAACCGATTTCACCTACAGACGGACGGACAAACGGACATCGCTCAATCGTCATCGCTATTCATAAGGATCCAGAATATATATACTTTATGGGGTCCCATGTGCATATCGAAGAAATTACACACGGAATGACAAACCTAGATATACTCTTTCACTTTTTTGTGAAGGGTATAAAAATAGTTAGTCGTGTCAGTACGAAATTTAAGACGATCAATTGGATTCACAAATAATTGTTAATAATCAGCATGGCAACCAGAAAAAAGCAAGTACTTATTTTTTGTTTCACAAGATAGAATGTTTTTGATTGAAAACAGATTTCTGACGGAAAAAAAACAAATAAGATGAGCTGCATTTGTTAGGGCCTTTTTTATACCCTCCAAAAAAGAATTTGGAGGGTATATTCACTTTGTCATTCCGTTTGTAACGCATCGAAATATCCATCTGAGACCCCATAAAGTATATATATTCTTGATCAGTGATGAAATCTAAGACGAACTGAGCATGTCCGTCCGTCCGTCCGTATGTGGAAATCACGATTCAGTCCAAACGAAAAGAGATAGACTCTTGAAATTTGGCATATATATATTTTGAAACTTAGAGCAGGTTAAGTTCGAAGATGGGCTAAATCGGGCAAGAGGGAAAAAAGTTCCCCTAAGAAGAACTAAACCAACCCAGGAAAAACAACATAATTTTTAAAGTTTTTTCGTTATTTTGTTAAGCAAATGATATATTTTTATGTCAAATACGGTCCAACGCCCTAAACTTGGAGCCATAAAATAAAATAAAAATATTATTTGACCCCGCCCACTTTAGTGGGCGTTATTATAGGCAAAAATAGCATAAAAATTTAACAAATTGTTTTACTTAAGCCTACATTCCTTAAAAATACCATTTTTAAGCTTTAATGACGAAGCTGAGACGAAACTTGGTACTACTCAGCCCTACGCCCCCCTTCCCCTTCGCCTTCTAAATAACCCTACCAAAAAAAATTTTTTTTTTAAATTTTGTATATAATCATCCCAAGCATTTATCTTTAGAGTTTTATGACTGCCGATTTCTGCCCTACCCCCTCCTCTTCCTTTGCCCCCCCAAATGACCCTACCAAAATAAAAATTTTTTTTTTTGAATGTTGTATATAATCATCCCAAGCATTTATCTTTAGAGTTTTATGACTGCCGATTTCTGCCCTACCCCCTCCTCTTCCTTTGCCCCCCCCCCCCCCCCCAAATGACCCTACCAAAAAAAATTTTGTTTTTAATTTTGTATATAATCATCCCAAGCATTTATCTGTTGCTGCCCTACCCCCTCCTCCCCCTTTGCCCGCTAAATGATCCTATTAAAAATAAACAAACATTTTTTTTAATTTTGTGTATAATCATCCCAAGCATTTATTTTTAGAGTTTTATGTCTACCTGTTTCTGCGCTACTCCCTCTCCCCCTTTGGGTCTAAATGACCCTATCAAAAAAAAAATTTTAATTTTGTATATAATTATGCCAAGCTTTTATTTTTAGAGTTTTATGACAAAGGTGAAATATTTCCCCCACAGCCCTTGCCAGAGCTACCCCGCCAAAATACAGTTTTTATACCCTCCAAAGAGAATTGGACCCTATAAAGTAAATATGTATATTCTTGACTAGTGATGAAGTTTAAGACGGTCTAGCAATGTCCATACGTTCGTCTGTGGAAAACATGATATTGTCTATTTTTAAACCCGCCCCTTCAGTAGGGTTTGACGTACGATATTATATAAAGGAACTCTGTGCCACCAAGTTAAACATTTTAAATTCACTTACTAAATATTTGGAAGGTATTTAAGATTCGACCCGGTCGAATATAACGTTTTTACTTGTTTTTGCTTATTTTGGCAATATCGGCTTCTATTTAGTTATTTTAGCAATATCGACTTTTTTTTACTTATTTTGCCATTTTACGCTTATTTTTAAACTTTTTTAATAAATTTTTGAAAAAATCTTTATTTTTTGATGTGGCAATATTTTTTTTAGTTTGTGAATATGTAAAGCCTATGTGAATTTGACATAGACAAAGATAAAATTCTTCTTTTTGTAAGTGATGCCGCACCCTATATGGTCAAAGCTGCAAAAACCATTGCTGTATTTTACCCACATATACATAACTCACGTCACCTGCCTTGCACATGGGGTCCATAAAGTTTGTGAATATATAAGAGAATGCTACTCAAATGTAGACTCATTTATTGCAAATACAAAAAAAAACGTTCCTTAAATCTCCTGCAAGGGTTAAAATTTTAAGAGAAACAGCGCCAAATATACCACTTCCCCCACAACCAGTGACAAATCGATGGGGCACTTGGATAATGGCTGTTAATTATTATGCAAAATATTTTGATGAATTCGTAGAAATCTTTTCAAATCTAAGCTCCACTGATTCTTTCATTTAATGAATGAAAGTGAACTGCGTAACCAAATATTCTACATATCTGCAAATTTCGGGTTTTTACACGAAGTTATCACAAAATTGGAAACAAAAAACCTTTCATGGATTTCCCAAGTTAATATAGTTATGGACATTGTAAGAAAAATTGCCGATGTTCCAGGGGATATAAGAGAAAAATATATATATAAAATTTAAATGAGTTTTATTGAAAAATGAAGGACTTTTCGTACTCAAAGATATTGGTGATATTTTGTGTGGCAAGCAGAACTGTGAGTCCAATCGTATAAAATATACTTCGGAGCAAATACTCGATTTCAAATATGCTCCCCTAACATCAGTAGATGTAGAACGAACTTTTTCTATGTATAAGAACGTGCTGACTCCAAACAGACAAAGTTTTCTGTTCAAAAATTTGTCGCAACAATTTTTAATTCACTGTAATAACGCTTTTAATCAAATTAAAAATAAACAATAAATTTAAACAGCTTTTTTTTAATTTTAATGTTTTTAAAAGCTTTTTTAAGAGCTTAAAACAGCTTTTTTACTGCTTTTTTTGGTTGCCCTAATAATCAGCCATGAATGCCAAGTGTAATAAAATTTATAAAATTTCGTAATAAAATTTATAAAATTTTACTTGTTATTCATGGTGTCAACTGTGTAGATGTTCGGAAATTACCATGTAAAGTTTTATTTATGATAAGGCTAATTAAAAATTTTAGGTCTTTTTCAATAATATAACATTGTTTTGTTTATATGATTTAATCGATATTTCGATAACCTGTGGACAACTGATTCAGGATAACAATATTAACAGGTGTCACAAAGGTATGACTGTCATTGAACTTCCTGCTAAAAAACGTAATAACACATTAGTGATTACAGCTTATGATTTGTGCAAAATTCAGTATAAAATTAGTTTGCGTATGTATAATTGTCGTTTTAAAAAACAAACACCATTATCGTGTCTGGCGTTTTTCGCTTTCCAATTCGACATTTTTTAAAAGATTAAAGAAAATTAAGCTTTTTTGCCTTTAATCTACTAATTGTCGAATTTGAAGACAAAAAACGCCAAGCACGATAACGGTGAAAGTTTTGCAATTTCCGCAGGTTAATTGTCATAACATAGCATAACATAGAAACAACAGACTTGACAACTACATAACTAAATTAAGCATAATTAAATCAACATTCATAAATAAAGGCACAGCTACACAGGAATACACAAGCATATCAAATACTTACAGCAATAATCAAATATCTTAAGAGAAAACAACACAACAGAATCCATAACAAGGCTATCATCTACAAACCAGAAATGAAAAACAGAAACTTCGTGATTCTTTTCAGTTAACCATTCCAAAGAATCCCCGGATCACTCAACAGAAAAGCAACATAACATCATCAGAAATTCTATATCGTAGGTTTTTATTTTTCCGAAAACAGCTTAGATGACGAAACATGCTCTATGACTGTTGATTGGAAAATGACTGGAAAACCAATCATAAATAATATTACTGACAGTCCCGGTCAAAAACTAAGAAATAAATACGTATAAAAAATGGATATTGGTTTAGATGTTAGGATAATTCAATCGGACAACCAAGGATTCTTAAACCACAATTGCATTGGTTGCTAAATATAAGCAACTCATTAATAAACTTAAAAGAAACTCACATAAACCAATAAAAACTTACATATTTTCATCTACTAAGATTTAATATCCTTCCTCACATCTAGTACTATACGTATGCAAGGGCAGGTGTAGCCATTCTCGTGAGAAATAACTTAAATGTAATAGAACTTTCTACTCCAAATGGTGCTCTGTTATTTCAAAAGAATACAATTAAAGGCCGTAATAAGGAGCAACAGATTACGAACGTTTTCAAGAATCAAACGGTTGCAACATGTCATTCAGTAAAAAGTGTTAGCAGATTTTAATTCGCATCATACTCTTTGGTGCTCTGCAGATAACTTTTCCAGGGTGTTAATCTGAATCAAAACAAATCCTTGTGTGTGGAATCTTCAATGATAGATCTCACACTTTGTTTAACCACCGGAGCACATTAACGTCGGTATATGCCACGATGAGCTGAAAATGTTCCTTATTTTTGGGCGATGCTTTAGTAATTTCTGGTTCACACTGATAAAAACAACCTAACTATCGATTATTCAATTTTCTCTACCAATGAATTCTATAACATAATTAACAATGGCCCCTATTATGAGTTGCATTCGATATTCGATAGCCAACGAAATTGTTGATCGAACGATTTGTCATTTGGTATTATGGCGCACATTCGTTGAAGTAAAACACTACTGTGAATTTTACTGATTAAATTTATTCATTTTTATTTATTTATTATTCATATTTATTTATTTTTAATTTTATTTTTTTAAATTTAAATTTTTTAATTTTAATTACTGCGTCGAAAGCAAAATTGTTTTCGATAAAATGTTCGATGCTCAACGAAATATTCGACAGAATTGCCAGTTCATAATACCAATTTGATAATTGATAATCGATAGCCAACGAATATCGAATATCGAATGCAACTCATAATAGGGGCCAATATTACATTGTTTGGCCAAGTTACTATGTGATGCGGATCCACCCAACGTTAGAAGATAGAATTAGACATTTTTTGAAAAACTATCAATCGTTAAGTAAAGAGAAGGCAAGACAAGAATGCTTGATGTTAGTGAAGGATATTAATGACCAATATGTTCCGTAATTCAATTAATTTAGTAACGTTTAACGTTGGTTCTCTTGTACAGGTAGGAAGGAGGACTGAACTTAATATAATATTAAATAAATTTCCAATTTATATTGCGTTTTTACAGGAGATGAATTTATGTAAGGGGAAAAATGTATACATTGATAATTTTCATGTTGTTAGAGATGATAGTTCTGTGGGCGTTGGCATTGCTATTAAAAAATCAATTGATTATTCACTAGATAGTATTCCTGGACTATGTTTTCCAAATTTATTTATTGAAATCAGGATTTTAACAGATGGTACTGTAAGAAGAGTCCTTTGTGGCTCTGTATATTTTCCTAGTAATTTTAATCGTGGTTATATGTATGAGAGACGGACTAAGATCAATTTTAAATTTCTCGCACAATTATAATGGGGCTCATATTAGGTGGTGATCTAAATGCAAAAAATACCAGTATATTAGTTATAAAGACAAGATTGGTATTCTTTTAAAACGGACATAATAAATTTGATAAATAATCATTTCCCTCCGAAGGAGAGAAATTTGTCTAATGAGGAAATAGATTATTTTTAGAACGTGTTCAGTACTTCTATAAATTTTGTATCGCAAATTCATTCCAAGAAAGTTATAAACAAAAGTAGGAAGTTTCTGGCCTCAGATGAACTAAAAAAAATGCTTAAAGTAAAATATAGTTGGCAGAAGGAACTGAAATTAATATTTGCAAGAACTTTGAACAGACAAAATCCTCAATATTTATTGATTTCGAAGCAAGTTGATCTTATCAAGATAATGATAAAAGAACGAATAGAGCGCGAACAGGCAACCATCTTCAATAGAAGATTAAGGGATATAGTCCCTGGTCCTAGAGCATATAAAGAGATCTTTAGAATAATTGGGAATAGAAGTCGATTAGGAGCTAAGGAGATTTCTGTTGGTGGAGTTAAAATTACAGAAGACGAATCAAAATTACAAGTTCTAAAAGATTATTTTACACGCCTTT
The DNA here is from genome assembly GCA_951800035.1 of Linnaemya tessellans. NCBI lineage: Eukaryota > Metazoa > Arthropoda > Insecta > Diptera > Tachinidae > Linnaemya > Linnaemya tessellans. The sequence goes on along the minus strand of OX637533.1, from coordinate 40,803,454 downwards.
TTCAAAATTTACCTCCTAAAAGGGATATTTCTGGCATTAGTGACAGAATAAATGATACTGTTCTTCATGCGTCTAATGCAGGGGTCCTCAATGGGAGAAAATATTTAAGTATAATGTATTTGTGCATTTTTCATGTGTTAGTGACTGTTTTTTTAAACAACTGCGTACAAATAATGTTGGCAGACATGACGTAATTTTGACGACTTTTTATGCCAAAAATAAAATGACATGAAATATTGAAATAAAGTTTTCATTAATATGTATTTCTTACATTTAATTAATACAGACGAAATTCCTTATAGTGAATAAATTATACACTCCACGCGTTATTTATAACCCCAAAATATTTTTCATTTTTTTCCGAATTTATTAATGTACATTATGTTGGTATATTTTTACTTATATATTGCCATTTTAAATAAAAATATTAAAAATATTGTGTTCCGTTATTTCTGTTTAAAAATAACGTGATTTAAATATTATATTTGAACGAAATATTTAAAAGACCAAGTCCAGGATATTATAACAGAGGAGTAAAAAAATCTAAATATGTAAGTGGAATCAAAACATTTTGGTTCTTACTTTTAATTAAGAGAAAATACATATTTTATAAAAAAGACTTACAAATCAAAAAATTTGCTTGCAAGTGAATTCATCTATTAAAATGTTTGTAATTTTGAAAAAATTCTATATAAGGACTTTACTAGACTTTGAAACTCGTACTTCTAGCAATATAATTCGTAAAATATTAGTAATAGGTGATAGCTACATTAAAGAAGCTAATTAAAAAATCTAAATAATAATAATCGCCAAAGTAACTTCTGAGATATAGAGTCTCGAAAAAAAGAAAATAAAAATAAAAAATATTTATAAGAATAAAAATATTTCTTATTTTACGTATACTTCAAATTGAACTGTAGAAATTTTGTGGTATTTTTCATAAAACTACCGTGATAATTTCACATTAACTATTTGAAAAAGTAATATGAAGATTTTGATGTTTTTTCTCCAAAATTTGACGATTTTGCATCTATTTTGTCTGGCAACTATGTGAACAAGAAAGAACATTTCAAGGTGTTGCCGTTGATCACAAAATCAAATTGATAATAATATAAGAAGGCAAACTTAGTTTTCACTTTTATACAATGTGTGAAATTGATTTTTCAAAGCTTCGACCGAAATGCTTTCAAAGCCCATATAAAAAATATTTAGTCGGAATATGCGTGGAAAAATTTGGTAAACTAGTATTTACTCTGTTTTTACTATGAAAAACACGTGCAATTTTTCAGAAAACAATTTTGCTAAACATTTTTCGAAAATTCAAACGGAGTACCGGCCTTATCGCTGTGAGCCCTTGTATGCAGTATAATTTTTTGGCCTCCTAAGCGCACACAAAAATTTAATTTAATTGACTGTTAAAGTTCGACAAGGCAAGTCGTATGTTAAAAAAAAAACAAAATTACTGCAATATTAGGTACCTTCCTCCATTTTATACACATAGAATTTAATGTTAAAATTGGGAAATATTTTAATATTATTAATTTTGCTGCATAAAATAAGCTATGAGCTAATGAAAAATAAATAAATAGAATTTTCTAAAATATGATAGGAAAATTCGGAAATAAAACTGTAAATGGTGTTAAAATAATGAACCAAAAATTTTAAAATACTCGTACAGCTAAGTAAATAATAACATTTCTTCGATTTAAAAAAAATGTTCCTCTGTAGAAAATTTTCATAAGGCTTATATTAAAAAATTCTATTATAGACAATACTATCTTCCAATGAAGATATAAAATATTATAAAACCATTTTTATATCATACAAAATTACTAAGAAGCATAATATATATAAATTCATCCATCCTAGAATACAAAAAATCGAACGATGGCAACGCGGGTTGAACATTTAGTCATGCATTTGTTGTTGTCTATGAATAAAATTTTTATTTTCTCTTCTCTCATTGATGTGAATTTCGTTACTATTCGGGTTGTGTATGTGAATATGTGTAAAAAATCCGATTGGTACTCGTTTCCTGAGTGTAAGGGTTGAGTTGCCCTGGTCTAATGTTGTATTTAGTGATGCTAACACATCTCTGAACGAATCGCGAAACTCCAGATTTATTATTTTGAATTCTCTTTTGGACATATCCCGAATGCTTAATAGTAAGGAGTCGTGCGGATTAGACAATATTTCTAATTTTCTCATAAAGAAATTCCCTATTAAGGCTTTTCAGTATTTGACAATATTGTTTAACAATTGTTTGAACAATGGTTATTTTCCTTCTGCTTGGAAATTAGCAAAGGTGGTACCGATCCATAAGACGAGAGGTAATATTGATATTAATAACCTTAGGCCAATATCTATATTGTCTAATTTAGGGAAAATGTTTGAGAGGGTTATACGGGAAAAAATAGATTTAGATGTCAATAATGTATACCTTCCAGAAAGGCAATTTGGTTTTAAAAAAGGGAATTCTACAGTTCATGCTGTTTTAAAATTTAACACTGACGATATACAACACTTGAGGAAACGTGAATGCACGGTGGCGGTCTCCCTTGATATTGAAAAGGCTTTCGATAAGGCATTTCATGATGGCATTTTATTTAAGATGATAAATATCGGTTTTGACCCGTATATCATAAAACTGTTCCAGAGCTTTTTTGATGGAAGGAAATTTTGTGTGCAGATTTGAAATAAGTTATCCAGCGAGGGTAGTGTTTCTTGCGGAGTACCACAGGGCTCTGTGTTGGCCCCCCATCTGTATAATATTTTCATATACGATTTTCCCCATGAATACAACAATTCACACAGTATATTATATGCTGACGACTCTCTTTTGTATGCACATGAAGAGTCTCCTAAGAGTGCACTTCAACTTGTTTCTTCACACCTAGAGAAGGTTGAAAGATTTTATTCTCACTGGGGGATTAAAATAAATTTAGCAAAGATTTTTGCAATTTGTTTGCGTAATTCTTCAGGAAAGTGCAGGTACACGGTTGTGCCAGAGAGCAAAAACCTTAGGTTAACATTAAATGGAAGTGAAATACGGTTTAAGGACAGTATCAAATACCTTGGAGTTAACTTTAATAATCTTATGAAATTTAATAGTCATGTTCTTTACAATATGAATAAGGCAAATTGTGTAAAGGGAGCGTTTGGGAAATTATTTAACAGTAAATTTTTACCAGTTAAAACGAAGTTGTTGTTGTACAAGGTTAGTATCAGACCAATTCTTCTCTATGCATTTCCAATTTGGTTCAGCATCTCGAAGACAATTATGAAAAGAATGGAGATATTCGAGCGGCACATTGTACGAAAATGCATAGAAAAGAATTATCAATATTTAAACAAGTGATTCTCTAATAAATATGTATGATAATGCTAAATTAATTCCCATATCTCAGTATGCTTTTAAGCTAATGGGGGGTTTTGTTGAAAAATTGACTTACTTTGAAGGCAGCGTTATTCAAGATATTTTATCTAGTGAGAAAAATTTTAGTTGGTCAAACACGCAATATATTTCTTGCATTGGGATTTTGCAGGAGAGTTTTGTTGATCAAAACTTTTATTTAGTTAATACTCCTGGTATTCACAGGGGTTAAAATTAGTTTGTAAATATTGTTATAATTTTTTTTTTAATATTTTTTGTTGTTGTAATTTTTAGGATTTTATTTAAGATTTAGTTTTAAGTTTTTTTTTATTATTAATTTTACGTTTATTTATTGTAAACAAAGCTTTACTAATAATGGAAAGTGTCGGGAGCAAACACTGACTTTTTACATATGTACACTAATTTCCAAAAAAAAAAAATATTTTTCATTTAATCTTAATAAGCAAGTTGCATAGTCAAAATTAATTTATGTTATTAAAATAATACTTGGTAGTTTTTCCAAAATGTAATTAGTTGAGTAATACTGTAATATGAAAAAAATTAAGTCTCAATAAAAAATAACTAACTATGTAATTAACTAACTTGCACTTTCATAAATCCGATTTAGTTTGCTTGTTGGAAAACTCTGAGTAAATTGGAAATCTCTCTGAGTAAATTGTGTGAAGAGTTGCCAAATATAGCATAAAATATTAATTTTGTACGAGAGAGTATTAGTTTTGCATATAATAAACATTTGGCAATCTCTTCGAGGGAACAAATACGTCATCAAACGGTAAAGGCTCATTTAGCCGAACGTTGAAATCGTATATGTGAGCTAAATGTAAATGTTAGGTAAATGTAAATGTTGCTACACTTATAGAATGCTTAAAATCGTGTCATATGTTTTTGACAAAAACAAACAACATACATATAACTATTTATAAAAACAAGATCATCAAAAATTCCCAAAATATTGTGTTTCTTGTAAGCTATATCGATTGAGTGTATTTAATAAAGAAAATAATATAATATAATGGATGTGGAAAATGTGTTTATCGCAAAAAATCTGATGCGTATCACTTTCAAAAATACATACAATAAAACTCTATACAAGTGTTTAAAACATTGATGGCACTTTAATATGTTTATGTTATTGGCGTTCGTGTTGAAAAAGTACGCAAATTAATTAAATGGTACAAAGAGACATCAGAAACACCAATATACACAACTAATAGGATAATGAGTCATTCCTTGCCATAAGTTTAATAAAATGGGCACATTTTTTCTATATTACAATATATATTAAATATTTTGTTATATAAAACAAATGTATATATTTTAGAGTTGTGCTTTTTAGCTCAGTGAGCTGAGCGCTCACTTTAGCTCAGCTCAGTTTACTGAGCTAGTTCATTTAATAGCTCAGTAGCTCAGTGGCTCAGTAGCTCAGTTATAATGATACACCAAGGGTGATTAAAGACATTGTAACCATATTTATTAAATATGGCAAAAACGATAATAATAATTTCGTGGAGTTTCAGAGACAAATACAATCCAATATTGCCTTCAATATATTTTAAATCAGTGAATAATGTGACTTTTTGAAGAGGTGGACCATTAACTAAATATATATATATATATATATATATATAAATATATATATATGTATATATATACATATATATATATATATATATATATATATATATGTATATGTATATATATATATATATATATATATATATATATATATATATATATACATATAAATATATATATTTTAAAAGAAAATAAAATATATATATATATATATATATATATATATCTATATATATATATATATATATATATATATATATATACATATATATACATGTATATATACATATAAATATATATATATATATATAAATATATATATATATATATATATATATATATATATATATATATATATATATATACATATATATACATATATATACATATATATATATATATATATATACATATATATATATATATATATATATATATATATATATAGATAGATATATATATATATATATATATATATATATATGTATATATATATATATATATATATATATATATACATATATATATATATATATATATATATATATATACATATATATATATATATATATATATATATATATACATATATATATATACATATATATATATATATACATATATATATATATATATATATATATATATATACATATATATATATACACATATGCACATATATATACATATATACATATATATATATATATATATATATATATATATATATATACATATATATATACACATATGCACATATATATATATATATATATATATATATATATATATATATATACATATATATATAAATATATTTATATTTATAATAAAACCATTCCCATGTACTGGTATTTTTCAAAACATGGTTTCATCGCACCAGTTTTATTTGTAAAAAAATTTCTATGCATAAAGATTGGTTCTGTAGACATGCCACAATAACATATTCAATGACGTATTTATATTTGTCTGGCAGCATATTAAGAAACTGTGGTATCATTACAATTATGACAAAAATTATCAAAACCGCTCAGCTCTGAAGCCAAAGCGCTCTGAAACAAAATAGCTCTGAAACAAAAGAGCTCTGAAACAAAAGCGCTCTGACACAAAAGCGCTCAGTACTGAGCTAAAATCATCTATTGTAGTGAGCGCTCATTTCGCTCAGCTCACTGAAACGTTCAATTGAACTAGCTCATAGCTCAGTGACACAACTCTAATATATTTACGTACAAACGAGTGTTTAATACATGGGAAACGGACAACCACATATAGCCATGCGATATTTCATTGTGAATAAAACATTTATTTAGAAAGTTAAATATATAAAATGCATATATCATGTAATTATACATATATATTAGCTAAACATATCAAAAGAGAAATAAGTACCAAAAGAGGTCTTCTGTGTCCCATTCTCATTCAACATACATACATCCCATCACTGTCTACAACTGTCACGTAACCTTAGAATAAAATTCTATTTTCTGCAGGTTCCAACGTTACGGCAACATTTTATTAAAGTCAAGTAAGCGTTTTCACAACTTGCCATATTACAGTTTGGATCAGCTGACACATTTACCTAACATTTACGATTTCAACGTTCGGCTACATGAGCCTTAAATCATGCGCAAGGCGTAATCTTTATTTTATCATTCTTGATAGTATCTCCCACCAATTAGAAGAAACATTGAGACATAATTTGAAAGACAATGCATTCGCAAGTACCCTCTGAGAATATAGAACCATATGCACATACGTATTGCAGGAACTTAAGAGAATTGAACATTGTACAACAAATACTGAATTTTTGAAGTCCATTCTTTAAAACCATTCATACTTACTAGAAAATGGGCTACCACAAGGTTCACCTTCGTCGGCAGCGACTTATGCAATTTACGCAAATTCAATTGCCATGGCAGTTGCATTTAATCACAGGGTTGACTACATAAGGTATAACAACAGTCCGAACTCCTCCAAATTAGTTCAAACAAGTTCCAAGTAACAATTTTTGTGCAAGTTTGAGAGAAAATAAGAGAGTAATATTTCTCACTTCCTGTGCAAAGTATTACGAAAATTTTCTTTGAGTAAGTTCGGTAAAGAATTAAATTATAAGCTGTGTTTTATTTAGGTTTGAAACTGAAAAATTAATCAGATAATTTGCTAAAGAAGGAAACAAGTTTTTGTTTAAAATATTATTAAGAGGCACAATGGAATTTTTTTAAGACATGAAGTTATAAGCAGAGATGTGCAAATGTCGTGATTTTTTCGTGTCACGCGTGATTCACCCGTGAATCATGATTATTAATTATTTAAATCTCGCGTGCGTGAGTGATACAAAAACTTAGAACCGTGGGTGATACTGCGTGATTTTCAATACGTATAATATTCACGCACTCAAAACAGAAGATACGTTTTTTTTTAATTTTTAATACTAAGGAAGATATACATATATGTACATACACAAATCCATATTTATGTGTTACAGAGATTCATACTTTCACACGCGAGGCGATTTTGAAAAAAAATTTACCATCGTACGGGAAAGTACGTGTTTAAAAATAATGCTTTCGTGAGCGCCTTAAATATTGCCGTGCGTGAAAGAAATTTGAGTTTAGTGATCATGCGGGATCGTGGTTTTACTCAAGCGCACATCTATAGTTTATAAATAAATTTGTGCATAGTTCTAAAAAACGCATTCATTGCTTTGGCTCTTTTTCAGTTTACTTTCATCCAGCTTTTAGAACTGTATGCAATGATGCGATTTCTTTGCTTTTAATGTTTTTATAAAATGTTTTCAGGAAGTAAGCTGCGTTATGGTTTTTTGCGTTGCAGCAGTTTTGACAAAATTTGGAGAGTAAATTACCTTTTTCCTCTCAAAGTCCGGACTGTTTTATTATGCACAGACCTAGTTATTTAGGCAGATAACATTTTTGCTATGAACTCCCACAATATTACGTTAAATGAGTACACATCGAAAACTAATGTAAAGAAGCTTAATATTACACTTAACAACTTTTTTCGAACAGCTTCGGGTTTACTTTAGCATTTTCACACTGAAAGTTAAAACCATAAACAGCTGATTTTGCGATATCACTGCAAATTGTGGCTCTAGCATACAGGCTGTATAATAAATTTGTACAAAATAAATTAAATCGCTCATAGAAATGTGTAAATTTTTTCCTTTACTTGTTCTATTACAACAGTTAATTGACAACCTGTACAAAGTTTTTGTTTAAAGGAAAAAAGAAACAGTTTTACAATGTGTTCTAAAATAGAAATTATTTTACATTTTGTAGACGAACATTTTAAAATTATGGAACTAGTTAAGCAAAGTGAAGAACTTCTTGGATTTCAAGTTCTTTTATATAAAAAACGTAAACGGATTTAGAAAGAAAAGATGCGCTTGTGTACACAATACCAGCTGTTTCCCATATATAACTTGGCAGCACTCAACTTAGCACAGCCAAAAACAAGGTTGCATTTCATAAAAACTACTTTAAACTAATTCGAAAGTGGTTTTAAGTTGGTTCTAACAAAATCATTTTGTATGGTAAAACCAGGTTTTAACAGTTGGTTTTAAAGTTAAAACCAGAATTTATTTAAATCAAGCCAGTATGAAAACACTACTGGAGCCCAATGTATTTCTATTTAATGATGGTTAATTTCAAAATGGTAAATCATCTTGTTTTCTGATGATAGATAGCTCAACATCCAGCAAGACCGGTATCTTTGTTTCTGAAATATCTGCAATAAAGAATGAACGCAAACGGTAAAATGTCCAAAAATAGACTATAGCATGTTTTCCACAGAGGAACGTGTGGGAATTGCTAGATCGTCTCAGACTTCATCAGTGATCAAGAATATATGTATATACTTTATGGGGTCCAGTTCTCTTTGGAGGGTATTAAAACTGTATTTTGGCGCGGTCGGTCTGGCAAGGACTGTGGGGGAGACATTTCACCTTTGTCATAAAACTCTAAAAATAAATGTTTGGGATAATTATATAAAAAATTAAAAAAAGAAAATTTGTTGATAGGGTAATTTTGGGGGCAAAGGGGGAGGAGGGGGTAAGGCAGAGTAGTACCAGGTTACGTCTCAGCTTCGTCATTAAAGCTTAAATATGTTATTTGTAAGGACTGTAGGCTTAAGTAAAACAATTTATTAAATTTTTACACTATTTTTGCATATAATAACGCCCAGTAAAGGGGCCGAGATCCAAAAATTATTTTTTTTATTTTATGGCTCCAAGTTTAACGCTTTGGACCTTATTTAATATAAAAATATATCATTTGCTTAAAAAAAATACAAAAAAACTTTACATATTATGCTAATTTTTAAACGCTGGTTTAGTTCTATTTAGGGCAACTTTTTTCCCTCTTGCCCGATTTAGCCCATTTCCGAACTTAACCTGTGCTACCCTTCAAGATATATTTATACCAAATTTCAAGTCTGGATCTTTTGGTTTGGACTGAACAGTGATTTCCACAGACGGACAGACATGCTCAGATCGTCTTAGATTTCATCACTGATCAAGAATATATATACTTTATGGAGTCTCAAATGGATATTTCGCTGCGTTACAAACAAAATCACAAAATGAATATACCGTCCATATTCTTTTTTGGAGGGTATAAAAATTTAATGATGCATAATGTATTTGAAACAAATATATTAAATTTTTTTTATAAAAATATGCCATTTGGAAATTGTAATTTTATTTAAAATTATTTTGATAAAACAAATATTTTAAATTATGTATGAATTTTTTTTATTAGTCGAACTTTCTTATGTAAATTGTTAATTTTTTTTCAACGGGCTTAAGTTACTTACTGATCCGTTCTGCTGGTTTGATGATTATTGAAAATATTCTTAATATTCCAATCTTAATATAAATAATAAATAGAATTTGAACAAATTCATTTATTAATAAAATAATAAAAAATGATTTGCAGTCTTGCAGCTTAGAACTTAAGCCCGTTGAAAAAAAAAAATTAACAATAAAACAACTATTTTTAATGCTGGAACATATCTTCGAAAATAACAATACGTCAGCAAATGATGCGGTTTTCAGATCATGTTGACTGGCGTTTAGCGTTTTTTAAATAGTACGCCATTTGAAAACGCTCCGTTTTTCAGAACATGGACGATAAATACACTTTGCTTGTTACTGTATTACATTGAAATCATTTTAAGCAAAGCATATCTATATCTAGTGATGCCAACTTTTGAGAACCAAAACGCGTAAAAATTTAAAAAAGGGGTAAGTTGAAAAAATACGTGTAGCGTAACATGAAGTAAAATTTTTCGAAAAATTGCGAGAAGGGGCTAGTTGTAAAATTATTCTGTTGAAAATCAGAACAACAAACACATTTTTATAAAGTGATTTTTAAGAAAATAAATAACTAAAATGAGATCAAAACATACGTATATTGATATATTACATTTCAATAAGGTACATATTTAGATTAAATAGTATATAATTTATAGTATGTAGTATAAACACATATGTACATATGTATATATATATGTGTCTGTATATAATTACATACATTTAAAATTGATCATTATTAAATGAAATTTCGATTTGTTGCACTTCCACGTTTTCAGTCCATAACACACTATCTATAAAGTATTTTGACTTTTTATATGTCTCGTTTGAATTAATTTTTGAGCACACTTCGTCAGGTATTTTATAGTTTAAACTGTCTTTAGGCTATACTGAATGTGTAATAAGCTGTTGCATGTATTTAATGACATTTTGTTTCTAATTTTATTTTTAAATAAATTCATGACACTAATGTTGATTTCTTTTCTAAAAAAATGCTACATATTTTGCACTTTTCAATAAAAAATTGCAATATTATGGCATTTGGAAATAGTGAATTTATTACAAATGAATGTACCATCTCTTGCGAAAAAATATTTTTATTTTAAAAATGCGTCAAATTGTAGGTTTTAGGAAAAGAGTGATAAAATCTTACTTTTTTTCGGAAAATAAATCACCATAAAACTCCTCTCAACTTCTGCATTTAAGTACGGATATGCCAATATGTTTAAAACAAAAGTGGTCAATTTAAGGAATGTATCATATCGAGCAAAAACTAAAAAGGGGCTAAAAGGGCTGACAGATTATTGTAAAAAGTGCTAGGTTTGCGCGTTTTTTAGTTTATGGCTAAAAATTATTTTTCGCGTTTTGAGTGACGGAAAACGAGTTATATCTAGCTCGAAAAGGCCTAAGTTGGCGTCACTGTCTACATCAAGTATATGCAAGAGCCTCTGCCGCTCTTTGTTTTTAATTTTTACCCGCACGAATGTCAGTTGTTTACATGGTGTAAGGTATAAGGTGGCAGTTAAGGAATGGGCTGGCCCACGATGTCACCCAATATCGTCCTGTCGTGCAATTACCCTTAAAGTAAAAATTTAAAACATTTTATATGTACACCTATAAACAATCGTATCTTATTGAATTTAAAGCACAATTACTAACAACGTTTCCATGTACAAACACAAAGGGGCTTATTGTACACAAGGACTTAGAAAACTTTAGTCACCTAGTTAGTCACCACTGACACCTCATATGATTACACAATGTGTGTGTTAATTTTTGACATTCGTAGATGATAGCTTTTTTTTAAAGGGAGAGGCAGAGCTCCTGCATATACTTGATATAGATATACTTTGGATTTAAGTTACTTTGTACATACATATATGTCAACTTTAGTTTTAATTATCTAAATTAAAAGAGATACGTGAAAGAGTAAAGTTGTATTTTCTTCCTACAAACCAAACGTTAAAAGCAGGAAAGAAATGTCGTTATTTTCGCTGAACTTTTTTCAAAATGGAATGGAATATGAAAAATTTTAACAAATATTTGGTAACAAACTGATCGCTGTTAATGCTGCAAGTGACCTCATATTTGGATATAAAATATGCCAAGAAATAAAGTTAAAAAAAAAAGTAAAAGTGTTATATTCGGCTGTGCCGAATCTTAAATACCCTTCACAGATGTAAGTCTTCTTTCTTTCTTGCTAAAACAGAAAGTAGGTTTAATTTAAAAAAAAACAACAAAATGATATTATCACTTACTTTTATATTTAAGAAAACGTTTAAATTTTCCGACAAGAAGCTAAATGTTTGGCTCTTCTTATTTCTAATACCTCTGAACGGCTTCCAAATATATTAATTATGTTTAATTTACAAACAAAAAGAAAAAATCCATTTCATGTACCCCAAAAAGTTCTAATTGTCCAACCGTAGAATCGTCTTTTAGATTTTTTTGGTTTTTAATGCCAATTTATTTCTTCCTGATATATAAAGTAGGTATAATTCATCATAAAAATTAAAAATAGCAAATTACATGATTACTTTTATAAAACAGAAAATGCCGATATTCCAACCCTGAAATTGGATATTTAATTTTTTTTCGTTTTTAATACCAATTTAACTCTTCCCGAAGTACCTATAAGAAAGATTTCAATCACAAAAAACCAAAATTGGGAACTTATATGTATACTTTTATGTACTAAAAAATTTCGATTTTCCAACCCTGGAACCGAATTTTTAATTTTTAAAATTTTGAATACCAATTTAATTCTTAGCGAAGTATAAAATAGGTTTAATTCACTAAAAACAAATAAAATATATGGAATTTATGTGGGTACTTTTATATACCAAAAAATTTCGATTTTCCAATCCTGGAACCGAATTTTTAATTTTTTAATACCAATTTAATTTTTCCTGAAGTATCAAATAGCTTTAGTTCACTAAAAAGACAAAATTTGGATTTTTCGATTTTCCAATTCTGGAAGCTAATTTTTACTTTTTTACCAATGCAATTCTTACTGAGGCGTAACGCAGTTTTACTTGACAAAAAAATTAAAAGAAAAACTTAATATTGTAACCATTTTGGTCACTTTCATGTGCTACAGAATATTGCAATCGAAATGTTGATTGTTTTAATATTTGATACCAATTTTGTTTTTCCTGAATTAAAAAATAGTTTTCAATGCAACTCTTAATAATAGTTTTATTTAAGAAAAACTTAAATTTTGTAACCATTTTGGTCACTTTCATGTACTACAAAAAATTGCAGTTATCCAACCCTGCAATCGAAATTTTGATTTGTTTTAATATTTGATACCAAATTGGTATCAAGAAAAGAAATTGCATTGGTTTTATTGCTTTGAATACATTCACATAAAAATAATGTTGATGTCGTCACTACACACAACGCTAATGAAGCGGATGAAAACTCATTCACACAGAGATCGTATAATGAAATATGATGTATGTGCTGCATGTATTACCTAAATGTCAACAGTCATTCACAAAGATTCATGAATACCGCGCCTGTATTCACGAATATTTGTGAATACCTGTGAATGAAGGGTACAAAGAACTAGATTAAAACACATAAAAGAGAATTTTAGTATTGCACGTAGGATGAGTGTTGTCAACTATTGTTAACGAAAACGTGCCGATAGTTATTTCGAAACATAACACAAAGGGCTAAAATAATTTCAAAGAGTTTTTAATACAGCTTAGAAGATGGTATGTATTGTGGCATAAAAAAGTTTATGGTTTTTTATCAAAATATTATTCACTTTATACACAAATAAATCTTGAGTGTTCAGGACTGTACATCATACCTCAAGTGTTTTGTAACTTCATAAAATTAATGTGTGTGCGCGCCGTACACAACAACAGCACCATAAGAAACAGATTTAGTCATAAAAATTGTTAAATAAAATAAATGAAATTTATTTGTTGGTGGTTAAGCAATGTCTATATGCATTTCATTTATATATAGTAGTATTGTGACAACAATGTGTCAAATAAGAAGATTTCATAACAGTTAAATAAAATATTTTCATTATGCGAGCAAGCAATAAAATTAAAAAAACAACATAAATGCTGCTATTTTACAAGAATTTGCTGCATTTTGGATTTTTTGCAAATGAAATGAAATGTGAAAGAGTTAAGTATACTTTCAGTAATAAAACGAGCGTTATTTATGCAACAACTGACGTCATATTTGAGTATAAAAATGCCAGGAAAACGAGGGGTAGAGTATTATGTGTATGGAAATATAGGATCTCCCATTCATGTGTTAAAGGTGTCCATTAAATTTTGTTATACATTTCTGAGACCTCTGGTACACACATGAAAATACCGTGGTACTACCCTGATACATTTTGAACTCTCAAAGCTAAAAGTTATTTCTTATTTATCTTTGTATTAATAAGCGATACAACAATAACAAACAAATTATTTTCGTTGACATAAAGGCGTAGGGAAAAGAACCTATTTCCCAATATATCGGAGATTTGACTTTTTTGAAATTGTTCAGATGGACGATGAATGTATTCACAAAAATACATTTTAACCCCCTTATTCATAAAAATTATGAGAGTCTAATAACAGCGTAATTAAACAAAATTTCATATGAAATTTGCTCTATTACACTCTTATAAGCCTCTCATAATTTTTATGAATAAGGGTGTAATTATTTAGCATTTTAGAAAGATTTTCTTTGTAGAATTTTAATATGTTTAAAATGTTAATGTTTTCTATGGAAAATCTCCTTTTCGTCAAAATTACCAAAATTATTGTTGAAAAAAGTACTAACTAAAAGGCTTCAAATTAAAATCTACCATACCTTTCAAAAAAATCCAAATAAATCAAAATACTGCAATAGAAAAACTAAAAGAAATATTGATACTTTGGTGTTTTAAAAAAACGTTTAATCTACCACAAAATCAGTAAAATTGGCAACACTGTCTATATTTCAACAGACACATATGTATGTACGTACATACGCACAATTTGTGGTTTTTGTTCGCACAAGCAACGATTTTTTTTATTTCTTATTTCTTCTATTTATGCATGAATGTCATGAATATCATGTGAATACTATGAAATCTGATGGTCAGCAATGAATACGTGCCAGAGTCTCGAGCTGTTTTCAAAATTTTTAAGTGGCATGAATGTAAGGGTTGATTAACTTTTGTTGGCATAACAAAAGTAGTGCGAAAAGAAACAGTCAAAGCAAATGGAGAGTTAAAGTCAAGCATGTGCATTGATGTTTTTGGGCAGTTAAATGAACGGCAAAAGCAATGAACATATGAATGTACAATAAAAGTGAATATGCAACTTCTTTTATCTGATACCAATTTTGTTTTTCCTGAATTAAAAAATAGTTTTAATAAGTAAAAAAAAACCGACGTTAGTTGACTTTTTGGTTACTTTTATGTATAAAAAGCTAAATTTTCATTTTTTTACCAATGCTGGTTTTCATTAGTTATAAAGTCGTTTTATTTACGAAAAATTAGAAATGTGCAACCATTTTGGTCACTTTCATGAACTACAAAATATTGCACTTGTCCAACCCTGGATTCCAAATTTTCATTATTTTGTTTTAATTTTTGATAAAAATTTAAATTTTTCGCTCTTCGGAAAAATGACTGTCCACCAGTTTCCTTAAATGGATCAACCTTTCCACAATCAAATAATGTAAAGTATCTAGGTCTACACCTAGATAGGTTAACTTGGAAAGAGCATATTAAAAGAAAGCGTCAACAACTTAAAAATAAGTCAAAGAGAATGTATTGGCTTTTAGGCCCCAAATCAACTCTGACAATAGAGAACAAAATAAAGTTGTATAAAACTATAATAAAACCTGTCTGGACTTACGGTATTCAACTTTGGGGTACAGCTAGCAACTCAAACATTGAAATTCTTCAAAGATACCAGTCCAAAATATTAAGAACAATTACTAGCGCTCCATGGTTTATAAGTAATAAATATACTCATCGTGACCTTAATATACCTACCGTTAAAGAGGGAATCGCCAAATTCTGTGAGAGATATTTACAAAGACTGAGCAATCATTCAAATCTACTTGCCATTAATCTTTTGAATGATAGCGATGAAATAAAGAGACTGAAAAGATACCACGTACTTGATCTTCCTTTTAGAAAATAAATATTTTTATTTCATAATTAATTAAATTCATGCAACTTATTGTTTTTGTTTTTATTGGACTCACTAGAGTTCAATAACTTACGTTCATTGTAAAATTTAAAAGATTTGCTTAATGTTTCTTTAGAAAATAGATCGCAAATAAAGAAGAATGAAAAAAAATTTTTGATACCAATTTTGTTCTTCCTAAATTATAAGACAGGCTTAGTTAGCAAAAAAAAAAAAACATCAGTTGCCTGTTTGATTACTTTCACGTATAAAAAAACGCAATTTCCCACCCCTCGAAGCAAAATTAGAATTTAAATTTTTTTTTTTTGGCCAATGCAAATCTTCATGACGTATAAAGACTGTTTGTTAAAGAAAAACTTGAAATTTTTAACAATTTTAGTTACTACATGTACTACAATATACGGAATATGCCGAAAAAAAATTTATAATTTCCCATCCCTGGAATTTATTTTTTATTTTTTAGTTTTTAATAGACCATTGAGGCTTTCCAAAGCACGAAATAGGTTTAATTTACAAACATTAAAAAAAATAATTGATTTTTGGCATAAATTTTGCGTCGAGAAATAGGTGTAAGCTTCTCAGCTCTGGAACCGTACTTCAGATCTTTCTGAATTTCAATACCACTATATTTATAAATTTTGCGTCGAGAAATAGGTGTAAGCTTCCCAGCTCTGGAGACGTACTTCAGATCTTTCTGAATTTCAATACCACTCTATTTAAGTTCATTTCCAATCCAACGGTCCAAGAACGAAGTCTCTAGCTCTTCTGGGTGTTTGGGAAAACCATTTCAAGTACAGACGGACGCACAGACGGACATCGCTCAATGGTCATCGCTATTCATAAGGACTCAGAATATATATACTTTATGGGGTCCCATATTGATATCGAAAAAATTACACACGGAATGACAAACCTATATATACCCCTTCACTTTTTTGTGAAGGGTATAATTATACAATTGGTACATTGCAAACACTACAAATACAAATTTGCCAAGGAAATCTATGATATGTTCTCCATGAAAATTGGAACTGTTTATATTATAATAACCCGTGCTAAAAAAGAATTACAAAAGATCAGCAGGCAGCCAGAAAAAGATGGCGCTCTGAGTTAAAAGAAATATAATTAGAGCAGTGTATGATAACTCGTAATCCACCACGAGAGAATTAGCTGAAGTGGAAAAAGGGTTTGCATATATATCGCCCATCTATTTGAACCAGTACAGTTGCAATCTCTTTTCTAATTAAAGTAATCTACTATCAATTTAACGACTATACAACCATAATATACTTCTTTAGTTATTTATTTACCTGTTGTTTGGCCTTGCTGTTGACCAGATGTACCACTGGAAGTAACGGTGCAAGCTGCTATCGTTTGATCATTTGTTAGAACAGGTGTCGATACAGCAGTAATAGTTGCATTTGTTGCTTTGACTGTTTCATTTTCGTTCTCCGGTTCAATGAGAGCTTGAACTTTCGAAAATACTCCTAAGCGAGCAAAATGGTCCAAGAATTCATCTTGAGTTTTACTCATTAGTTCTTCAATTATTGTGAGTACAACAAGGTGACCATCATCATCATCCTGTAAAAGAAACACAAACACATACACAAATTTAAAAGGAATATTAAAAATTTCAGTTTTTGTAAAGGAAAATCAAAAATAAATTTAAAGATTATTTTTTATATTAAACACGAAAGGAAATAAAGCAAATCAAGCAGTCAAAATAAATTTAAAAACATATTTTCAAATCGCATTCATTTACAAAAGAAAATAAAAAGAAACTAAAATGAAAAATTATTAATTTAGTGCTCTTTAGAATATAACACGATCGTTGCGATTCAAACACGCTCAAGGTGCGGGTAAAATCAACAAATATCGGACGAAAGAAACTGCACAATACTAACCTTAAAAAATAAAATAAACACTTCCCTGTGCATAAATAAACATGTCTGTACATACATACATATGTATTTATTATATCTACTTATGTATGTTAGTACACTTACCCAGTCAAATATTTGGAAAATTTTGACGTACCTTTGTCATGTATACAAAATTAATAATGTTACAGAGCTACATACATATACATATACTGTCGGATTTAATTTTTTTATATGCATACTTACGCTGAATCAGCTAACAAATATATTTAAAGTTATTTAGATAGCTTAGATAGTAGTTGAATTGCACGAAATAGGCCGATTTCTAGATGCAAGTTATGAAATTTTACCATAACATTTGATATAATGAATTTTACTTTATCTCTGTTAGGAGACAAAGAATCAAGTACATATATGTATGTACATAGTATGTATGTATGTGTTGTATGTACAAAAAGGTATCGAAAACGACAAGCAAAATACAATTCAAGCAAAGTTTATTTTTTAATTGGCCATTTAAACAAAAAATAAATGAATCTATTATTGCATTGCAATGCATTTTGTTATAAAAACTCTCATGGCAAATTACTTTTTTAACGTTATTTCTTTAAATGGATTTTCAAACAACAAAGATGTCTTTGGATATGGTATTAATAATATATAGTATGCAACCATGATATTGTAACCCTAAACACAGAAAACGTTCGTTACCCTATAATCTGTTTTTGGCTCCAAGGGCACAATATAGCGTGGATCCGCTGGCCCTGTTGTTGTACGAGCAGCCTTTAACATGCCGTTGCATAAGTACGATCTTTGCGTTGGCCAACTGTAGCTTATCTATATATATATAGTATAGTAACAAAATTATGTTTGATTTAGATTTAAATTGTTCAAAATGATATAACAAAAAATAATCAAAATGTATGAAAATATTTAGCGTGTGTAAATTTTTTGATTTTCCTTTTCGTAAATGAACCAAATTATTATATGTGTGGGTTTTAAGCCTCCTTACCTCATTATCCAACACACTGGCTACAACTTCCACCAGCAGAGTGCCTAAGTTGCCACTTGAATTTATAGCAATAAGAACTGGTGAATCAATATTACTTAAATCGCGGTGACTTTCACAAAGCCCTTTAAGAACGTTAGGTTGTGCGTATTGAACCATTTTCTTAATTAGACCCAAACTAGCGCGTCGTACGCTGCTGAGCATGGTGCCTTGAAAAGTTCGACAAAACATAGGCAAGAATAATTTCAAATATATGGGGGCCATCTCTGGATCGCCGCGCGGTTCAATGGCAGCGTTGTCTTCGCTGCCATCTTTGTTGACAAGACTATGTCCAGCTGCCATCCATTCGCCCGGCGACTGAAGTATTGCGGCTACTTCACGATGGCCATCGTCGTTTCGTTCTCTGGCCTTATCCAAAGGTGTTTTGCCATCTTCGTCACGTAAGTCCGGATAAGCCCCATATTTTAATAAAACCTTTGCGATTCCTGGTCGACCAAAGCAAGCGGCATAGTGAAGAGAAGAGCTGCGTTGTCCCTTATTGACATCAGCACCTTTTTCGCAAAGATATTCAACCATTTCCAGTGTACCAAAAGCAGAAGCCCAATTTAAAAGAGTTTGACCAACATCGTCCATACAGTTTACGTCAATTCCTCCAGATTCAATGGCTTCTTGGAGTGCTTCCGTATCTTTAGACCGAATGCAATCGATTAGTTGACGGTGGGTTCTTTCCACTGTAGAATCTGTTCGACGAGCTCGAGAAGTCAACTGACCTTGACCACCTGCAGCTCCTACTCTATTCAAAGCCTGACGTCCTTCGAAAAGTAGTAACAGTAGCAGATCTGCCAACCGCATGCAATCTAGTACACAACGCTCATCACCCTTTAATGCCCTTTCTATCGCATCTGGTAGCTGTGAACGTAGCAAATCATGTGTTATTGAAGACGATCCACGGCATAGAGTGGACAATAGCGAAATTGTTGTAGATATTGACTGAGATGAACGACTGGAATCAGTAGATTGTGGTTTCTGAATAGGTGGTGCAGCCGTTGCAGTCGAAGTTTCACCCACACCTCCAGATGAGGAAGTTGCACCAGAACTTGGTGTTGTTCCACCTGTACCTATTAAAGCTGTATTTCCTATAGGTCCGGCTGCATTACTTAAACGTTTAAGTAATTCGTCAACAAGGCCGTATTCCGCAAGCGGTGCTGGATCAACCCATTTGCGTGTAAAGCGATCAGCAACCGATGCAAAACATTTCAATGCTCCATCAGATACCATAGGATCTTCATGTTGTAGTAAAGTACTTAAACTAGCGACACAGTTCTGAATACAAGGAGTGTTAGGTTCAACTTTAGTACAAAGACGTGAAACTACAGCCATGGCAGAATGCAGTGTGTCCTTGTGGACCTGAGATCCACAATCCCTAATAAACGATAGTACACAATTAAGACCGCCACCTTCAAATACAGCACCAGCTTCGCGCGTACATATCAATTCTAATACTTTAATACATTGTTCGGCTAAATCGCGCGATGTGCGTGACGACAAATCTGCTACAACTAGTCGATTACAAATTGCTTTAATTGCGCCATCGATGGCCACAATGCGACGAGTACACTCGGCAGATACATCCAAATAATATGTAATAGCTCGAGCAGTAACTTCAAGAACATTTTCTGGCGCCAATTCATCAAGAAATATTTTACAAAGTGCTGGTAAAAAAGTACGTGGTGGACAGCTTTAAGGAAAATGTAACATTTTCATTTAATACTCAATACATTACTTTTGTTTCTACTTGCCTTTCAAAACACCTGTCCACGTTATCAGACATTAACAGCAGCATACAAAGTTGCTCCAAAGCAATCAACTGCATATCGCGCTCGTCGCCCTGGCCCATGGAGAGCCATTCCAAAAGTGTTTCTGGATCAACGTCTCCCATCTAAAATTAAATTGCAAAGGGGAAACTTTAATAATATGCTTGTGTATGGAAATTTTGTACAAGCATATTTAACAACTAATTAAGATATTACTCAGTCGCAAAACAGCTGGGTGAAACCAAGTCATACCAACGGTATCATCACCTCCGATTTCAATGAAATTCAGCACAAATGTTATACACTATAAGAGTATGATTAAACAAACAAAAAATTTGGCCCCAGATCCATTCGGTTTCCGAAATATGACGTCACAAAAGTTGTAAAAATTTTTGAAAAATCACTAAACTCTCCTTACGAAAAGCGATAGAACTTTTGAACTATGCAAGATAATTCAGTTCTTTGATATCGTTTTAAAGTGCACCCTACGTTCGGCAAAAAAATTTATATTTCTTTTTTTTTAATAGTTCTTTTGGAATTATTGAATAACTTCCTTTGCAAAAGTTTAGTGATTTTTTGCGACCTTCCTCAAGACAAAAACATCGACATATCACTCTTTGAGGTCCGACTGTATATGTGGAAGATATAATGAAAAATGTATTTTTAGGGACATTACTTTCGGCAACGAGTTTAATTAGAACGAATTTTATTTTTCCTACTGCAAAGAATTTTTCTTTTTTATTCGCGAATTTTATAAACAGAGTTCGCTAAAGAAATTTATTTTTAATTCTTCAAGTTTGTTTGCATCTCGCGAATTTTATAAATAAAATTCGTAAGGAAAAAAATAAATACCTCTTACGAATTCTATTTATAAAATTCCCAAATATAATAAAATAAAATTCGCGAGAGGAATAAGAATGGAAAATATAGAAAAGAATATTTTGGGAATAGTATTCTTGTGTATACATATGTTTTCATTGACAAAAGAAATCTATGCATGTATTGCACGTATAGATGTGTGTACATATGCTGTGTTACTGCTTTTTGATAGTTATGTATGTATGTTTATGTATATTTTGTTTTATGAAGTATAAGAAAAAAGTAGTTACATGCATACATATGTACATCGATTATTTTAGCATATTTAAAATCGTACATGTTGTGTTCTTGGCTTTTGTTGCTATTGTTGAAAAATAATTAGTAATTGTGTTTTGAAAGTATGGTATGATTGCATTGGGATGAGTAGATGTACACACCAGAGTTGTAAACGAATCATTCATTTTTTAATTAATTCACGAATCATTCATGCACTGAATTGGTAAAATTTTGAATTAATTCTTTTCGACAAAAAACGAATTGAATGAAATTTGAATCAATTCATTTGACTGTAACAAACATGAATTGCAATTCATTTCCGATTCAAATGAATTGGATAAAATGAATTGCAATTAATTTTTAATTCAAATGAGTTGGTAAAATAAATTGCAATTCAATTCAAATAAATTGGAAATTAATACCAAATTCATGTTTCGACTTCATTTGAATTAATTCAAAGTCAATTCAATTCAAACGAATTGGAAATGAATTGCAATTCATTTTACCAATTCATTGAAATTAAAAATGAATTGCAATTCATTTGAATTGGAAATGAATTGCAATTCATGTTTGTTAAAGTCAAATGAATTGATTCAAATTTCATTCAATTCTTTTTTTTTGTGAAAAGAATTAATTCAAAATTTAGCTAATTCGTAATGAATTGAAATCAAAAAAGGATGATTCATTTACAACTCTGGTACACACATTCATACGAATATAAATATGTACATATATGTATATATGTACATACAAGGGTTACCCGGTGGCGTTTTTTAAGCGACTTTGTCATATTGATATTTTCATCTATGATTCATCCTTAAGAAGTAGGTCTCAAGGCCAAATATATATGAAAATATCGTAATGTTGATGAAGTTGTGGGACAACGTCATAGCCAAAGATACTTTTGCAGACATTTTTGGTATAGATTCACCGTATAAAAGAAAGTTGAAAGTAATCGACATTGTCTGTTATTATTCGTTACAAAACTGAACTCTGCTGGAGTTTGTCTGCTACAAGAATTTGTCAATGGTTAAATACCGTTTTTTTTTTGTTCTGTTTATTACTTAAATTTATTCTATATTTTCCTTATTATTGAAGGTTTTACAAAAATATGTACATATTTCAGTTAAAGTATGTTTAGTCTGAAATGTGAAGTGTTGTTAAAACAGCAGTGAATGTAATAAAAATTTTTGCAAAATAATTAAATATAATATAGCAAGTGTTGATAAAACTGTAGTGAATTTAAAACGTTTACGGGAAAAATTGGAACAGATATTTGTAAAATATAATGTACGAAAGCTGTTAGTAACGATTTGTTAAGAGTTTTAAAAGAAGAACATTTGGATGTGCCTAGGAATTGTGGCCCATTCTAGGCAAAGTCGTTAGTCCCAACATAAAATCTGTTTCCTTATTTGGAGCTGTTTTCTCTGGAAGCTTTACCTGTAACAATTAATGCAATTTTGAGAAAACAAGTTGAATTGGGGATCAAGCTCGATCAATGTGTGAAAAGGCAAGATGAATTAGCAAAGATGTTGGGAGAAAACAATATTTTATTAAGCCGAAATCTTAGCAATTTTTCTGTGGCCTTTAACCGCTTTCCTATAAAGTCTGATGAGAACCTTAGAACAACAGAAGATGAGCTTATGGGTGATAATCGTGAAAATATAGTGAATTAAAAATAGTTAAATATAATAACAGGAAAATAATCATAAACATATTTTTATTTTCCCAAGGTTACTTCTATGCGACGTTTGCTTTGCTTAAACAAGAACTTGGAGAGAATTTTTTACCCAGATCTACTATATCAGTACAACTGTTGGCACCAAAGGCTAGAAAGCACTGAAACTATATTCAAACTTTATAACAGCTTTGACAGGTGAGTATTACTGGCCAGTTTATTTCGAAAATAAATATTTTATCCTATTTTAACATTCTTTCTATATATTTTCATAGACTGCACAAGCTTCAACACTTTTGAAGAATTTCTTGCCTATTTCCGTTCAGCTGTCACAAAATTAAAAAACCGTGACGCTAAACGCCACTATAGAGCAAAAGATGATACTCAAAAATCTATATCCAACGAGTAAACAGCAGATTCAAAAATTACTTTTTCAACATAAAAGAAGTCAAGACAATAAAAAAATTTTAATTTTCTTATTTTGCGTTAATTCAAACGAAAACTTTTAACTTGTGAGCCAATTGAAACTAATTGTTTATATTATTATGTGTGCCTTTAATTACTTTTTTTAATACAGAAAATTATGTTACATAAACACGTATTGTATAATGCTTACTAGTGTTGAAACTTAAGGACATTTTCATACATGTATCTCTAGCACAGCGACTTATATAAGCTGTTTCATATATGAATCGCTTGTAGTAAAATTCTGTAAAAGTCTTGGTTATAACGACAAATACAATAATAATTCACAGACGATTCAAAGTGATATTGTGCGCTACAAGTCTCCACGTTGGCGACACATAACACAAAAATTCACGAATGAAACTAGATGATATTGTCTATTAGTCCTCAAAACATAAAAATTCGCTTATGAAAGTTGATGATATTGTCTGTTGGGAGTCACAAAAAAATGGACACCTACAAGACAAAATCAACTTTGGTCATCTATGACAGTTTGGACAAATACTTAAAAAATTCATATATGACACCATAGCAAAATCAACACTTGTCATCGATGATTTAATATTGTCAGCGTTTGTCACGTTGATTCACTATGACATTCGCCACCGGGTAAATTTACCTTTGAAGGTGTTTTTTTTTGGTAACAATTACAAGAAGTGCCAATAAGCATCGATTGAAAGACAATAATAATGTATGTAGGTATGTGCGTATGTGCATTAGGGGTGTACTTTACTGTACGCAGAAATTTTTATAATAACTACCTACTATGAAACAATTTTATAACATATTTTGCATACATATGGGTAATTCCATGTCAAATCGACCAGTGTATAGCCACGATACCTTTCTATTTTGATGAATTTAATTTAAAAATGCTCGCGAATAAAAAATTATACGGCGTTGAGGTGTACAAGAATAAAATAAATTTTACTACTCAAACAAATTAAGAAACTGGCCATAAGAACATTTTTAACAAAACTGCATCGGATAGCTAGCCGAAATTAACTCAATCTATTTGAATAAATAAAAACAACAACAAATAACATAAAAAAATGAAAGGCTACTTTAAACACATCGCACTCAAATATGACAAGGAATTATGCAGAACAATGAAATGCTATTGTAATGAAGTAAAAAGATTGACTCAACAATATGAGAGACTAAACTTTTTATTGACATGTCGAAGAAATGGTATAATTCCAACACATACTTTTAACACAACAAAACAAGTTCAATTTCTCTTCTCGTCAATAACAATAAAGAACAAACTTAAAAATATTGAAAGCAATTTCCACAAAAAGCTTCTAAACTTAGAAATATCACAAACGAACACCAACATTCACCGAACGAAAAAACAATCGCAATGCTTGTTCAACAGCATCAAAAATATGTTAACCACCAATGACTTTACAACTTTCATGAATAAACAAAAAGAAAGGGAAAAGCATATAAAA
This sequence comes from Linnaemya tessellans, assembly GCA_951800035.1. Classification (NCBI taxonomy): domain Eukaryota; kingdom Metazoa; phylum Arthropoda; class Insecta; order Diptera; family Tachinidae; genus Linnaemya; species Linnaemya tessellans. The sequence goes on along the minus strand of OX637533.1, from coordinate 40,778,101 downwards.
GCAAATATTAGGGAGACGCAAAATAAAAAGTTCTTTGCACTTAAAGAGAATCAGTTTAAAAAACTAGGTTTTGTATATAACGAGGATTGGTTTGTAAACAACACTGAATTGGATATACCATGGCAATGTAAGTGGATACTATCGTTGGGGAAAAAATTCGCATTACCAATTACCGCAAAAAATTTTTCAACCGTACGCGTTATAGCAGATGTAGAGCAATGCATACAATCGCTAGAAGAAAACACACAAAAAGAAGTTGCTAGAATCAAATTAGCGAATAGACTTAGTATTTTTAAGAAAAACATCCGGAACACGGAACGTGAAAAACTCATTTTGTCGGCATTTAGAGAAACAAGGGATTTTATAAAAAGACATGATAACATCATTATTACCCAAGCTGATAAAGGTAACAAAACAGTGTTAATGTATAAGGAGGAGTATGAAACAAAAATGTCTAAACTACTTAACGACAAAGATACATATAAAATAATTAGAGATGATCCAACAAATAAATTACTAAGAGAAAATAACAAAATAGTATCACAATTATTCAAAAATGGCTGTATTGATAATTGGCAAAAATCAAAACTAATTCGCTCAGCAGCTACAGCCCCAAGAATATACGGATTACCTAAAATACATAAACCTAATACACCCCTGAGGCCAATAGTATCATCAATGCAAGTACCTTGCTATGAACTATCAAAATACGTGGGAACCATTTTAAGGAAAACCGTTTCTGATAAATACAATATCACTAATGCAATGCAACTTAAAGAACAAATGGCAGCCATTAAATTGGAAGAAAATGAAATATTGGTTTCTTTTGATGTTGTTTCTCTTTTTACTAACATCCCTACACATTTGGCAATTAGAAACATTATGGGAAAATGGGACGAAATCCAACAAATTACAAAAATAACACGAAAGAATTTTTTGGATATACTTAAATTTTGTTTAAACGAAAATAATTATTTTATATATGGCGAAAGAACGTATAAGCAAATTTTTGGAATGCCCATGGGGAACCCTCTTTCCCCAACAATAGCAGATATAGTTCTTGATAACTTATTGGACAGCACATTAGATATATTAAGAAAGAATAACGTTAATATTAAATATATCGTTAAATATGTAGATGACTTTCTAGCAGTCATAAAACGTGAAGATAAGGATGCCATTCTGACAGCGCTTAATAATTACCACCAAAAGATTCAATTTACCATGGAAATTGAAAATAATAGAAAAATTCCCTACTTAGACACAATGTTACATAGAGTACAAAATAAAATCGTTTTCGACTGGTTTGCTAAAAATACGTATTCTGGAAGAATAATGAATTTCCACACCAACCAGCCCAAAAGCCAAATAATGAATACCGCAAAAAGCTTTATCAGAAGAGTTTTTCAAATCAGTGATAAACAATTTCACAACAAGAATAAAAGCATAATATTCGAAACATTAAAGAAAAATAGTTTTCCCACAGATATCAGTAAGTTATTAATCGAAAATTCACAAAACCAACCAACATATACAAACCTACACAATGACAACACAACGTCTACAACACAAAATAGAAAATATTACAGCGTACCGTACATACCTAATCTTATTGATAATACAACAATAAGAAAAACAATAAAATCACCCACCATATGTTTTGCATATAAACCAAATCAAACAATAAACACAATATTCTCAAAAACAAAAACACCAATAGCAAAAGAACAAAAATGTAATGTTGTATACGAAATACAATGTAAAGGTGGAAATAATGATAATTGTGATCTTATTTACATTGGCACAACAAAAAGAAGTTTGAAAACGAGGATGGGAGAACATAAACTGGATATCACAAGGAAAAAAGAGACAACGGCATTGGCACAACATATGATACAAACTGGACATGCAGCTGACATTGATAATGTTAAAATATTGGACACAGAGAACATCACGAAAAAGAGATACACAATTGAAAGCTTACGGATACAACAGAAAATAAGCAAAACGATGAATTTAAAAGAAGACACGGATAATATTAACGCAAATTACAGGGTGGTTCTAAACGAATAAAATTTAAGTATACTTTAGTTAAATTTTATACGAAAGCTTTCTAAGATGTGTAAAGTGGTTTTTTGACAAAAAAATTTGAACAAACAAATTTTTAATTATGTTAAACTATTTATAATTAACACAATTTTTAAAATGTTATTTAATTTCCTACAACTGTAAGTAATATATAAAAATATCCATAAATATTGTATATTCATAAAAGTTTTTATTGATTTAAATAGACGTTCCCTTGAAAAAGTAGACAAAGAATCTACGAAACGTCGGGAAAAAGGAATTTTTAATTACATTAAAGATGAATTTTTGGTCAATTAGCTAAAAGTCACTACTCAAACAAAATAAATTTTATTTAATATGTACATGAACATGAAAATGATAGTGTGTTGAATATAGATTTTGATTAACGTACAGCTTGCATATGGAAAAGAATAAAATAAGAACACGTGTAATCTTATTTTGTGCAATTGTAAAATAACGATATGTTGAATTATAGTAAAATTTTGGTTTTGGTATTGGTTACATGTCGAATGCGCTAATTTAGTCGCAGGGTTTAATACATTGAAACGATTTAACGTCCATTAGTAATAGGACAACTTTATAGTATTATATACATACATATGTATATTAAAATTAATATTACATTTTAAAATTTCTTTTACTTTAACTTTCTTAGTAAACTCTTAACATGACCATGGGCAGTGCAACGTACCTTATATTATTATAAATTATTGCTATGATTTTGACAGCTTTGGGCATCTGGCATATAAATACATATATTTATATTAAAGTCTAATACAATATATTTTCCGTTCTCTTATTAAATTAGAACGAGTATTTTAATAAAAGCAAGTTGCAATTGTACAGATGGTGGCAAAGACCACTTCAATTAATTCCTAGAGTTTTTTTCGAAAGTTAAAAAATTGAATGTTTTGTTGAATTAAATTATTAACTCACTTGTTATTATTAATTGAAATATATTTTAGATTATAAGTATGCATTTAGAAAAAATTGTTTGGAAATTATCACTGCATACTGATGTGTACTTAAAGGTTATAATAGCATTTAACACATATGTATATACATACATTCTCAATACTAACAAAGCTTCGATCAAAACATTCTAAAAAGTCTCTCTCTAATATACTTATTACGAAATTAAATTATTAGCTACTAAACTTTTGAAATGCGATATTGAAAATAGCCTTAATGCAAATGATTTTACATCTCCAATCGAAATACATAAGCATGTCCTATTATAATGTAGATATATATTTTAATAAAATTTTGTATAAAATATCCCTAATTCAATTATATCTTTGTTCTTATACCTCAAAAAGTTACTTGGAACGGAATTTAAATTTTAGCTGCTTTGGGATAACAATTTAATTTATATAACTCATATATTGCATTCAAATTATCTCCGTTTATTGCAACAATATTGGCATGATAAAGTCCATACTGCTCAGCTATCGCCACTAAAGAGATTGCAATATGTTTACAACCATAAACAATTTTAAAGCTAATATATACATTTATTATTCCTGCCTTCATTGATTGGAAAAGAAAAACCTGCAGCTGCATATTTGCAATTTCACTCTTCCTCATAAATGGCTTAATTACTTTACTCTGTTCCTCAGAAGTAGAAAAGTAAAAACTGTTATTTCGAAACTTATGTGTTCGTCTCTGAGAATGATCTTATGGGTAATGTTTTGGCAGTTGTTTCACGGTTTTTCCGTTTTTTTCTGTGGTTTACCCTAATTGATATTTAATTAGGTGTCATAAAAATATGTTGTTAAAACACTGCGAAAGGGCAGGCCAAATAACATTCATACCTGCATACATGTGCATGTATATACATAATATATATTGAATATTTTTTATGACTGTATTTTTTCATATTTAGGTATTCACTTCTGATTAATTTTATTATATTTTTATACCCTCCAAAAAAGAATTTGGAGGGTATATTCACTTTGTCATTCCGTTTGTAACGCATCGAAATATCCATCTCAGACCCCATAAAGTATATATGTATATTCTTGATCAGTGATGAAATCTAAGACGAACTGAGCATGTCCGTCCGTCCGTCCGTCTGTGAAAATCACGATTCAGTCCAAACGAAAAAAGCTAGACTCTTGAAATTTGGCATAAATACATATACATATTTTGAAACTTAGAGCAGGTTAAGTTCGAAGATGGGCTAAATCGGGCATGAGGGGAAAAAGTTCCCCTAAGAAGAACCAAACCAACCCAGAAAAAACAACGGTCCAACGCCTTAAACTTGGAGCCATTAAATAAATTAAAAATATTTTTTGACCCCGCCCAATTTAGTGGGCGTTATTATAGGCAAAAATAGCATAAAAATTTAACAAATTGTGTTACTTAAGCCTACATTCCTTAAAAATAACACTTTTAAGCTTTAATGACGAAGCTGAGACGAAACCTGGTACTTCTCTGCCCTACCCCCTCCTCCCCCTTCGCCCCCTAAATGACCCTACCAAAAAATTTTTTTTTTTTTAATTTTTTATATAATCATCCCAAGCATTTATCTTTAGAGTTTTATGACTGTCGATTTCTGCCCTACCCCCCCCCCCCCAATCCTCTTCCTTTGCCCCCTAAATGACCCTACCAAAAAAAAAATTTTTAATTTTGTATATAATCATCCTAAGCATTTATCTTTAGAGTTTTATGACTGCCTGTTTCTGCCCTACCCCCTCTCCCCCTTTGCCCTCTAAATGACCCTATCAAAAAAAAAAAGAAATTTTAATTTTGCATATAATTATCCCAAGCATTTATTTTTAGAGTTTTATGACAAAGGTGAAATGTTTCCCCCACAGTCCTTGCCAGAGCGACCCCGCCAAAATACAGTTTTTATACCCTCGAAAGAGAATTGGACCCCATGAAGTATATATATTCTTGATCAGTGAAGTCTAAGACGGTCTAGCAATGCCCATACGTTCGTCTGTGGAAAACATGATATTGTATATTTTTTGAACCCCGCCCCCTTTAGTGGGCGTTGACGTACGATATTATATAAAGGAACTCTGTCCCACCAAGTTAAACATTTTAAATTCACTTACTAAATATTTGGAGGGTATTTAAGATTCGACCCGGTCGAATATAAGGTTTTTACTTGTTTATATTCGTATTGTTTCTGAGAAATGCTAAAGATATTAACCTAAATAAATTATTTCGAAAACTGTAAAGAATGAAATTTTAAGCATAGGTATTACCTATAGTAAAAAAATTAAGTTATTATTCAAATACCTATGCACTTAAAATAACATAATTTGTCCAAAAACTGTGTTAAGGGAGGTACTTATTTGTGTCATGTAAACAGGGTTAAAGACTTTAAAATCAATAAAAGAAATCGCCTCAAAAATTTTAAAACTTGTTCTTCAAAGAAATGGGCCCTCCCTAATACATGTACATAATATATGCACGACCATCCAAACACATTGTCTTATAGCGTAGACAGACGACAGCCTTAATTTGCATTAGCAGTCTTAATTCAAATTAACTTGTGAATTATCCCCATGCCAATGTGTATAAATGCACGAAATCAGAGTGAATTTATACTGAATTTAGGTATTTCAATATGGCAATACAGTCGACAATCAGTCAGCTGTTGGCAAATTGTTTATTATTGTAAAATTAAAATGGATTCAGATTCAGCAAAGGTAAGTTATTTTAATTGTTTTTAGCGATAAAATAAAGAAATTTTACAATCGAAGCACATTTCTTCCATTTTAAGATTTCCAGGGGCAAGAAGCGAAGTGTGTGGTGCGATAGGGATGCACAGGTTCTGCTAGAGCTGTGGGCGGAACGTACCACCGATTTGCGGCGTACAAAAAGGAATGGGCACATTTACAAAGAGATTTCAGTGCAAATGAACAACAAATTTAGTCCGGAAGAAGTGCACGTCAAAATAAGAAATTTCACGCAAAAATACAGGTATTTTATCTCATGGTTTTCTTGACACAAAATACAAATTTCCACAATTGCCTTTCTCTTATTTCAGAGTATCCTACTGCGATCCCAACTTGTAGCAACACGTTGAGATTTGTGGTTGCTAGTGCATGTACAATTTTTACATTATGGAGCAGTTTCAGCAAAAGTAATTTAATTTTTCTTTCAAATAAACAGTGATTTTTCACCAACAGCATAGCTGCTAGTCGTATTTTCTGTCTTCTGTCCATTTGATCTCGATCGAAATGCAAAAAAAAAAACTGTTGTATACAAACAAACAGATGCTTGTTAAATGCAAAAACTGTCGTCTGTCAGGGTAAAATTTTAATTCACATTAGTAAGCTTTTAATGCAAATTAACGCTGTCGTCTGTCTACGGTATTACAGCCCTTATAAAAAGCTACCTACATACATATGTATGTATGTAAGTGCGCACTTATAATTGTCACTACTATTAATATTCAACAACAAACAACACACTAAAGTAAATTTATGACTAAACCTGTCACGATCAACATACCCAACCACACGTATGCAAGAAGCACAACATGCCGAGGTATAATTTTTGCAAGAATTTTTCTTTTTAAATTTGTTTGTGTTTGTTTTGTATTCGTTTGCCACAAGTCTAAAAAATAGATTTTGCGAAAAGAATTTTATTTCATATTCTTTATATTTTTAATTCTCCTCGCAAATGAAAAAAATAACCAAAAGCTGATTTCATTCTTTCGCGAGGAGAATTAAAAAAAGCCAAGAATAAAAAATAAAATTCTTTTCGTGAATTCTATTTTTAAATTTGCGAAAACAAATTTTAAAATGAAAGAATAAAATACAATTTTATTCGCGAGCAGAATTTTTTTCTACCCTGGTTTTAACTCAGCTCTAAGTCAGTCAACATCAAGCCTGGTTGGCAACTATTTTTAGGTGAAGTTTTTCTGAGCAATTTTCCGTGATTACTACTTCTTATGTGAAGGTATATGTTGTGTACTGTCAGTCATAAGAACGGATTAAAATACTTTGCAAAATATTCTCTAAATAAATAATAAATAAAAAGATATTACTGTTCTGTGATAAATAAACTGAACGTCCACCAACCGCAAATTTACCGATTTCACTAAAATACTTTGATGACGCTTTGATTGGAAATGATACTGAATATAAGGCAATGACCCAATTTTTAAAGTTTTGTCTGTCAGAGCCTTAATTCAGTTTACGGCTAACAATTCGCTTAAAGTTAGACAAAAATTCTACATTATTTATGAACCACTTAATTGGTGCAACATTTTATAGCGTATTATTAGTATTCTGAGGTGCGGTACAAAAATTTTTCTCATTTCAAATCACTTGACAAGATTATTCGGCTGACAGTGTCCTTGATAATAGTTTTACTCCACTCTTTTATATTCATGAACGAGTCTCAGATAGTTGGAGGGATCGGTTTCAGACCTTCAATCAAGAGGTCCTATGTAGACTTCAGAAGCGGTATAGCATCTTGCAAGGGAACTGTAGAATATCAGAAGATATCCATATACATAAATAGCCACATAGCGTATAAACTTCATAGTGGTTGTCGAATCTGCCACTAGGTAACTGCACAATTGTTCTGCTGTGTCATTCAATGTAATGGAGAAGATCATGTACCTTTCTGGGTCTGAGAGGATCCATGAGCCCATTAATACACGCGCTTAGTACGTGATCATTTTAGTAATATGTCAAACTTGCAACGATGAAAAAGAAGAAACACTGCGTTTAAATTTTTATGTCAGCGTACTGCATAGATTTCGCGACCTACGTACATTCGATTGCTATTTTTTATATTGGAACAATCGCAAGGAACATAAATACATTCACAGTTTTAGCATGTTTAGTTTTGTTGAGAAAGTGATAAAAGTTAGAAGAGTTTTCGCTGTTCGACAATTATCTGCTGTCGAAAAAGAACGATGAAAGAATTGGCCTTCAATTTTGTGTTAAAAATAGGATTAAGTGCTCAAAAGCACTTGAATTACGATTTTTTTCTGCTCAGAGGATTGAAAAAAAAAAAAACGCTGGCACAGGTGTATTATATCTGAGAGGGAACTACTTTAAATGCGACAAAATTTAAATTGATGAATAAATAATTTGTTTAATCAGAAAAATTAGAATTCACGACATTTTTTTATATAGGCGTAGTGTACTGACTGAAACACTCAACCTGTGTCAAACCGAAACAAGCATCACAATCCCGATGAATTCAGAGTCGCTTCAAAAAGATCAATTTCCCTAAGAGAAAGAACTAAGTTATAGGGTAGATAAGCCAGTTAGAATTCTAATTATAGATGACTTTTAAAGGGAATGTCAAACACTATCCATACACATAGACCTATTTCTGCTTCTTTTCTTTTGACTTTGATATGTAGTTTAATAAAAGTAATTATGGGCATTATGTACTTTTTATGTGACGTGTCGTGTATATAAATCAGACACGAGCGTTTCTTAGCACAATTGTGCTGAGATCATTCACACGTATTCTTACCCTCTTTAATTTAGTCGTCGATGAGACAGCGACGGATGAATATCACGCGGATGCTTACGAATTTTTTTATATTTTTTTCCAGAATATTTGCTCAGCAAAAAATTTCAGTCATGATGATATACGAAAAATATTTTGTCATAAACAATGCTTTCGATAACATACAATGCCTTTTATCAAATTTTTCTCCAATAACGGACTATAATAATTCTCCTAATTTAGTAATACACTTAGGGCCATTATTACAACTTAAAGTTAGTTAAAAGTAAGATTTTAACAGACGCATAAAAAGCTTTCCATTATTGCAAATTGGATTTAACTAACCAGGTAGGATAACCTTACCTGTAATTTATCGCTCACTTTAGGTTAAAGTAACATTTTGCAAATGATAAATTTTTTATACGTCCGATAAAATCCTACTTTTAACTAACTTTAAGTTGTAATAATGGCCCTTATTCTTATTACTTATTGCCGCATTTGTTAAGTCACCGCCATCCACTTATACACAAAGTAAGCGAGATACTGTTCATCCAACAAACATAAAGGTCGTTTACTTTGTGAGCAGCTGAAAGACGCCTTTATCACTAGTTCCTTCACTTTGTAAGCAAGAATTCATTTAACATATTGCGCGGCAAACATTATTAAAGAGATGTAATCTCTCTCACACCAAAGTACATAATGACCACTCAGTAACGGTTGCCAGAAATGCAGATTTTAACACTCAAAAGACTTAAAACGCAAATTTTTTGAACTATGGAAAATGGAAATTATTATTTTATACTGCAGGTCTTGGGTCTGACTTGGACTTGGAAGCCCTCATATACCAAGGTAGCTCGCATATATATGGGAAGTTCATCCATAATATCGTACCTACAAGGATGTACTTTGTAACAGACGGGATCAGGATTGAGAGAACTAAGTGTAGGGCATCGCACAGGGCGGATCCCTACTACTATCCACCCTACTCCATACGTAATGTAGTGATGGGGAGATTATCTAACACGATCGACATTCCTCTAGAATGAGTTCATGGTGGAAGGCGCCCTAACAGATCCAAGATAAAACGATTACACCCACAGGTAGTTGTGGATGGAGTCCGCGGACAAAAACTACACCACTTGTAAAGTTAAGGTGGTTGGTAGCAGTTGGCATGGGCCACGGCATATCTGGCTACCCATAACTTCGCCGAAGTGTTTTCTGCTATAGTAGCTTCAAAAAAGATACGTTCAGAGCAGGAACCGCTACAACAGCAAAGAATGCAGCCATCTAGCAAACGTCCCAAGCATAATCCAGATGGAATTCACGGCTGGTGTCAGAGTCACGTCAAACTGGCTTCATGTGGGGACTAGCTATTGGCGCGAGGTTGGAATTGGTCTCGGTCAGCGAAATTCCCCGCGGACCTATAGCGGTAATTCCGAATCACACGGTCCTAAGATTCTTGACATCTTCCAGAAGTAAAATCCAGACCTACCAACCAGTGACTGGAGGGTTGTAACGTAGTTTATTTTTCCAGCTCCAGGTTCGTATCAAAGGTCTACTTCCTTTGAAAATAAAAAAACGAATATTTTAGGTGATGTATATATTCGGGAACAAAATGTTTATTAAAACGAAACTTAATTATGTAGATTATCTTAAAGCTACTGGGTTAGATTGAAATTATCGGTGCTGCGGTGGTGTCTTTGCGACACTGCTCTGGTGCTTATTCGCATAATATTCGTCCTAGGTTCGGGCTCGGTATCGGTAATTGTTCGGTTTAGTAATTGGCGAAGGCACGAACTCCGTAGTATTTGGTACGGATCGGCTACGGTCTGTATGGCTCTGGTGCTTATTCGGATAATATCCGTCCTCGGCTCGGACGGTATCGGTAATCGTTCGGCTTAGTAATTGGTGAATACACGAACTCAGTAGTATTCGGTACGGATCGGCTACGGTCTGTCGGGCTCTGGTGGTTATTCGGGTAATATTCGTCCTCGGCTCGGACGGTATCGGTAATCGTTCGGCTTAGTAATTGGTGAAGGCACGAACTCAAGAGTATTCGTTCGGCTTAGTGATTGGTGAAAGCACGAACTCAAGAGTATTCGTTCGTCTTAGCGATTGGTGAAGGCACGAACTCAAGAGTATTCGGAGGCTTGAGCTCGGCTACGGTTTAGTACGATTACAAGAGTATTCGGGGGCTTGTAATCGGAAAAACTACGAAGTACGAAGTCAAGAGTATTCGGAGGCTTGAGCTCGGCTACGGATTAGTACGATTACAAGAGTATTCGGACCTCCAGCCGTTATCGAGATGCACTAGTAATATTTAAAACCAAAATACAGGGACCAGCAGCAAAAGTTTTGGCAAATTTTAAAACAAAATTCAACTATAAAGCCATTATGAATCGGCTCGACTATACATATAGTGACCAAAGACCACTATATGTCCTTAAAGATGAACTCGCAAGAATTACGCAAGGAAGAAAAACACTACACGGTAATCCTATAAGAGACTTAGAGCACGCCTACGCAGTAGCACAAACAATGGAACATAATGCTAGGTGCACCAGATTCAACAATGAGCAGCAACAAGAAAGAATGCAAAGAAGGCAACCTCAGCCTAGCCAAGTGCAAAAGTGTAGTGTACCTCACATGTCTACAATGCATACACATATCATACCGATCAACATTTACTATTAGCATTCATTTGAGTAACATACGTTTAAGTTCAATGCATTTTGTTGACACATTTGGGTGGTGTCAAATTAACTCTATGCATTTCTTTGTGTTACACATTGATTGGTCAAATGAGAAGTATGTCATCTAAAAATATCAAACTCCATGATACCGAATAAAATATTATGTAATAGGTTAAGAATTATTTTCATAAGCTGTATATAAACTGGCGTGATCCCAGAATAAAGTAGACATTGTTGTATGAAGAACTAAACTGGCAACAACTGCCTTAGTTTTACTTTATGATAATAAGTCTCCTTGTGCCCTTACGAGAAATTGTAAGATCGGCATAAGATTAGCTCCAACCAGTGGCACATTTGCCGGTTGAAATTGTAGACAAGCATTACATGGTGATCCTGCCGACCGACGCGAACTTTGAACTAGACGAATACGTCCCTAAGCCGTTGAGCAAACAGGAAGAAGTCCCGGCATACGTTCCAGCTAGACAAGGACCAAAGAAACTTACAATCGAGCAATACAAAGCTAGGCAAGCTAGGCTGAAGGAAGAAAAATTGACCACAATACCAAAATTAGATACGACAACAAAGAAACGAGGTGGTCAACTGGTAAAGCTGAGAAAGGAGCTAGCAGACTCTCTTAGGTTGGTAAAAGAGACAGACCCTCCGTTAAGTTGGGAGCGAGCACAAAAGGTCTGGAATAGAATAGATGAGCTTAAGATAACAATAAAGAAAAGAAAAAAGAAAAGCAAAACAACTCTTAAAGAATTTTATGGCAGTAGGACCAATTTGGGGCAATCCAATGGGCAAACCTCAAAGTAAGGTTGAAATTCAAGAGAATATCTTGAACAGTGGAGAAGCTACCAACAGCAAGCAGATCCCTGATAATATTCTTACATTAGCGATAATTGTAGTATTATTATATATAGCATATAGGATAAATAAATATTTTAAAGAATATGTTCACAAATATAGACACAGACAAATAAACAACGCAGTAAGCGATGTATAAAAATAAAAAGTTTATAAACAAATAATATTTATGTGTCGCAAGACTTAAATTTTATAAATGTACCTATTTAGTTATGGAAGAAAGCATTTCTAAATTGCAGGATTTGCTAAAGAATTTAAAAAAGAAACCAGGAAGGACATATACTAGAAAAACAGTACAAGGAAAACTAGAATATATAAAAGATTTAAAGAAACAATTTCAGGAAGACGAGGTTAGGCAAGGGAAATCAGAAAAAGTTGTAGCATTAAAGTTAGAATTTAAAAGCATTTATTCGATGGTAAAAGAGTATTTGATAGAGAAAAAAGAAGAGGACAATAAAGTTATCAACATGGCATCATTTAGTTTGGAAACCACTTCCAAGGCACTCCCATTATTTGCAGGAAATTATTTGGATCTTGAAAGTTTTCTTGTAACAGCGGAGTTGTTGCATAAAACACTGTCAAACGAGGCAAAACTAGATTTCCTCCAATATGTTTATCATGCTAAATTGACATCCACAGTTAGAACAGCACTAGGAATATATGCTAAACCGGAAAATTTTGAAGAACTGAAAAAATTATTAGAAAATAGATATAAGAGTAGAGAGACAATTCCTGAACTACAAAATAGATTAAGCATATTGTTCCAAGGAAAAATGTCGATAAACTCATTTTCTGAGAAAATCACTGGAATAATAGATAAGTTAAACAAATTGGGAATTGCCGAGTTAGGAACCCAGGTATCAGAGCCAGAAAAAAGGGTTCCCAGCTAGCCAAGAGCTGTTTAATAGACGATTGTGACTAAAATACAATTCCCAAACGAAACTCCTGATGATTATTTGACGGGTTACAATAACAAAACGATGTTTATTCTTTTGTTTATTTTAAGTTTTTAGGCACGTCCGCCGTTTAATCTTGCAATGATTAATATACAATACCTTAAAGATATTTCTGATGATCTTTTGAAGATTTATCTTTCAGCTTTCTTTGAAAGGATTGGTTTTTAATCTTGCAATGTTTAATCGACGACTTTTTGCCAAAATATTTTTGTTATTGTTTTTATTTTCATGCAATTAGCCGTTAGGATTTTTATTTATTCTTCTTTTGTTCGTTGATATTTGCATTAATGTTTTGATTAAGACCCGTGCCGGTTGTGTAAAGTGGTTTTTTTAAGAATCAAATTCGTTTCTTAAGATATTTTAAGATATTATTTGTTTATTACTAAAAATTGATTTAAGAAAATAAAATTAAAAAAATTTGTAAAGGAAAGTATAAATTAAATGTGTGTTATTTTTGATTAATTTTTGTTTTTTATAGATCTGTGTCATTCCAAATTCGCACATTGTGATGATACTATTATTAACAGAACTTTGCAGCAACACTTCGTACATGCTAAGGACCGCATCGACAGACGTTTAACAAAGAAAAATCAAACAAAATAACTTCCATTATTTTTCAATATAAGGAGGCTGTTATATCTATATGACTTTTTACATATACCATAGTTTGAATTAAATTTTTGTTTTCTTTATTAATTTTTTTCGTTTCATGATATATTCTATGCTCATTTTTTTATAAAGTACTTTATATTCAATAAACGAGAAGTGTTTTTATTAATTAATTTGTAATACAAAAACTAAAATTGATTTCTTAATACATAGCTTGCAAAACGAACAGCTCGGTAGGAGCATTGCCTTGTTCGACAAATTATCATCAAATGATCCTTTTATGACTCTTTCAATGACTTATATAATAATAACATGAAGAGCAGTTCAGAAGTTGTAAAATAATCTCTGCATGAGCCCCAGACGATTCTTCATGTTCTTAATAAAAGATTTGTAAGATAATCAGTAAATAAATCTTCAGTGATTCTATCTACGATTAATACAAGCGTCTTTCGCTGCGTTGTGGAAGACTCTCGCAGACGAATCATCTACATGTAACAGTTTCTCCCGTACGCTGTATCTTCCACGATTAAAAAATGCGCTCGTCGACGATTAAAAACGCTCTGCATAAGATTCGCAGTAGACTCTTCAGCGATTGAAAAGGCTAGCTGGGTTATAATTAAATTAAACAATAAGTTAGCGTTAGAAACTTTTAAAAAAGGTCTGAACGAATCTTACAAAGCAACCATATATGCTGCTCGACCAGAAAATTTGCAACAGGCTAGTGAACTCGCATTGCAGTTAGAAAGCGAAAAAGTAGCAAATCAAAATTCAATCCTTTATTTTAGGACACAATACCCACAACAGAACAATAGAGTACAAAACAGACAACTCAACAATTCCAATAACAATAGATACAGGAACAACAATAATCGGACGGACAAGAGAAGTAATTTCAACATAAACAACAATAGGAATAATTACAATTCTAACAACAACAATAATAGAAATAACTACAATAGAAATAATAGATATAATAATAATAATAACAATTCATATGACAATTCTAACAGAAACAACGGATTTAATAATAACAACAACTCAAATAGAGGTAGAAATAATAGACATGGAAACAATAACAATAGACAAATATACTCAATAGAATGTTCGGAAAACGGGCAAGGCTCGGGATAGGTATCTATTCCGGACAGCCAGAATTAAAAATTTGCAAAATAACCAATAATAATACCAATTTTATAACAGCAACATTCAAAAATAAACAATTAACATTTCTCATCGACACTGGAGCCGACATATCACTTTGTCGTATGCGAACTGATTTCGATGATGAACCTTTAGACTCCGAAGAAAAATATAAATTAACTGGTATAACTACAGAAGAGGTCCAATCTCTTGGCACTATAAAATTGGACATAACATTATCCGGTGAGACAACAAGTCATTCATTTCACTTAGTTAATTCAGATTTCCCAATAGAAACAGATGGTATATTAGGCAGAGATTTCTTAAAGAAATATCTATGTAAAATAGATTATGAAACATTTACAATTTCTATGTACATAAACGATACAACTAGAATACTTCCAATGTATGCAAAAACATTTGCATCGTTATTAATAAAAATACCTCCAAGAACAGAAAGCATACATGCAGTTAAACTTAATTTAAATGAAGACAGCGTGATTTTCAATGACGAATTAAAACCAGGTGTATTTTTGAGTAATTCGATAGCACCCAAAAGTGGAATGACACATTTAAAGTTTTTGAACACAACAAACGATGAAATAATTTTAAAGGGCATTAAACTACAAACTGAACCCCTGAAAAACTACGATATATTAAATTACAATACTGACATAAATACTAAACGTTTTGAACATGTACTGAAAGACTTACAAATAGATTGCAATGATGACTATGCAAAAACAGAGTTAATAAACATTTTTAGGAAATATCATAATGTATTTCACCTCGAAAACGAAAAACTGACAGTAAACAATTTTTACAATAAAAAATCACGACTTCGGACAATACTCCAGTTTATATAAAAAACTATAGACTACCTCACTCGCACACTGACATAATAAATGAACAAGTACATAAAATGCTTGGTGACGACATAATAGAACCTTCGGTAAGTCCCTACAATGCACCCTTATTGCTTGTGCCAAAGAAAGGCGCAGAAGACAAAAGGAAATGGAGACTAGTAGTGGATTTTAGAAAACTGAACGACAGAATAGTGAACGACAAATTCCCACTAACACGACTGGAAGACATTTTAGATAAACTAGGTAGAGCTAAATGGTTTTCAACACTAGACATGACAAGCTCTTTTCACCAAATTAAATTAGACAAAGACTCAAGACCATTGACAGCATTTTCTACACCACAAGGACATTACCAATTCAAACGACTGCCATTCGGATTAAAAATCTCATCAAATAGTTTTCAGAGAATGCTAACGATTGCACTCTCAGGACTGGAATCTGAAGCATTTCTCTATGTAGACGATATAATCGTGTACGGATGCTGTTTGAATCATCATAACCAAAGTTTGGTAAAGGTTTTAGACAGACTACAGAAATATAATTTAAAGCTTAATCCCAAGAAATGTAGTTTCTTGAGATCAGAAGTAATTTATTTAGGACATTTAATAACAAAAGACTGTGTAAAAACTGACCCATCAAAATATGAGGTAATCAAAAATTATCCAACACCAAAGGACTCGGACGAAGTCAGACGTTTTGTAGCATTCTGTAACTACTACAGAACATTTATTCCAAATTTTGCAGACATCGCTAAAGATCTGAATGCTTTATTAAAAAAATCAGTAAAATTTGTATGGACAGAAAAATGTCAGCATACTTTTGATGATTTGAAAGAGAAGTTGATGAATCCTCCGGTACTACAATACCCGGATTTTGACAAACCTTTCATTTTAACAACAGACGCCTCTAACTACGCGTTAGGTGCAGTTTTATCTCAAGGCGAAATAGGTCAAGATTTACCTATCTCTTACGCTAGTAAATCACTGCAGAAGCATGACATCAATAAGCCTGTAATAGAAAAAGAACTTTTGGCAATACATTGGAGTATAAATTTCTTTAGACCGTATCTGTATGGTAGAAAGTTCATAGTAGTGACAGACCACAGACCTTTAATTTCATTGTTTTCACATAAAAACCCATCATCAAAGATGACACGTATTAGACTAGATTTGAGTGATTACGATTTTTCAATTGTTTACAAGAAAGGTAAGATGAACACGAACGCAGACGCACTGTCAAGAATAGAGATTAACACAGACATTTTAAGACAAATGATACCTAAAGACAATGATATAAATGAGACGAAAATTTTAGCAACAACGAGGGCGATGAGAAATAATGAGACAAATAAAGAATTAAATAATACGGAAAATAAGGAATTAGATAGTGAGAAAAATATAATAAAAGATAAAGGAAAAAGTATTAATAATAAGCGCTTAGACGGAACAGTTTTGGAGAATGACAACCCTCAGAAGCCTGATCAACTTCAAATATGGGATTGTACATCCATAAACGATGTCAAAAATATAAGAAAACTGCAGTTTAATGAAATTGATAGAATTGAAAGTATTGAAAATATAAATATATATATATATTGAGAAGAATATTGTGCACATAGGATGTAATGATAATTCATCGAAACCAGTTTCGACCATGAAGAAGTTGCATACCCAAAATATAAATAATGAATATAATAAGCTAACAAGATTCAGTGATAAATAAATTAAGAGCTCGTATAAAAGAATAAAGATAAATAAGAAAAGTCCTCAGTTGAAAATATAACGCCCCAAAGAAAATAAAAGATGACATATTGAAATATAAACTGATTGATGAATTCCACAATGCCACACACGCAGGCCACTTAGGAATAAGAAAAACAATTATAAAATTGAAACAACGGTACATTTGGAAAGGCATGAACAGGATGGTAAAGAAATTTATATCATATTGTGAAAGTTGTAATAAAAATAAACAAACAAAACACATAAAAGAACCACTTACGATAACAAACACTCCAAACAATAGTTTTGAGGTCATATCTATTGACACTGTAGGTCCACTTCGAATTTCAAACGACTATCGCTACATTCTGACGATACAATGTGAGTTGACTAAATTTGTCGTAGCACACCCCATGCCGACAAAAGATGCAGTTACGACAGCAAAAACACTTGTAGAGCAATTTGTTTTGAAATATGGTCAATTTAAAGTACTTAAATCGGATAGAGGAACAGAATTTATGAATGAAGTAATGCGTAATGTATGTGCATTGTTAAACATTAAACAAATATTTTCAACACCATACCACCATGAAACACTAGGCTCAATAGAAAGAAACCATAGAGTTCTAAATGAATTTTTGTTAACTACATCAAATGATTATGAATGGGATAAGTGGATTCCATATTTTACTTTTGCTTATAACACTTCACCACATGTAGACACGGGCTACACGCCTTTTGAATTAGTATATGGAAAATTACCATGCTTTAAAACTGACACTTTAGAAAACAAAACAAAAATTTATAACTATGAAGACTACGTACAAGAGTTACGCATCAGATTACAATTTGCCTTAAACAAAACAAAACAATTACTAATAAAATCAAAAGAAAGAAGAGCCTTAACACATAGCAATAGTAATGAGTTGAATCTAAGAATAGGAGATTTAGTTTTAGTAAGAGTAGAAAATAGAAGAAAGAATCAAGGTCCATACAAAGGTCCATTTAGGATAATTGATATAAACGGTGTTAACACAACCATAGATTATAACGGTATGGAAAAAACCTACCACAACAATAACTTAAAACCCTTTAAAACACTATAAATATATGACATATTTAACTTTATATTTCACCACACATTTATCACAATATTTTTATATTTATTTTCTAATATATTTTAATATAATCATAAGAAAATCAAATTAAATCTATAAGAGAAATATATTTTTTTTTAATTCCAACCAAAATAAAAATCAATAATAAAAAGTCCAACTAGAACAATAAGAAAAGTATGTATCGGTATTATGGAGGAAGTAAGAAAAATCACTCGTAATTTTTCTCTTAAGGGTGAGGGTGTAGTGTACCTCACATGTCTACAATGCATACACATATCATACCGATCAACATTTACTATTAGCATTCATTTGAGTAACATACGTTTAAGTTCAATGCATTTTGTTGACACATTTGGGTGGTGTCAAATTAACTCTATGCATTTCTTTGTGTTACACACTGATTGGTCAAATGAGAAGTATGTCATCTAAAAATATCAAACTCCATGATACCGAATAAAATATTATGTAATAGGTTAAGAATTATTTTCATAAGCTGTATATAAACTGGCGTGATCCCAGAATAAAGTAGACATTGTTGTATGAAGAACTAAACTGGCAACAACTGCCTTAGTTTTACTTAATAATAATAAGTCTCCTTGTGCCCTTACGAGAAATTGTAAGATCGGCATAAGATTAGCTCCAACCAGTGGCACATTTGCCGGTTGAAATTGTAGACAAGCATTACAAAAGCACAACCACCAACAACACTTTAGACGGCCTCTTTACAACCCTGCAAATCAACACCGAAACAACTGGCAACAACAAAATAATTGGCAACAATCAAACAACAGGCAACAATCAAATAACTGGCAACAACAGAAACCAGAGCCTATGGACACGACTTCAGCAAACGTTAGACAGCCACAGCAAGGTTTTCACAGCCAACCTTGGAAACGACTACAATCACAAAGTGGAAACTTTATTCATCCGCACAAGATACAGAGACACAACATGATGAAATCAGCAGACCAAGAAGGCGACAAATGCAGCATCAAAAGTAACCATAGTAAGTCGAAATATCAGAATAGTATTACAAAAGATTTAAACTAATAGATGGGTTGTTCTACATATTTATGAATGATCAGGAAAATGAAAATTATAAGATATTCATAGACTGCGGTGCAACCGACAATTATATTAACAAAAATTTAAGATTAGGTATAAGAGAAAATATTAAACCTCTCAGAATGATAACCTTTCACGGAGAATCTATTTTAAATTTTAAACAAAAGATAAAATTGTTCAACACAGAATTAGAATTTTATGAAATTAATAATAATAATGAATATGATCTTATGTTAGGACTAGAAGGCATATTAACACTAAAAGCCTTAATAGACTCAGATAATAGAAAATTTATACATAGTACCAAAAGTGACACACAAAATTAATTACTCCATAGGAGATAGGACATTTGAAAGCAGAATAGATGAACTAATGAAAATCAATAACGGAATAGGTCCTTTACCATTTACCTCAACAATAGAAGCTAGTATCAGAACAACTACCACTGATCCCATATGGACTAAACAATATCCAGGGAATATGAATGATATAGAATTCGTTAATAAACAAATTATTAAAGGATGGAATAATTCGTAAAAGTTATAGCCCTTATAATTCACCGATGCTCACAGTGCACAAAAAAGGCACGGATGAAAACGGTAACTCAAAGAGACGTATGGTCATAGACTACAGAAAATTAAATGAACATACCATTACTGATAGGTATATTATCCCTGATATTGCTACGACATTACAAAATTTAGGAGGAGCAAAATTGTTTACTACACTGGATCTTGAATCCGGATTTCATCAAATAAAAATCAAAGAAAGCGATTGTGAAAAAACAGCTTTCTGCGTAAATGGAGGCAAATATGAGTTTGTTCGTATGCCTTTCGGGCTAAAAAACGCCCCCTCTATATTTCAACGTTGTGTGGACGATATTCTACGCGACTATATAGGCAAGTTTGTATATGTTTACATAGATGATGTACTCATATATTCCTCCTCACCTACGGAACACTTGAAACATATTGAAACTGTTTTTGATGCATTAAATAAGGCCACATTGAAAGTTTCAAACGAAAAATCTAAATTCTTTATGTCGGAGGTCGAATACCTAGGACATATAATAAAACACAATAGAATTACCACAGACCCAGAAAAAATCAGAGTAATTCAAAATTTCCCTACACCTAAAACCCTTAAGGATTTGAGAGGATTTTTAGGATTAACAGGATACTATCGAAGGTTTGTAAAAGACTACGCTCAGATTGCAAAGCCTTTAACCATACACCTAAAAGGTGAAAACGCACACATAGGTAAGAATAAAAGCGCAAATAAAGAAATTATATTAGACCAACCAGCCATAGCAGCTGTAGAAATATTGAAGTTAAAACTAAAAGAGCAGGTGGAATTATTCCAACCTGACTTTAAAAACCATTTGAACTAACAACGGATGCCTCCAACATAGCTATTGAAGCCGTGTTAAGTCAAAATAAGAATCCTATTTATTTTTCATCAAGAACTCTTAGTGAAACAGAACAGAGATATAGCACAAATGAAAAGGAATTATTAGCAATAATATGGGCTTTAAAAAAACTTAGGAATTATATATACGGCATCGCCGATTTAACAATCTATACGGATCACCAATCGCTAATTTACGCTATATCGGAGAAGAATCCAAACCACAAGCTTAAGCGCTGGAAAGCCATTATTGAAGACTACGGTGCCAAGATAAAATATAAACCTGGAACTCAAAATGTAGTAGCCGACGCACTATCCCGGCAAGTTATACACACATCATCAATTAATACAATACATTCAGTCGAAAGTTCACATACTAATATAATTAAAGCAGTTACACAACCATTAAATTCATACGGGATACAGATAGAATTGGTACCAACAGATAACATAGTGGAAACAAGAATACGAACTATATTTCCAGGAAAAGTTCGATACACAGTCAATTATACAAACAATGAAAATTTAGTAAGCGAATTAAAGAAAATGATATCACCTAATAGATTTATAGCAATTCATACAAGTATGGAAAATTTATATAAATATGCAAAGGTGATCAAAGACACTTTCACGGGAAGTAAATTTGTATATACACCAACGAAACTAAAAGACATAGTAGATAAAAACGAACAAATACGTATTATTAAAGAAACACACAACAGAGCTCATAGGAGCTATACAAATGTAATTAAAGAAGTTTTAGAAAAACATTACTGGCCGAGTATGAAAAAAGACGCTAAACGTTACAACAACAATTGTACCGCATGTTTGTATGGAAGATATGACAGAAAACCAACTAGAGAACCTTTAAGAAACTCATTAATTCCAACAAAACCCAGAGAAATTATACACATGGATATTTACTACAACGATAAACTCATGTACTTAGTAGCAATTGATAAATTCTCTAAATATATTACTGCACGAAGACTAAACACAAAAATAGATTTAGATAACGAAGCAGAGGAAATAATTACAAATAACTACCCCGAATGTAAGAGACTACTAACAGATAACGAAGCAAGTTTTGTCACTCCATCTTTCAATCAAATGTGTATAAAACATGGAGTAGAAAAAGTTGAAACGCCAGTTTACAGATCTAAAGCAAACGGTCAAGTAGAGAGAGCCCACAATACAATTGGAGAACTAGCCAGGATATTCAAAATTCATCATCCACGAGGGACGAAATATCCAGAACAATAAAGGAATTAAACAATACCAACCACTCCGTGACAGGACACCGCCCTGCAGATATATATTTCGGGAGAATACCATTTGACACAGACGAAATCACAAAGAAATTGCAACAAGCATCAACAAACGTATTGGAACGACTTAATAAAGGAACCAAACATAGGGAGTTCAAGGTAGGCACCCAAATATTTGTGAAAACTACAACAAGATCAAAATCATCACCTAAATATCGCAAGGAAATCGTGAAAGAAGATAGAGGAGACACAGTTCTAACCAGAAGAGGAGCAATAGTTCATAGACAATATAAAAAATAATACAGTGTGCGAAAATGACAAAATTATACCAAATATTAGTACTACTGGTAACACTATGCCAGACAGTCAAAACATCAATACTAATTGAAAATTTAGAAAACAAAAAATACATTTTAACCCAGACCGACGATGCATATTTATTTGATGAATATACATTACTATTCCACGTAACGAATCTAACAAAGATCCTCAAGTCATATGAAGAAATATACGATAAGAATTCTTATCCTACTATCGAATAACACATTTTAATGAAAAAAATAGAAACATTAACTAATCAACTTAATGAACATAGAATAGAAAAACGAGGAATAAATTTCTTAGGATCAGCTCTAAAGTTTATTACCGGCATACCAGACCATGATGACGCAATTTTAATAGAAACCAATATTAATGCCCTAATTGACAACAATGAAAAGCAAAGAATAATTAATTCCAGATTCGAAAAATTAATTGACTCTGTACAAGGAAGAGTAACAGAAAGCCACTTTATAATTAAAGAAATCCATGATCAGTTATTAACCTTAGTAAGAACAATAAATGCCGCCAAAAACAATGAATACTTAGCCGAATCATTAGACCTAAACGATATAAAAGAAATAGCAGAACATAAACTAGCGGTAGTACCAATTATTAACATATTAGAATATTCCGACATCTATATAGCAAGGACCGATGATTCTATTATTACCATATATAAGTACCCCGTTATAAATAATTATTGTAAATTGTTCAAATTTACACCACTCAGCATTGAACATGGCAAGGTTTCCACCGACAAAGAAATTGCTCTGTGTAACAATATTTATACTAGAATAAGTAAATGTTAAAATTATTTAAGCAAAAACATGTGCAAAATAAACAACACAAATAACGGCTGTATCAAACCTTTATTAGAAAATAGGAGAGCGAAATGCACAGTACTACAGGAATACAATTACCCACTACTAGAAATAGACGAAGGAGTCATCCTCTTAGATGGTACAAGCACAGTAGACAACAAACTCATTACAGGAACCGTATTAGTAAAATTTACAGACAAGGTAGAGATAAATAATATTACGTACACAAATATGCATGATAAAATAGTAGAAGCCATACACAACAAACATGATGAAGATCTAGAGATCATAGAAATAATAACATCGTCTTCAGAAATTGCATTTAACAACATAGATTCTTTATAGAAATTTATAATACCAATAGAAAAGCACCCTATCAGGTATTTTCTACATACAACGTTAACAATTATTTGCATAATATTATATGTTTATATTATCCTAAAAATAACAAAATACTATATAAAACTCAGAGAAATAAGAACAAAAGAAAATTTTCTAGTCTTATATAACAACGAACTAGAAAAGACCAGACAAGTAGTAAACCCTAATCAGGTATAAATCGAGACGATTCATTTTAGGTGAGGGGAGAATTACGAATCGGGACGATTCATTTTAAGCAGGGGGAGAGTTAAGGTCGACCCAAGCACAGGTATACGTAAACACGTTTAACCATAAGTAATCATAAATAAAAATTCTGTAAACACCCTTAACCATATGTAATAAAGATATCTATTGTAAGAATGGAAATACCGTAAAGACCCTTAACCATAAGTAATAAAGATCATAAACAAATGATAAATATATCTATTGTAAGAACAAAGAAATACACAAAGAAATATCAATTAGTTCTAGATAAACAAGAACAAGGACACAAATGTTTATAACTCTATGTAAGAACAAAGACTCATAAAAATATATCATCCTTATGATAACAAAATATAGAAGTAAGACTCATATCATCCCTTATTTACCTACACGAACGAAGAGTATAAATAGACTGTAAATACCCTCGTTCACCAGTTCATAAGAAAACTCAGACTATAACTATACTTAGTAAACTAGATTCATAAGTTCACAAAAAAGTAATAGTTTTATATTTAAATAAAGAACACTTCAAGATACAGTTAGTATCTTGAAGTTATCTATTTTTAATAAAAAAAATAGGTCTCATTTTAATTGGTTACGATAACCGAAATAAAATATATTTCTTAATAATGGTTAATTATAACCGTTACACAAATTCATCTATGTTAATGGTTAAATATGATTTTTTGTCGTTTATCTTATAACTGTTACGTCCCTGATTTCATCATATTTTGTTTGAGTTGCTCAAGCATTTCTGGTTTCATTGCATAAACCTTGCTTTTCATGTATCCCCACAAAAAGAAGTCCGGAGCTGTCAAATCAGGCGACCGTGGAGGCCAATCAACATCACCATTTCTTTAAATAAGATGTTTTAAAACGAGGTCTCGCAGTAATCTCATTGTAATCCGATTAAAACACGTTGGTTTATCGAATATTTTTCCATAAATTTGCAACGTGTCTAGTTCACGACTGTCAAATATGAACTGTCAAGACTAATGTTTACCAAAATGGCGGCAAAACAAAGTAGTATACTTTCCCGGTGGACACTCTGTATATACATTGTATATTCTTGATCAGTGATGAAGTGTAAGACGATCTAGAAATGACCATACGACCGTCTGTGGAAAACACGATATAGTCTATCGCCCCCTTTAGTGTTACATATTATATGAAACAAGTAAAAGTGTTGTGCCGAACCTTAAATACCCTTCACAGATTTATTTCTTCTTTCTTTCTTTCTAAAACAGAAATTAGGTTCAATTAAAAAAAAACAATATGTTGTTATCAGTTGCTTTTATATTTAAGAAAACATTTAAAATTTTCGGCTAGGTAGATAAATGTTTTGCTCATCTTATTTCTAACACCTCTGAACTTCTTTCAAAAATATTAAATATGTTTTATTTATACACAAAAAAAATCCGTTTCATTTACCACAATAAGTGCTCATTGTCCAACCCTAAAATCGTATTTTAGATTTTTTTGGTTTTTAATACCAATTTAATTCTTCCTGATATATATAAAGTAGGTATAATTGATCAAAAAAAATAGCAAATTATATGGTTACTTTTATGTATCAAAAAATTTCGATCTTCCAACCCTGAAATTGGATTTTTAATTTTTTTGGTTTTTAATACCAATTTAACTCTTTCCGAAGTATAAAAAAATTTAATTCACAAAAAACCAAAATAAGGAAATTATATGGTTACATTTACGTACAAAAAAATTTCGATCTTCCAACCCTGGAACCGAGTTTTTAATTTTTTAATACCAATTTAATTCTTCCTGCAGAGGTTTAATTCACTAAATAAATACAAAATTTTGAACTTTTATGTACCAAAAATATTTCGATTTTTCAACCCATTAAGCGAATTTTTAATTTATTTTACCAATGGAATTCTTAGTGAGGTATAACATAGTTTTACTTGGCAAAAAATTAATTTTTTTAATCATTTTGGTCACTTTCATGTGTCAGAAAATATTTCATTTGTCCAACACGGGAATTGAAATTTTGTTTTTTTTTTAAGATTTCAATACGAATTTTGTTCTTCCTGAATTATAAAATAGTTTTAATTAGCAAAAACTACATGTCAAATGCGTTTTTGGTTACTTTTATGCTTCAAAATAATTTCAATTTCCCAACGCTGCAAGCGAAATTTTAATTTACCAACGCAACTCTCAATGCGGCTTGAAATAGTTTTATTTAAGAAAAAGTTAAAATTTGTAACCATTTCGGTCACTATCAAGTACCACAAAATATTGCAGTTGTCCAATTCTGGAATCGAAAATTCGATTTTTTTTAATTTTTGATACCAACTTTATTCTTCCTGAATTATAAAATAGTTTTAATTACTAAAAAAGCAATGTCAGTTGCTTTTTTGCTTACTTTTATGTATAAAAAAAATTCAATTTCCCCAACCTTGTTTTTTTATCAATGCAACTCTTAATGAGGTATAAAGTAGTTTTATTTAAGAAAAACTTAAAATTTGTTACCATTTTGGTCACCTTCATGTACAAAATATTGCAGTTTTACAACCCTGAAATCAAAATTTTGATACCAAAATTATAAAATAGTTTCAATATATAAAATAGTTTCAATTAGCAAAAAAAAAAAACACGTCAGTAGCCTTTTTGTTTACTTTTATGTATAAAAAAAGAAATTTCAATTTCTCAACCCTAAAAGCGAAATTTTAATTTTTTTTAAATAAAAATAAAAAATAATTGCAGTTTCGCAGATTTGAACTTAAGCCCGTTGAAAAAATTAACATCCTGTAATATAATTTACATAAGAAAGTTCGACTAATAAAATAGAAATTCATACATAATTTAATTTTGTTTTTTTTTTTACCAATGCAACTCTTCATGAGGTATAAAGTGGTTTTATTTAAGAAAAACCATTTTGGTTCATGTACTACAAAATATGGCATGTACAAACAAAAAAATTTACAAAAATTTCCCATCCCTGGATAATTTTTATTTTTTAATACAAATTTGATGCTTCCCAAAGTATGAAATAGGTTTGATTTACAAACAAACAAATAATTGGTTTTTGGTAGTTAATTTTGCGCCGAGAAATAGGTGTAAGCTTGCCAGCTCTGGAACTTTTCGGATTTTTCTGAATATCAATACCACTCTATTTAAGTTCATTTCCAATCCATCACTCCAAAAACTATGTATATAGCTCTTCTGGGGGCTTGGGAGAACAGATTTCACGTACAGACAGACGAACATTGCCCAATCGTCATCGCTATTCAAAGATCCAGAATATACTTGTATATACTTTATGGGGTCCCATGTTAATATTGAGGAAATTACTCACGGAATGACAAACCTACATACATATACCGTTTCACTTTTTTGTAAAGGGTACAAAACATCACCATTTGTAAAAATAGAGTTATCACCAGATCTCGTGTGTGTTTTTGTGTAAATGTGTAATAGTGTTTTCACACTGACATTTAAACCCTGGTTTTAGCGGTAAGACCATAAACAGGTGATTTTGCGTTCACACTGCAAATTGCGGTTTCAATATACAGGCTGTATAATAAATTTGTTCAAAATAAATCGCTCATAGAAATGTGTGAATTTGTTGCTGTACTTGTTCTCTATTTTTAGAACACTTAATTGACAACATGTACAACAGAAGTTTTTGTTTGAAGGAAAAAAGAAAAAGTTTTACAATGCGTTCTACAATAGAAATCATTTTACATTTTGTGAATGAACATTTTAAAATTATGGAACTACTTACACAACGTGAAGAACTTCTTGGAAATCAAGTTGTTTTATATAAAAAGCATGTTTATTAGCATAAACAATACTAGCTGTTTCCAATATATAACTTGGCAGTACTCAACTTAGCACAGCAAAAAACAGGGTTGCAGTTCATATAACCTACTTAAAACCAATTCGAAAATCATTTTGTATTTTAAAAACAGGTTTTAACGTTAAAACCAGAATTTATTAGAACCATATCAGTGTGAAAACACTATAAGTATTTGACCCCGATCGAATCAAACCAATGGCGACATCAAGCTTATATTTCGTGTGAATAGGAACTGATTCGGATTTTTTTTCTAATGTCTTTTTGGAATAACTTGTAAACGGCTTCGCCGATCGAACTGTTCGATCTTTCCGCTATAATACTGCATTGCGAAATGCTATCATAAATTTAGAAGTTCGTAGATATCAGTTTGACATCAGAGCAAAAGAATTTGCAAATACTTCACGAATGGCATAAATAACGCATTAAAAACAATGCTAATCGAAAAAATATTAAGCAAATTATATAGCAAGCAAAATTAATGAATGCTCTAAACAGAAAGATATATGATCAAATCTGAAAGATTTAGAAATGAGATTGAAATAAATGGAAAAGTTATCACAGATGAGATGAAAATACCAGAAGAGGTTAACACATCTTTTGCAAAAAGTCTCAAGTAACCTTGGCCTCGTTTCTCGAAACTACAAATTTCAAATCTAAAAATAAAATAAAACAAGTTTTGTAAGTGTTGTTGTTTTATACCTATTTTTATTTGAGAAACGGGCGCCTTCTATACTACCAAGACAACACTACCCAAAATTAACACCAAAATTTTAAGTTCGAAATTACAAACATATGCAGCTTAAACGAACAAATTGTTTGTCTATTAACATGATTTTAGAAAATTATGATATAAATGGACCATATTTGCACCACATAGTGAGTAAATCTAGAAAAGAAAGAAGCTACAAATCTGTTCGTCATGCTATAGAATTAATTTGTCCGTTAGCCATAGTCCCAGGACTATTCATTTTGATAACAGAACACAAACCACATCTCTTGTAGATTTTTTTCTTATTTAGTAAAGCACTGACAACCAGTTTTTGTGACCTATTGCAGTATTCTTCTGTTACCGATCATTCTTTTATTTTCGCTACTATTGTTTTTATTTGTCATCGCTCTCATTAGTGGGTTGTTTTTAGGGATTTCTGGAATGTTGGCATTATGTGGATGCACTTGGATGGTAAGGATTTTCCTACTTCTATAATATGACCACCATTGATCATAAATGTACACTTGTTACAACATCTTTATTGTTTTGTTCCAGTTAAAGGATTAGGCTCGGAAGGGGTAGTGGTCAATTGTATGTTCTGCCAATATAACAGGTGTCAACAAAATTGGGTTGTTTTTTGTAAATTTTGTATAAGTACTTTCTTAGACTTCTCGGTAGACTTGATTATCATCAAGGGCTCTGGTGTCATTCGTAGAGATGCTAGAGATCATGAATTGGAACTTCATGTGATTAATGATTTTTTTTTTTGACCTAATTCGACACCCAACGACAGCTATGTGCTTCCCCATAGCGATACTACTAGTGCTTCTCGCTTTTCCTTTGTGTATTACTAACTTTATGTGGCTATTTATAAAATTAAGTCCAAGTCGGTCGGTGTTAATAGTATACCTACCTATTAAGTTCGTAAAGCTAGTCTTTCGACTGATTTAGCAGATTATATTGAGACTAATTAATTCCATTATAACATCAATTTTTTTCCTTCTGTTTGGAAAATGCCAAAAATTGTTCCTATACCTAAATCAAAAAATATTTCTTCAGCAAATGGTCTCAGACGAATTTCGATACTTCCTGTTTTATCAAAAGTGTTGGAACGTGTTATTAAATATCAGATTACGGAGTCTATTGTAGCCTAAAGCCTCGAAAACTTAATATGATTTCAGTAGGGGTATGAATACAACGTCGGTCCTTCTTAGTCGGACTAATAATTTTGATTGATTGATGTATTTATTTAGCATTTCTTGTTGCTATTAAGTACAATACATAGGTATAAAATTTCAAGTAAAATTTAAAATTTTTCATAAAAAATAATAAAGTATACATATATGTACATATCTGTTAATGGAATTAAACAATATAATGTTAGCTTCAAAGTTATACTTTTAAACTCAAAATACATATGTATAAATAAATTTAATTGATTGGTAGATAAACATTAGAAATATGTTTTGACATAATCAATAATTTTACGTTTGAATACATAGTAATTTATTTCATTTTTTAATTCTGACGGCATTTCATTGAAAATTTTCAAACCTTTATAAAATATAACATTTTGGCAAAAACTAGTTGTTGCAAAAGATAATCTGAAATCGTTGGCGTTCCGCAAATTATATGGTTGGATTTCAGCTACATTGACCAGGTACCGCTGCATATAGTTTGGCATATTTCCTGTCTTAATTTTAAATATAAACAGTATGGTGTTCATAACGAGTCGCTGTTTGATGGAGAGCCATTGTAGCCTATTTAACATATCAGTTATATGTGTCATTCTGTTACACCTCAGAATTGAGCGCATGCCTTTATTTTGTAGTTTCTGGAGTCTCTCCTTCATTTGTTGATTACCCAAGAATAGTATCGTTGAGCAGTACTCGAAATGTGGTTTTATAATAGTATTGTAGATATTAGTTGCAGTAATTGTTGAAATCTTATAACGGATTCTTCTTAAAAAAGCAATTTTTTTCGATATCTTTTTGCAGACATACTCGAAGTGAGGTATGAAACTTAAATTTTCGTCCATTATAATACCCAAATATTTTATTTCTTTTACTTTTCCAATATTTTCATTTTCAATACATATGTTGTAATTAGAACTTCCATTGATTAACATTGCTTTTGTTTTATTTGTGTTTAGTTTTATCTTATTCATTTTAAAATATTTATCAATGTTAGCCAAGTCTTCATTTATGTTATTTACACCTTCGTCTGGATTTGCACTACATACAAGTATAGATGAGTGTATCATCAGCAAACATGCAGACTTTACATTTTTTAATAATATTTTCCATATCATTCACATAAATCAGAAATAATAGTGTCCCAAGTACTGCACCTTGAGGTACACCCATGCTAATTGTTCTTGCTGTAGATATATATTTGCCACACTTTACTCGCTGAGTTCTGTTATTCAAATAAGTTGTGAACCATGATAGTTCTCTGCCTTCAACTCCATATTTTTCCAGTTTCTGTAGTAGGATTTCTCTATCCACAATTTCAAAAGCCTTTTTCAAGTCTAGAAAAACTGCCACAATACATTTTTTATTACCCACTTCATTCTTCCATTCAGATACAACGAGATTCATTAGTGTTTCACAATTGTGATTCTTTCTAAATCCGGATTGGACATCGTATAGCAGGTTATTTTTTTCGAGGTGTTTGCTTAGTTGGTTATATACTACCTTTTCTAGTATTTTACTTATTGTTGGCAACATATTGACTGGCCTAATTTCATTTGGATTTATTGTATTTTGAACTTTCTTAATTGGAATAATTGTTGATTCTTTGAGGCTATCGGGGAAAATACCATTCTTAAGGGATTCAATTATTAGGTAATGCAAATGTGCACCAATTATATCAAAATTTCTTAACAGAATTTTAACTGATAGAAAATTCGGATCTTTTTTGTTGTTCATTGTTTTCATTATTGCCTTAAGCTGCGCTATATTTATATTTTCAAACTGAAACCGTTCATTCAAGTTCAAATTTATACCAAGTTCAAATTTTGTATACGGTATACTCTCTGCAATTTTATTAACACTATTTATAAAAAATAGATTAAGTTCTTCAGCAATTTGCTCTTCGTTTGTGAGGAGCTTTCTATTTATTTCAACTTCATTGATTTGTGAATTGTGCTGCTTTAATACCATTTCTTTTATGATTCTCCACATATTCTTTTGATTGCTACATTCATTTATTTTGTTGGTTACATATCTAGCTTCACATTTTTTTAATTCTGGTCGATATTTATTTCTTATTACTCTGTAATTGCTCCAAAAATGTTCATTATTATGCCATACTGCTAGTCTATGAGAGTGTATTTTGTTGTGCTTCATAGATCTTAGATTGTTGTTAAACCAAAATTTCGTATCGCATGTATTTCTTCCTCTTTTTTCAGTAACCATTGATTCTATTGATTTGTTTATTTCGTACGTTAATATTTTTGCAAATTCATTAACTGGTAAGTTAAACTGCATTCTACTTATTTCTCCGTTCAATATTGAATTTCTCAGTTCTGCATTATTATATCGAAAGCTTCGGGTACAATTTGGTTCATTAACGTTATGTTTCCGTATTGGTATTTTTATTTCCAAAGTTTCGTGGTCGCTAATTTTCATTGCATCTACTGTGCTGCATTCTATGTTTTCTACATTTGTAACTATATAATCAATTAGGGACGATGTGTTGTTTGTTATGCGTGTAGGCACTGTTACTATTTGGTTAAAATAATTATCATTTAAAATATCTTCTATCTTTTTTTTATAACAGCTCGTGGTTAGCCAATCAATATTGAAGTCACCGGTAATAAGATAATTTTCTTTCCCGCTTATTGCTTCCACCTCGTATTCAAAAAAATCAATAAAACATTGCGCTGGTGAATTTTGTCTATGCGGAGATCTATAAACTCCCACCAAAAAATATTTTAATTTGTCTGAAAACATTTCTATTTTAAGCCACCATAATTTTTTATCTATTGATTTGCAGTCTATTTTCTTAAATTTCCATTTATCATTTATATAAAAGCACACCCCTCCAGTGTGTTTAGATGCACTATCACAGCGTATGATATTATAATTTTTTATTAAAACTTCATTATCTTGAATGTCCTCCGTTAAGTGTGTCTCCGAGATACATATAAAATCGAAACACTCTTCTAAACAGATAACTTTTAGTTCATTTAAATTATTTGTTAAACCGCAAATACTGAGACTTATTCCACTGATATAGTTTAATTGCTAGTATGCTGTTCTTTCTAATTCCTGCCTAGTTTTTCTCTTCAATATAGGACAATTTGCATCTCTACAGTCGTGGTTCGTATTTATATCCTTCAAATTTAATTCATATTTTGCCTTTTCACAACTTATACACTTAGTTGTACCACTTTGGCAATTTTTATACGAATGGCCCTTTTCACTACATTTTGCACAGGTAGCTTCCTCTTGTTTGCAGTCTTTGGCTTTGTGATGAAAACCCCAGCAATTAAAACATCTTATCACACTGCAGTGTTCATATACTGCACATCTATCCCATTCGATATTGATAAACTTATTTTTAATAATTTGATTGAATCCGTCACCGTTTGTTTCTATTATTGCATTGTATATATTTGGGTTCTTATATGATTTATACATTTTAACACATTCTAAATGTTCGCATTCTATGTTGTTTTGTTTCTTTATAGCTTGTACAATAGTGTTTTCATCAAGTTTTTCGTTCATTCCAGTAATTAATATTTTTGGCTTTCTCAATTTTGGGGCACGTACCTCGTATTCATTTCCCATTTTATCTTTTATTTCATTTGTTAATTTGCATCTATCATTTTCATTTTGGCAACTAATAGCAATAACTCCTTCATTTCTCTTAGATATTTTCTTTACTTGCATATTAAGAGTAGACGGTTTAATCTTTTCTTTTACTTCTTTTTCAGTTAAATCACTATTTTGTTTGTTTTTTGGCTTCAAAATAACGGGCATATTGGTTGACGATTTAAGTTTGCTAGCATACGTCTCTTCACTCTCAGCAATTT
Organism: Linnaemya tessellans; assembly: GCA_951800035.1. Classification (NCBI taxonomy): domain Eukaryota; kingdom Metazoa; phylum Arthropoda; class Insecta; order Diptera; family Tachinidae; genus Linnaemya; species Linnaemya tessellans. The sequence continues at coordinate 40,744,571 of OX637533.1, read as the reverse complement.
GTTTTGTTCTTTTTAGTTCGTTTACAATATCTGTTTTTGCATTATTTACTTGTTTTTCCATCAATACAGCTGTTTTTTTAATTTCTTCAGCCATTTTACCTTCGCTTTCTTTTATTAAATTAAACATATACATATATAATATAAGGTGTAATGTTAAAGATGATAAATTTAGTGTGCTAATTTCTCTTGATTTGTCATAAACTTTTAATTCTGTTAACAGTAGCTTTTTACGACTATGACAGAAAAGCTTCACTCTTTTTACCATTTTTTCAGTACGGCTTGTAATCTTGAACCAGCACTCAGGGGATGACCCCCATATATATATATGCAATGCATTGCGCCGGAACTGAAAACGAGGGGATAGTATTGAGGGGACAGATTAGGAAAGATGAGAAGATAGATATATATTTTTTTTGTAGCTATTTCAACTTTTTTTACATCCCGGCTAATTTTTGCTACAGAGCCGACGAAGGTGGGTGCTGTTACGCTGCTTTGAGTACATGATATTGTAAGTCGCTGCCAATTATGTTCAGTGACCAGTGACTATGCCTTCATCATTGAAACAGGCTGGCAACAACTAACACAATCACGCACTAATGCTGATCAGAAGAATTCAACACAATATTTCATAAAAGAAATTTAATTGTCATGACAAAAATAACAATAGTAATAACATTTTTTTTATTCCGAAAAAAGTTGTAAAATATGATCCCCCATATATCGTAAGGCACTTATGTAATTCGTAAATTGGATTGCATTTGGATTATTCTTTTCTTTTTTGCATCACGAGCACACTCTAAGGATTTTCCTTGACAATTTGCGAAACTTTACTTAATTTTGTTTTGCTCAAACATTCGTCGAACACCTTATCGAATTTTCCATGATTGTCAATAGAATAACTGATAAAAGTTTTCCGTCCAAGCACTCCGCTGTTTTTTCAAATTTGTGGTTGTCTCTCTCTATGTTTGAATTTCCATTCCTCAGCTAATTTTTCTACAAAATTTGTTTTCTTTCTTATTAGAAGGATTTCATTGTCATCATACATGTTGATAATAATTATTTTATTAAATATATTACTTTCAACGGCAGACAATTTTTTAGTAGACGCGGCATGGTTGCGCCATAGTAAATAAACTTCTCGTTTGAGCACCGACATTATTCCTAAAAACGGAAATATCATGTAAAGTTGCAGAAATATCATGTAAGGCTGCAAATGATTTGGATATTTTTAAATCACAAGGAAATATACTAATTTAAAAAAATATCCACATGAGTATCAGAAGTTACGGTCCACGTAAGTCTTATTTTGGCTTTTTTCAAGCAGTTAGTGGTATAGTCGACACAATTTAATAATCACGATATCGACGTCACGTCAACAAGTCGGAGAAAAAATTGTCACTTTTCGTCGAAGTTTAAGCAAATATCAACATTTAAACGAGAACTCAATAATTAAATAAGAAATTAAAAAGTTAATTGCTTAATGAGATATCCTACTAATATTATAAAGCCGAATGTTTGTGAGTGCGGATCTTTGTTCCTCTTTCACGCAAAAACTATTGAATGGATTTTAATGAAACTTAACAATAATTTAGCTTATACATCAGAATAACACATAGGCTATATCTTTCTTTTAAGGATATTGTGTAAATTGTTCAAAATATAACGATAAGTGTCAAGTAAGTAGGAAAAAAATCTACAATCGGCGACATGTTTTGGCGTGCGTCGCAAAGTTACACATATATAATTTTGACAGTACATTACGGGATATCTTGGGGGTAAAATAGGCCAATTTTATTTTTGATATCTCAAGTGGATGTGGCACATAGTGGGATTTCTTCATACATCCCATGGCATTTCATGGCAAAAAGTATAACGAGAGGTCGCAGAACGCTGAAATTTTGCACAGATCCTTTGATCAACTCAATCATGAAATATTTTAAGTTTTATCAAAGATGACCACGCCCACCGTATCCCGCCCGTATAACCTGAAATTTTTTTAATTTTCTAGAAGGTGGATGCCAGAGTTGTAAATGAATCATTCTTTTTTGATTTCAATTCGTTACGAATTAGCTAAATTTTGAATTAATTCTTTTCACAAAAAAAAATAATTGAATGAAATTTGAATCAATTCATTTGAATTTAACAAACATGAATTGTGCAATTCATTTGCAATTCAAATGAATTGGGCAAAATGAATTGCAATTCATTTTTAATTCAAATGAATTGTAAAATGAATTGCACTTCATTTCCAATTCATTTGAATTGAATTGACTTTGAATTAATTCAAATGAGTTAGAAGAAATGAATTGCAATTCATTTCCAATTCTTTTGAATTAGTTTTGAATTAATTCAAATAAGTTAGAAAAGTGAATTGCAATTCTTTTCCAATTCATTTGAATTAATTCAAATGAAGTCGAAACATGAATTTGTTATTAATTTCCAATTTATTTGAATGGAATTGATTTTGAAAAAAAACGACTGTAAGTAAATATAAAGAAGCATCACTCCCGTTATTTTATCCAATACATTTTATTACATCAGACAGCATTACTCCCATTTCGGAAATCACCTAGTACGATCGTCGAAAGGCATAGAAAATAATAACACAGGGCAACAGCAAAAATATGCTCGAATAACCACTATATGCATTTGATGTATCATGGGTACCTTAGTACAAAAAGGGTAAAATTTTTAAATTCTATGGGTAGATTTTTTTTTTAATTTTTTGTTTGTAAAATTGCATTTTTTTTAGACGCTTTTTCACATTATTAGTGATAACTCAAAAACGGCTAATCGGATATTATTCAAATATAATCAGAAAAATTAAGATTTACATAGCCTTTAATCCGTCTATATCTTTTGCTTTAATCGGGTCAACAGTTTCGGAGTTATAATAAAAAATGTAAGAAAAAAATATATTTTTTACGTAAAAATGGCAAAAATTTTTGTTTTAAAAAAATCATGAAAAATAGAAAACGGCAAAAAATGTTCAGATTCATTATTCTAAAGCCACAAATAATAGCAACAAAACGAGATATCGACCATAAAAATCGACTGATTATTTTCGAATTTATTCACAATTAAGTAAATTAAGCAACTTCTTTTGCCATACATTTCTTATTCATCCAAAACACTTCAGCAGTACTTGGATATTGTATAGTAGTTTTAAAAGCATCTATAAAGCATAAGACCTCTTCTGTTTCTAACTCTCACACTTTCAATACGTTCTTCTCATTGTTCTTGATTTTGATTTGATAGTGCCATTCGTTGCCTTGCTAATTCATTACTTTCTAATCGCTCTTCTTCCTCCTGATTAGATCTACTTAAACGTATTTAAACCTGGCGTACAAATTCCTATACCAATGAACAACAAACTTAAATTAACATCATGGAACGCTCGAAGTATTCGCGCAAAAAAAGACGAGTTTTTTTCCTTTTTAGATACAAACAAGATAGATATTTGTGATGGAAATCCTTCTTAAATAATTACGAATTGATTTCCTTTTTATATACAAAAATATTTTATTTTTATATTAACTAAAGCTACTTTGACAAAGTTGAAAAAGATACTATGATGTATAAAGAAAAAATTTTATTATTAGAAATTAAACAATTACATAGCCTACTACAATTACATAGCCTACTATGAAAATACAAATGTTGGATATGATAAGTGTTAAATAATGCAAGTATTATATTTCCAACACTCCTCCTCAACATGTATATTTTTATCAGCATATTAATATTTCAAATTTAATAAATTAACAAATTTTCTATGTTTTGATTTATTTAAATTTTTCGTAAATATGTCTGCTATCATTTCTTCCGATGGACAATATTTTAAACAGATTTGCTTTTTATTTACGACTTCTCTAATGTAGTGATATTTTATATCAATATGTTTACTTCTGTTATGAAACACTGGATTTGTTGCTAATCTCAAAGCACCTTGATTATCGTGCTTTCTTCTTTTAGAAAATCTAGTTCCTGTAATAATCTCTTTAAGTAGACTGCTTCTTTTGATGCGTTTGATATTGACATATATAAAGTGTTCTGAATTCGGATCAGCATTCCTTTGCGCAAGTTTATTCACAGAAAATAATATATCTGGTCTTGTTGTTAACGCCAAATATAACAAAGCTCCAATTAGTGATTGATAAACGGTTTTATTAGCTTTCTTGCCACTTTCATCGCATTTAATTTGATAATTTGGTTCTAAAGGCACTGATGATGATTTACAATTTGCCATATTATATTCTGTTAATAGTTCTTGAATATAAGTCTTCTGACTGAGTTTAATATCTCCTGTTTCATCATCACGTTCAACCTTTATGCCCAAAAAATATTCCAATTGACCTTTATCAGATATTTCAAATTCTTTACTTATTTCAGACTTAAATTTTATTATTTCGTTCTTTTCTTTGCATCCGACAATTATATCGTCCACGTATACTGCAACCATAATCAAATTTTCATTTATTTTCTTTTTATATATGTAGGCACGGTTCATTTTTGCAGCTTTCAAATCCCATTTTACATAGTACTTCATTTAACTTAAAGTTCCATTCTCTACCGGCTTGCTTTAAGCCATATAGAGATTTATGTAGACGTAAAACCTTATTCGGTTATTTTTCATCTTCGAACCCCTTTGGCTGTTGCATATAGATTTCTTCTTCTATATCTCCGTTTAAGTATGCTGAGAACACATCTAACTGATGCAAATGCATCTCATGCTCAACTGCTAAGGCCATAAACATTCTAATCGTTTCGTATCTTATTACGGCTGAAAATGTTTCTTTGTAGTTAACACCATACTTTTGATTACAGCTCTTAGCTACTAATCTTGCTTTAAAGCGTTCAACTTTACCTTCAGAATTTTTCTTCAAAACATATACCCATTTATTTTTAATAACTTGTTGACCTTTTGGTAATTCCTCTAACGACCAAGTTCCTTTCTTTTGTAATATTGATATTTCTTTTTTCATAGAATCTTTCCATTCTTTGCTTTTTAAACTGGATAATGCCTGTTCAAAAGTTCTTGGAATTTCTTCCTCCCCCGCATTATTTAGTTTCTGAGGAGTTTTTCTGGGACGACCTGGCTTACCATTTCGAAAAATGCTTGGTCTACCTGGACCACGTTTTACACTTCCATTTGATTGTATGATTTCATCAGAAGAGCTATCGCTATTTAAATTATCTGTTACAAAATATTCCAAATCTTCTAAATCATTAAATTCGCTGGATTGGTCTTGATTTTCTTCCCTATATGGCTGTTGACCTTCAGCCTTCTGCTTCTAAGTTATCTGCATTGTTGCATAGGTCATTCTGTAAATTATCTGGTTGCTGTTGTCTTTCAGTGCTATTATTATTAACAACTTCATGGAAATCAATAAAATGTTTAGATTCCCTTTCAACTGATTTATGTTCGTTAAACAAAACATTGCGGCGTTCAATAACTTTTTGATTTGCCTTGTCATATGCTTTACATACATTTGAATATCCTACCATTACCATAATCAAACCTTTGGAATCAAATTTTCCTCTCTTTTTGTCTAAAACAACAACATTTGAACCAAAATTTTTTAAATGATTGACATTTGGCTTATAACTAGTCCAGATTTCATAGGGTGTTATGCCTTCTAAAATTTTTGTTGGAGATCTATTAATAAACTGCTGTTGCTACCGCTTCAGCCCAGAGATTTTGATTCAAACCAGAATCTACTAACATGCAACGCGCCATTTTTACTATGGTTCGATTACACCTTTCTGCCACTCCCTGATGGAAATCCTTCTTAAATAATTACGAATTGATTTCCTTTTTATATACAAAAATATTTTATTTTTATATTAACTAAAGCTACTTTGACAAAGTTGAAAAAGATACTATGATGTATAAAGAAAAAATTTTATTATTAGAAATAAAACAATTACATAGCCTACTACAATTACATAGCCTACTATGAAAATACAAATGTTGGATATGACAAGTGTTAAATAATGCAAGTATTATATTTCCAACAATTTGTTTAGTATGTGAAACATGGTTAAACAATAAAATTTCAATAAAAAATAGAAGCTATTACTGTTATAGGTTTGACCGACAAACAAACGGAGGAGGTGTAGCTATCTTTATAAAGAAAAATAACCAGCATCAACTTTTACCACCCAAGAATACCCAAATAATTGAAAACGTTGGAATTAGAGTTAAAGGTGGTAATGACTTTATAGACATTTACTCCTGTTACTTTTCAGGTGGATAACAAGGGTCGAATAATACAAAAAAAGTCAAGTTCTCGTCTGATCTTCGGAAATTAACCGAAGTAAATAATAAATATATTTTAGGAGGCGATTTCAACTTCAGGCACAACTATTGGGGATGTCAGCGAAATAATTCGTGGGTCAATATTTTATATAATAATTTACAGGTAAATCAAACTCAATTAGCTTTTCCACATGAACAAACGTATATTCCTGCTGATCCTAATAAACAACCATCGACTTTAGACCTGTTTTTGACAAATACTATTACAACGTTATCTACTGTTAAAGTATTAAATGATCTAGGATCTGATCACTTACCAATCATAACAACAATTAATACCTATTATGACGAAGCTGACAATCTGACATATAACTTCACAAATGCAAACTGGTTTTCGAACATTTTTAAACAAAAATCTTTCAACACCGACAGAGCATGGGGAAATTTCAAGAACGAGCCAAGTTGATAGCATGATCAACACATTTAACAATACAATTAAAGAAGCTATAGAGTATTCAGTTCCAAAGAAAGTCATAGACAGCTCCTGAATGTAATCTTTTACCGAACAATATACGAATACTCATACAAATGAGAAATATTTTCCGAAGGAACTGGAAAAGGTTTAGAGATACTAACGATCACAGGGTAATGGTACGTCTAAATAAAGAAATAAAAACTGAGATTATGAATTTTAGAAACAAATCCTGGAACTCTATGCTTTCAAAATTAGATAAAGCTTCACCTCCTTTTTGGAAAGTTACCAAAGTCTTGAAGAAAAAATGTAACAATACTCCGTCACTGAAACACAACAACCGAATGTTCCACACCCAACTCGAGAAGGCTGAAATTTCGGCCGAATGTTTCAAAGCAAACCACAGCATATCATCACATCTAAGCGATCCGGCTACGATTTCAGAGGTTGACTATATCGCGTCTGAAGTAAAAAACACAACTGCAAGTCCACAAATAAATTATTTTGTATTCCGTGAAAAGATAACTGTTATAATAAAACAACTAAAATCCAAAAAATCTCCAGGTTCAGATGGAATCAATAATAGATGTTTAAAAATGTTGCCAAATAAAGGTTTAAATACTCTCACAGCTATTTTTAATTCTTGCTTAAAATTAAACTATTTCCCTTCCATTCGGAAAACTTCGAAAACAATTCCCATACACAAACCAAATAAATCTGCAGCCTCTCCCCTTTCGTATAGGCCAATTAGTCTTCTACCATCATGTAGTAAAGTATTAGAAAACATATTGAAAAAAATTTAACATGTTTTTGGATCAGAAAAACATTTTGCCACCTCAACAATTTGGTTTTAGAAGTGAACACAACACGTCTCAACCATTATTAAGAATAAGGAAACTGGATTTCCATTAGAAATCATACTAACAAGACAGACGACTATTTGGATTTCCCTAGATTTATTTCATGACAGGTAGATTCAGAATTGACTTCTGCAACATACGAGGCTTGAGAGCGAACTTCTTCCCAGTTTATGCTCACGTTTGTCTCTATCGGCCGGATGTTTTAGTCTTAAGTGAAACCCAGGTATCTAAGGATGCTGACCCACAGGATTTTTATGTGCCTGGGTATCAACTTCTGTCCCTTTTTAACTTTCATCGCGGTCTTGCATTATATATACGCAATGATGTTGTGTACCAAAGCCAGCAATCACTAGGCTTGTATGATCCAGAATTTAGCTGCCTTTGGGCTAAATTCAAGATCAGGGCACATAGTTTGCATTTCGGATTCCTTTATAGAAGTCCGAACGCGGGAAGGGAACAAACTTTATCGGGCTTCGATTCCCTTTCCGATTCTATATCAAAAATCCTCGAAAGTTGTCCGGACAGTGAAATTGTTATTGCTGGTGATTTCAATGTCCACAACTCATCGTGGCTTCGCCATTCGAGCCACACAACTTTAGAGGGCCAATATGTTGAGTTATTCGCCGCGCATAATCACCTAGCGCAACTAGTGAATGAACCAACACATATACCAACACATACGCCTTCGTCGAGGCATTGTTGAATAATTTTTTTAATTTTTTTTTTGATGCAAAAGATTTTAATTTTAACTGAAAGATTACAAATCAATAATTAAAAAATGTCAATGCTCACACTGTAAACTTAAATGATAATCCCGACAAAATCTAATTCTCATAAGAAAAAAAATATACATTTTATGTAGGGAAAGCACACCATCATAAAAGTGTGCGTATAACGCATATTCGTAGAAATTTTTCGATGTTTTTTTATAAACCATCAGTGAAAGTAGGCCTTTCCAACGCATGTACTTGTTTGTAAATCGGTTGAGTGGTTCTCGAATTATAAAATCACGAACATAGGACAACTTATATATATATATATATATATATATATATATATGTATATGTATATATATATATATATATATATATATATATATATATATATATACATATGTATATATATATATATATATATATACATATATATATATATATATATACCATTGATGCCTTCTGACTACATCTTTGTTACCTCTTTTTTAACATGTTGAATTGCCTACAGAATGATGTCCGTTTTGATCAAACTATTCATAAAATAAAAGGACTCGTAAAGTAGGTTTTTACATCGTATATGGTTAAAATTTTACGTGACTTTTTATGTCGGTAAGTTTTCCAATATAATTGATCCTTAGAGCTTAGTATTGCTATAGCCAAATAAATCGTCAACAACATTTACATATAGGTACATACATTTTTGCCGCTTTGATTTTATGTGGAAACGCAACAGCAGCGCAGATATGTTTCTTGCCGTATAATGATATTAAGCAATCTCAGGTAATTTTCCCCATACAAATTTTCTTACTCATAAGATGAACTACACACACTTTTTAATACGAAAGTTGTCTTCTTTATTATTCATAAATTACTATTTATTAATTTTTTTCTTATATACTATGATAAACTTTTCCCTAACTAATTCCAAAGCTCTGTTTTGTGTGAATACTCTCGTTAATTTACAGTTTACAGTAACCAGTGCATTTACAAACGAATATTAATGTGAGATAAAGGACATTTATTACCAATAGTATTGGTACCTCCCATTTTATTCAAAAAATATTTATTTTTAAAGATCTACCTTCTTGATTTTCTTTAAAAACAAATAATTTTCATGAAATCAAAGGATGTATAAAATTGCTTCCTATGAGATTTTTTAAATTAAGAATTTGGTCTGGTCCAAAGACTCGCAGTACGGCTTCTGTTATTAATAAGTTACATTAAAAATATTGTTAATGAAATTTCCGTCAAATCAAAATCATTTCATTTTAAATATTGTTTGTTTCAGTACTAAAGGAACTTACCGTGAATTAAAGCGTTTATACCGGCAAACTTAAGTCTTTGGACTTTTAAATGGAATCAAATTAGTTGTTTATCTGGAAAATAAAATATACATACATATATATTTCCGAAATATAATAATGCGATTTTTATAGTTTTTTTTTATATAGGGGTATTCATATATCTTTGTTACCTCTTATATAAGGGTATTCATATATAATATTCAGTTGTCGTTATTGTTGTTTTTGGTCTCAACAATATTGAACTCTGAATTAAAAAACTACACCAATAGAAAGCAGACAAACATATATTTTTTTAATTGTTCGTTCGATGTATTTATGAGGATTTGTGTTGACAATGTGTTGCTCTTAACCTAACAATATACTTTTCAATATCATACTATTTACCGATTGTATTATAAAAAAGTAATGAAAATATGACTTGAATATTACAGGATATACACATAAGTAGTTGTTCTTAGCAAAAAACCATTCATTAGCTCTTTAATGCAAATTTATTGAACAATTTGAGTAATATTTATTTAGATGTGTTAAAAAATATCAAACGATGTTTAAAAAGCTTATGACGTATTGTCATCATACAAATTACGAATAGCCGATGCAAAAATTATGATAATATTATACATATATCGAAGTTACTAAAAGATTACACACAAATTTTATCTCATACTCTACGAGATTAGCCGAAATTAATCTTACTACTTTAAAGATCCGGAGAACAATGCTCAACACCTCTTTTATGGTAAATCTGATCAGTTCATCAATTTCGAATTTTTACTGAACAATGTATGTTTCAATATTCCTCAACGTTCATTTTGTTCTTTTAACCCACTCTATGTTGCACTTGTCGTACCAACTTTGAAATGTCAGATCCTCTTAGAAAACTATGAACTTGCTTTAATGAAATGTATCATTTTATAGATTTTTCGCAGAACCTTTGTATTATCAAACGTAACGTCATATTTTTTTTAAATCATTAACTTTTATTATGTTCTTTAAATAGCGTAATATTTAATTTGTATTGATTCAATTGAATTATATACTATTCTGCTTAAATAGTCTGTAACGAAATTGTCCATATACTAATTTAAATAAATAAATAAATAAAAACAAATTATGGGGTTTTTATGCAGCTATTTATTCTTTTTAGTTTCGAACTTTCTTATATAAATTCAAATAGAGAAAATGTTTATTCGAAGTTTTCCAGTTCGAAGGCGCTGCATAGATAGCTGGGAAATTCGGAAAAGCAGTGATTTTTCTAATGTTATTTTGACAAAGAAGAAACATATATGCGTTATTTTGAATTTTGATAAAATTTGCAAATATCACAAGCCATCCATTATATTCCATACGTTATTTATGGAGACCAACATCAACAATTTCTAAAACTTTTACCGACCACGACTTCAATAAATCATTATATTCAAATTGTTTATTATGGTCTTTTGTAACGTCATTTAGAATACATCACCCTGTTAAAATAAATACTTGAATTGCCGAAACAGAAGTAGTAAAGTATCAGCACTTTAAGTCATTATTTTTCAATTGAAGTTTTCGATAGATAGGTAGTCACACGTGATGATAAATGTGAAAGCAATCTTTTTTTATTGATTGAAATTTTAAGATACAATATGGCAGTATTTAACAGATAAATCAATGCAATGTTAAGATTTGACGAAGCCAAAGATCTTAATGAGAATGTTGTTAATTTTGATAAATGTTTTGAGGCAACGATACAAAAATTTAGTAAAAAAAGTTATAGTAAAAGAGCAAGATAGTAATACAGGATGGTTTAATAGGGATTTAAACATTATGAAAAATTAAAAGATACCAAATAGCAAAATATCTAAATATGTACTACAGAAGCATGATGAAATTATAAATACATTAGAAACATTTACATATGGCTGATTTCATCGTCACGGGTGGGACATTTAGAAGTAGTTTAAGTGCTTAGTTTTAAAAAATAAGAAAATGTTCAACTATTTTTTACATGACTTTATCATAAAATAAAAGTTCAAACTTGTCTCTCAAATATACTACACGGAAACACACTATTTTAGATTTGCTAATGCAAAATTTAGTACACATTAGGTTCGTCACGGGTGGGACATGAAAAAGACATGCGTTTGGAGGGCCTAGGACACATACTCAAAACTCTGCGAATTTATACAGTTTATCGAAATGTAGCCAATCTATGACTGCAGCAGAGGTATCAAGTTGCCCTTCACTAAAAGTTAAGAAGAAGAACAAGTTTATATTTTGCTCAAAAATTGCATTTTTGTGGCGTCACGGGTGGGACGCGTGCGATTTCGTAATAGCAATTTGACTAGAAACGGATCTAGCAACTTCAAATATAGTTTGAAAACTTTATCCAAAAACAGGACTAAAATTCAAAGGTTTGAAAATGTATATAAATTTAAAAAACAAACATCTTTACTGTTTTTTTGGTAACAAGTATTTATTTTTTAAGTATTTGGTTTTGTATTGCAGCATTTGTGTTCAAATAAGCAACAATTAATATTTTTTAAACGACAAAGGCTCATTATCCGAATTACTCCAAGATGAGCTGTCGGTGAAGATATCATCCGTGGTCATTTTATTAATTTTAAATGTTTTTTTCTTTGAATTATGGGTGAGACCCACAATTATATTTTCTTCGCTACATGCCTTGAAAAAGTGCAGCGATTGAATATTTTGGATAGCGATAATAAGGTTCCACCTTAAGGTTCCTTGATCTTTTGCTCCGATAAATACAAAATATTTATATTTTTTACACAATCCTTGGCAGCTGAAACGAAATCTTTTCCAGTATTTATACTGCATCTCCATTGCATGACCCGATATCTCACAGATTTTTTTATCTCTCTCACGTTCTTTTTGCTTATACTCCTCATTCTTTTGAGGATTTTTTTTTTAATTTTCCCTCAACTTTTTCATACGCTCAGCACCAGTTCTTGCCATTGTTGAAAAGTTGTCGAAAATTAAAAACAAAAAAAAAATCTGACAAAGAATTTTTTCGTCACGGGTGGGACAATTTTAAAAAGCAAATATATTATAAAAAATTTTAAATTAAAAAAAATTGATATGCAAAATATTTCATTTTCTGCTTCTGCCTTTAGTTTTAAAGTTTCAAAAAAATTGCTTGCGACATTGTTTAGTAAAATAAACTTTTACTTGTTTTTCGTCACGTGTGGGACATTCGAAAACACAACATAAAAATATAAAAAATCTTTCAAATTACATGTATTTTATTGCTATTTCCTTCGATGGGCTGAAGGAAAATAAACCGAAGCACCTCTTCGAAACGTTCAAATGTTAAAAGCTTATGCACAGCTGACATGGGGCATGGTGGTATTTTACTTTAAAGGGGTAGCAATATCGATATAGATAATTTGACGGAGTTGATATAAAAAAAAATACATTAAAATTACTTTTTTTTAAATATATTTTTAGAATATTAAAATTTAATGTATTAGCTACAAGTTCATGAAAAAATCTTTTATTTTTAAATAAATTTATTTTTTTGTGCTAAGGCTCACTTCTCATGAAATCAGCCATATAAAGTAAATATTGAGAATCAGAAAAACAAATACATAAACGATCAGATAAATAAAGCAAACGATCAAAAACAGATGTGAAAAGAGATAAATAAATTAGTAGGTACTTAGAAAAAGTCATACTGTAATAAATTCTGTGATATTTAATGGCGAGAAGGTTCCGCCGATTAACACATTAAAAAAATTTGAAAAGATATTGGAAAACGTGGTTAAGGATCAATTAGAAAAATATATTGAAGACAACTGCCTTTTAACAAAATATCAATCTATAAGAGGTATTGAATTGCGATGGTTCAAATCATATTTCAAAAATAGAATGGAGAAGACAAAAGGAAATGGTGATAAATCTTGTAGCATAAAGAATGATTATGGTGTCCCACAGGGTTCTATCTTAGGTACATTGCTCTTCATAATATACATAAATGATATGCCAAGTATTGTAAGGAAATGTAAAATAGTTCTACATGCGGATGATACTTTAATATACGCGGAAGGCGAAACTGAAAATGAATGTAGAGATAATCTAAATCATGATATAAACAATTGGTTAAAAATTAACGAGTTAAAACTGAATGAAAATAAGACAAAACTTATGGAAATCAATATGAACAGTGATATAAATTTTAAAAATATATGAAATAATGAAACAATAGAAAAGGTGAAGAAAATAAAGTACCTTGGTTTTATAATAGATAATGAACTAAAATTTGACGATCATATAGAACACGTTTGCAAAAATATTAGTAAAAAGATTGGATTTTTCAAGAGAATAAGAAAAAAAACTTTCGATAACAACTGCTAAATAAATATATATAACACCATAATTAAGCCACTTTTTGAATACGGGTCAACGATTTTATATACATGCTGTTTAGAGTCACAAATAGAAACGATGCAGAAATTGCAAAACAAAGCGATGCGATGTATTTTAAAATGTATTCTCACTTAGATGGCTAAATACAAAACAACGATTGCAAACAAATACTTTATGCTTTGTACAAAAAATGAAAACAAGAAACGCGCCAGAATACCTATGCGAAAATAGTAAGTATGTGGGGGAAGTGCAACCATATGGACTACGAAACTCCGAAAACTTCAGGCTACAGAGAACAACATCAACAGCGATGCAACGATCACTATTTTACAAGGGACTAAAATTATATAATAAATAGATTGCCAGAATACATAAAAATAGAACGAAATTGTTATACATTTAAGAGAGAATGTGTATAATTTGTAAAAAAAAAACAATTTTATGTCATGGGAATTGTAAAACTGAAAATGGATATTGAAAAGTATTTTGAATACTAATAAAACTTTATTAAACAAAACTAATATAAATTGGTAAAATGTTTTTTATACTTTTCACAACGAAAATATTGAAGATATAGTTTGGATTAGCTATTGTGCCGCCATCTGTTGTCGGATAGTTTTCTTTGTAACACCCAACAAATATTTACGCCCGAGTTTTAGTTGAAATTGAAATTCGGTTAAAATGTCGTGTAACCATAAAAATTTTAACATTAAAAATGATGATGAAAGGATGATATCATGTTGGCTGTGTGACAATCTCTTCCATTTCAAATGTAGTGGGTTGTCTACTTTAGTAGCTGAATCCCTCACGAAAAATAATGGACATCACTGGTGCTGTATTGCCTGTGAGTTTCTATCACTTTTTTCGAGGTAACATTACGCAATTTAATGAAATTCAAACTGAAGCTGGAAAACTTTTAGAACGCATATCTATATATGGTAAACTATTTGAGCATTATAAATCACTGGATAACTTAAAATCCCCTACTCAAATATCACCAAAGCGTCGTAAATCGTCCAGAATAAGATAAGAAGATAAAAATGAACTGTCTGTTGTTGGTCCTGATCCTGCACCGTTGAATGCAAAGTCAGACACTGAAGGTCGTTCTGCTACCCTGGTTCCTGCTGTTAATGCTCCCGTCGTTTCCTATACGGTGGATCCGTGTTCATCCCGTCAAATTATTATTGATAAACGCGTAACACCTGCTGCTGATCCTACAATTAACAACAACACTCAAAACAAACATGTCACTTTTAATCATACAGATACTGCACAAGCAAACCATAGAGTGCTACGTGTGATTCCCTCGAAGAAACATATTTTCATATCTCGTTTTGCATCTGATACATCAGCAGAAGATGTAGATTATTATATAAAATTAAAGCTCAATATCAACTCTAATATCAATGTACATAAATTTTCGTACTCGCAGGAGAGAAGTATTACGTATTTTAAGATCACTGTACCGTTTGATGTTTTCTGTCAAGTAGTTGATCAAACATTTTGGCCTCCTCATGTCTTAGTACGGGAGTATGTATTTAAGGATAAGCAAAATATTGCTCACCTTCCTGCATGGGTGCCGACTACCCCAAAAAACTTAGTAACTTTTCTGATAATCAACTTCTCACTATTTATCATAATGTTCGTGGACTTAAAACAAAACTTAACAACTTATATTTACAAAGCTTTAACTTTAATCATCATGTGTACGTATTCACTGAAACCTGGCTGAACATTTTAAACTCCTAAATTTTTTGTGATAATTTTCATATACATATTTCGTCGTGATAGAATTACAACCACAACGGGTGGTGGAGTACTAATTGCTATCTCAACCCTATTTCCAATGGAGGAAATTAAAATCGATTTCCCTTATAATATTGAATTCATTGCGGCAGTCGTAAAGATAAACCATATTAAAGTTTATATAACATGTTCGTACATTCCACCTCATTCTGACTTAAATTTTTACAAACTTCCATCACATGGAAACTTTCAGCTGAACATAGTTTTTATATACCTACACGTACTGATGATACGGCTGATGAAATTTTTAACAGTTTATCAGATTTATATTTGCATCAAATAAACGGAACTTTTAATTTTTATGGTAAAATTTTGGACTTGGTATTTGTTAATGAGCCTAAAGAATGCATTGTAAGCCGAGCTTATCCCGTTAGTATGCCTGAGGACCGTTACCATCCCACAATTGAAATAAGCTACAACATATCTACTATTTTTCCAGCTAGAAACTCTGTTAGGATTCACAGTCAGAAAATAATTGACGAAAAATATGACTAGTGTGAACAACCCGTCATAACTTAATATGCTATTTCAAACATCGATCAGCTGATAAAATAACAACACATTTGTAATTAGATTTTATATAAGCAAAATATAATTGTAAAAAAGTTGTTTGAAAATGCCAAAGTCTAAAAACTCCATTTCTATTTAAAATTATTATATTTGTCTTCTGGTGCACAAGAATATCTACATAAATGAATTTGTATGTATAAACTAAAACAGCTGCTGCCTTAATATGAGCTGAATAAATTGTTTTTGCGGCGGCATACGGAAAACGTTCAGTGGCTGCCAGCTACATAAGTTAAACGAGAATAACTTTTCACTTGTATATAATTATTTTTTGCGATTTAGTTCTCTTTTAATATTTTTTATGTTATAAAAATGTGATTTAATGTACAGACATATAGGTATGAATAATTTTTTAGCCGTGTTTTAGTCGTGAACCATTTACAAGTAACGGCGGCAAACAAATACTATCGCCGTCTCGCCTAAAGATTTTCAACCGTTCGACTCAGATCTCTAGATCTATTTTATCACAAATCAAGTAAAAGTGCTATAAATACCCTTCACAGATGTTTAAATTTTTCGGTTAGGAAGCTAAATGTTTGGCTTTTCTTATTTCTAATACCCCTGAACGTCTTTCAAATATATTATATATGTTTAATTTACAAACAAAAAGAAAAAATCCAATTCATGTACCCCAAAAAGTTCTAATTGCTCAACCGTAGAATCGTCTTTTAGAATTTTTTGGTTTTTAATACCAACCTTTTATATCCGAAGTATAAAAAAGATTTCATACACAGAAAACCAAAATTATAAACTTATATGGTTAATTTTATATACTAAAAAATTTCGATTTTCCAAGCCTGGAACCAAGTTTTTAATTTAAAAACTTTTAATACCGATTTAATTCTTAGCGAAGTATAAAATATGTTTAATTCACTGAAAAAAAATCAAAATTGGGAACTTTTATGGTTACTTTTATGTACCGAAAAATTTCGATTTTCCAACCCTGGAACCGAATTTTTAATTTTTTAATACTAATTTAATTTTTTCTGAAATATAAAATAGGTTTAATTTACTGAAAGCACAAAATTTGGAATTTATGTGGGTACTTCTATGTATGTACCAATAATATTTCGATTTTCCAACTCTGGAAGCGAATTTTTATTTTCTTACCAATTTGAAATTAAATTGATTTTTTTAAGATTTTAATACCAATTTTGTTCTCTCTGAATTATAAAACAGTTTTAATAAGTAAAAACAACAACGTCAATTGCCTTTTTGGTTACTTTTATGCATAAATAATATTTCAATCTCCCAACCCTGGAAACGAAATTTTAATTTTTTTGTTTTTTTACCAATGGAACTCTTAATGAGGCATGATATAGTTTTATTTAAGAAAAACTTAATATTTGTAATCATTTTGGTCTTTAATTAGTAAAAAACCGACGTTAGTTGCCTTTTTGGTTGCTTTTATGTATAAAAATATATATAAATTTCCCACCCCTGGAAGCGAAATTTTAATTTTTTTATCAACCCTAGTCTTCATTAGGTATAAAGCAGGGTTCCAAATATTCATTCATTTATCACTCATATTCGTGAACAAGAATAGTTAAATTTTTTTGTAATGTGTTCTATTCGTGTATGACAAAACAAAAAATATTTTGCATTATTCGTTCTTGTATGAGAGTACTTGAATTGTATTTTTATTTATATATGTACATGAATGTAAACATTAGCAAGAATTTCTGTTCATACACACATGATGAGAGCATTAAATTTTATTTTGCATTACCACTCAATAAAGAAGAGAATAACAGAATTTAAGTTGAAAATATTCACGAACAAAAATTTTTACAGCGTTTAATGTACATGAATAACAGAATTTATGTTGAAAATATTCACGAACAAAATTTCTACAGCGTTTAATTTACATGAATAACAGAATTTAAGTTGAAAATATTCACGAACAAAATTTCCACAGCGTTTAATGTACATGAATAACAGAATTTAATTTCAAAATTTTCGCGAATAAAAAATTCTACAGCGTCGGAATGTACATGAATAAAAAAAATTTTATTTAATATGTACATGAACATGAAAATGATAGTGTGTTGAATGTAGATTTTGATTAACGTACAGCATGCATATAGAAACGAATAAAATAACAACACGTGTAATCTTACTTTGTGCAATTGTAGAATGATATGTTAAATTATAGTAAAATTTTGGTTACATGTCGAGTGCGCTAATTTAGTCGCAGGGTTTAATACATTCAAACGATTCAACGTCCATTGGTAATAGGAGAAGTTTATAGTATTATATACATACATACATATGTACATATATTAAAATTAATATTACATTTTAAAATTTCTTTTACTTTAACTTTCTTAGTAAAATCTTAACATGACCATGGGCAGTGCAACGTACCTTATATTATTATAAATTATTGCTATGACTTTGGCTGCTTTGGGCATCTGGCATATAAATAAATTTATTTTAAAGTCTAATATAATGTATTTTTCATTCCTTTATTAAACTAGAACGAGCATTTTAATATAAGCAAGTTACAATTGTACAGATATTGGCAAAGAACATTTCAATTGATGCCTAGAGTTTTTTTCGGAAGTTAAAAAATTGAATGTCTTGTTGAATTAAATTATTAATTCACTTATTATAAATTTTAGATTATAAGTATGCATTTAGAAATTTTTTTGGAAATTATCATATTCATACACGAAGGGGTGGGTATATATGAGTGTACATTTATTATTCCTGCGTTCATTTATTGGAAAAGAAAAACCTGCAGTTGCATATTTGCAATTTCACTCTTCCCCATCAATGCCTTAATTTTAATTACTTTTTATCAGTTCCTCAGAAGTAGAAAAGTAAAAAAATCGTAATATCGAAACTTATGTGTTCGTCTTTGAGAATGATCTAATGGGTTATGTTTTGGCAATTGTTTTACGGGTTTTCCGTTTTTTCTGTGGTTAAGAAAAATTTGAAATTTTGAACCATTTTGGTCACCTTCATGAACTATAAAATATTGCACTTGTCCAACCCTGGATTCGAAATTTTGATTTATTCTTTTTGGAAATTTTTGATACCAATTTTGTTCTTCCTAAAATATAAAATAGTTTTAGCAAAAAAAAAAAAAATAACGTCAATTGCCTTTTTGGTTACTTTTATGTATAAAAAAAATTTCAATTTCCCAACCCTGGAAGCGAAATTTTATTTTTTTTAATTTTTTATCAACGCAAATCTGCACGAGGTATAAAGACAAAACTGTTTTAGAAAAACTCAAATTTTGCAACCATTTTCGGTATTACGTGTACTACAAAATATTGCATGTACCAAAAAAAACTTCAATTTTCCCAACCCTGGAAACGAAATTTAAATTTTTTATTTTTTTATGAGGTATAAAGTAATTTTTTTAAGAAAAATTTCAAATTTTTAACTATTTTGGTCACTTTCATGTACCATTAAATATTGCACTTGTCCAACCCTGGATTCGAAAATTTAATTCTTAAATTTTTGTTTTTCCTAAATTATAAGCAAAACAAAACATCAGTTGGCTGTTTGATTACTTTCACGTATAAAAAAGTGCAATTTTCCACCCCTGGAAGCAAAATTTTAATTAAAATTTTTTTTTTTAGCCAATGCAAATCTTCATGACGTATAAAGAGGTTTTGTTAAAGAAAAACTTAAAATTGTTAACAATTTTAGTTACTACATGTACTACAAAATATGGAATGGGCCGAAAAAAAATTTTAATTTCCCATCCCTGGAAAAAAATTTTATTTTTTTAGTTTTTAATAGGCCATTGAGGCTTCCACGAAATAGGTTTAATTTACAAACATTAAAAAAAATTGGTTTTTGGTATAAATTTTGCGTTGAGAAATAGGTGTAAGCTTCCCAGCTCAGTAACAGTACATCGGATCTTTCTGAATTTCAATGCCACTCTACTTAAGTTCATTTCCAATCCAACGGTCCAAGAACGAAGTCTCTAGCTCTTCTGGGGGCTTGGGAAAACCGCCCAACAGACAGACGGACATCGCTCAATCGTCATCGCTATTCATAAGGATCCAGAATATATATACTTTATGGGGTCCTATATTGATATCGAAGAAATTACACACGGAATGACAAACCTATATATACCCTTTCACTTTTTTGTGAAGGGTATAACAAAAACATACCTGAAAGAATGTTACTATTTTGACTGTTTTGTATGCAGCACAACAACAACTTTTTCAAACTGATCTAAAATATTATGACTTTATGACAATATGACTAAATAGCACGAAGTGTGAATACCCCAAATATTTTAAGCGTTTTTATAGTGGGTGTGTCCTTCACAATACAATAACTTCAAACATACATATAATCTTCAAGAGAGGCATAAAGTGATTTTAAATAATCCAATGTTATTTATTTCCAAAAGTATATAATAGCTTGAATAAGAGCCTGCTTAACATTTTCGATGTTCTCAAAATCAGGAGAATAAAACAGCCAACAAAGAAGACGCACATTTCGACTTGAAATGAATTCTTTCACTCCTCTGTCGTTATGTATAGGGTCATTATAGTGTTTTAGAATTCCTGCAATCGAACCAAAAATTTCGCTTACTCCTGTAAAGGCCGAATTAAGGACATTTTTATAAGCTTGGAAATTGTGATACTGTTGTGCCATATAAGGTCACAGCACCCCATACCTTAACACCGCTCCCTGCTGTGATGGCGGTTCAGAATCAATCGTTGCTTGCTCAAATCATGAAAATAGTACAGGGTGTTTTTATAGATTGATACAAGTTTAAATCATAATAAAACCAGGAAATATATTTTTAATATCAATGAAACGAGCTTTATTTGAGAAAGTTTTATAAAATCAATGTTTCAGTATGATTTTTGCCATGTGGCCGCCACGCCTGGCGCGTACAAGGCACAATCTGGGACAATTTTCAAAAACTAAAAAAAAATTTCCATAAAGTCGATAAACTAAATTGCTAAAAACGACGACGAATTGATTGATTAGGATCATTTTCAAGTAAATGTGGTCCGAAAACAATCTATCGTTCATCGAATTAGCCGCTCTGATGGCCGATTACGCCATAAAATGGAAGAAATGCACGATGAACCTGACGAATAGAACAATTATTGTAACTTAGTCCATACATTTGTTTGTCCTTCAATTTATCTGATCACAGATTAGTTATTGAATTTTGTTTTTACCCATGTTTGCAAATTGTTAATAATCATTTTAATAATTATAAATTAAACTAATCAGTTCAATTATTCCGCGATCATAAGAAAAAATTTCACCTGTATTGTTTATATACCAATCATATTTCTGAGTGATTTCAATGCATAGATACGTAAGGCATGTGGAACCCAGCTTCTAAAAACAATTCATAATCTTCACTATATTCAAAATAGAAATATAATGTCTAAAGGCATTGCACAGTGGTTTCCCCCATAGGCCAAAAATCAAAAAAGTTATTGTTATATTTTTAAGCTTTATTGCACAAAAGTTATTGATAACACTCTAAATTTTATGAATCTAAAAAAAGGTTTTGTTTTTTTTACGAGATTTATTGTTTGTGTCCGTTAAAAGTGGAGGTATGTTTATATTGCATATATTGTGGTTGCATAGTCATAAAAGAAAACTTAAGTTTGTCCAAAAAGTTATTCGCGATATTGTGGCAGAAGTTTCCAAAAAACCCAACAAACATTAAATTTTAACTTATTTTCTACCAAATTAAATAACAAAAGCTGCAAAAATATGAGCCCATAAAAAATCGCTGAAGAATACTTTTTTGACCTTTTAAAAACACACGTTTTTCAAACACTTCCTTTTCACGTAGACTTTTAGTGATATGGCCCTCATCTGCCCACAACGCCTTATGCATCAAATTGTAGGTTTTTTATCCCTCTTTAAATTAAAAATATTGTGGCCGCGGGTTTTTGCATATTTTCGCATATGGGTGTGATTTACATAAGGTGTGTTCAATTACTTTACTAGTAAAAATTAGCAACGAGAGAGTAACAAGAAATTTTCCACAATTACTCTCAAAAATTTGAAAAAGTAAATGAACACTTTACTAGCTAAAATTTGCAAGTTAAAGTAGTGTTGTAATGTATAGGTATACATGAGTACTCAATAACTACCCCTATATATTTTGGACAAATTATACATATATACATATTATAAAAATAATGTGATTATGAACATTTATATTCAGCATTGTCGTGACTGGCGTTTTTTTTTATCTTGGACCAGCACTCAGGGGATGACCCCTATATGTGCAATGCATTGCGCTGGAACTGAAAACGAGGGGATAGTATTGAGGGGACAGATTAGGAAAGATGAGAAGATAGACAGTTTTTTTGTAGCTATTTCAACCTTTTTTACTTCGTCGGCTAATTTTTGCTACAGGACTGACGAATTTTATATAATCTGGTACTAGGCGTAGTCGAAATACGCTAAACACGATAAGGGTAATTAGCTACTTTTGAATAAAATTAATCAATAAAATATATTTTTTTAATTAGTTTATACGTTATAACAGTCTGCGCAAGCAAATGTGAGTTAAAAAGGAGAATTTTTTTCAGTTGTTGTCTAACATCAATGCCCTGCCTTTGCAATCGTTTCCAAACATTTGAACACAAAAACGTATAGGCTATAATAATAAACAGCCGGCGAGAAACGGGTTAAATATATTTTTTTAAAGGAAACAAATTAAGGCAATATAAATTTTCATTGTAATAAAAAGCTTTATCCAAAATAAAATATCATGTTGCTGCCACGATTAAAACCCCAAAAGCAGTAAAAAAGTAATTTAATAAATTATGTGTTAATTTAAATTTATTTGCAAATATATATCTGAACTAATTGAATTATTTGCCCGCTTAGTGTAAATTACCGAGTAGCTAGGTACTCATAATATTTACAACACTAAAAATGCCGGAACATCCTTTGCCACTGATGTAACAGATACTGTGTTGCTTAGTTCAATTCCATTAGACATCTTATTTTGCTTCTGTAGTTCCTAAGTTACACAAAAATAAATTTGTTATCTTTTTAATACTTTTTATTGTTTTAAAAGTTTACATTTACTTACAATTTCATAAAATTTCCAAAATATTTTTATTTTCAACTTAATTTAGAAATATTGTTTTATAAACACAAACACAAAACAGCTGTTCGAATAATTATTGCAAGTAAAAATTTTACTTGTAAAAACTTGCAATAATTTTTCTGTATCTCAATTTGTTACGCTCTTTCGCCGCTCTCTCGTTGCAAATTTTTTGGGTAAATGAACACTTTCTAGTAACAATTGTTACAAATTTGTAAAATTTTTTAGTAAATGAACACAGCTATAGTCATCCGAAGAAAAATAGTGAATCGCATTTTGTTTTGTACTATTTGTTTTTAAGAATATGAGTAAAAAAAAATAATTCTTTTTTAATTGTTGTTATTTTAAACTTTATATCGCAATTTTATGGTATTTGATTTACAGTTATAAATTGAGAAAAACATTTTTTTTAAGAAATTGTTGTTTTAAACTTTATATTGCAATTTTAAGGTATTTGACTTTCAGTTTAAGTGAAGCTTACTCATTGCATTTGAAAAGTGTCAAAACAAAGGTCAAATTTTAATTCTTATAATTAATTGTTTTTGCAATAGTGATAAAAGTTTCAAAAATATCAATATGGAAATTAAAATAGAAGGTTTATTCTGTCAGTGCCAATTTTCTAGAATGTATGTGCTTGATATTTGGAGTTCTACAGCTGGTAATTATCATTCGAAAGCTTACCAACAGAGAAAAGAGGTAGTTTATTTATTTATTTTATTTATTCATCTCTTCAGTCATATTAAGCCTTCGCGGCCAATATAAAAATATTACAATGACTATAACCTGAGATTAACAATTCATTTTCAAACTCTAAAAGATTATATATGTAATTAACAATTAATATATACAAAATGCTGTAGGGTACACAAATATTTATGGCAAAAACATTAGGCTCCCCAGCCACAAAAATAAAGTTTAAAAATATGTAAATTTAATATAAAGGTCCCATCCAGCAGAAGATTTTTAACAAAAATTCAATACAACTGCAACAAACATTTACAAGGCATTTATAAATCAAAGTACGTACATATATTAAAAGCAAAAAAATTTATGCAGGAAGCGTGAAAATAATAATTAGTAAAGTAAAGAAAAATACTGCATAAGTTTAATGCGAAACACATTGTTAGAGTGTGAGAAAAGACGTAATAAAAATGGAAGTGTGTTCCACCACCGGGCATTTCTGACTTGATATGACTTTTCAAAAATCGATTTATGAATTCTTGGTATAAATATTTGAGGGTTCTTGGAAGATCGTGTAAAAGTGGATAAACTTAAAAGCTCTTTAGGTGCTCTATTTTTAACTATTTTGTAGAAATGAATAATATTACGAAATTTCAAAAAATTGGAAAAAGAACATCCCAAAAAACTGTGAACAAATTGAGATATATGATATATACGCCCTACATTATACACAAAACGGACAATACTGTTGACCAGACGTTTAACTCTATCCAAATGCATGGATGTTGTTCCTGAATAATCCTCCAACCCATAAAGTATTTGCGACATAAGTAAGGAATGCGGAAGCTTGCATCTAATTTGAGTCGGAATAAATAAATTAAGAGAGTATATTTTACGTAAAATACTATAAATCTTACAGCTTAGAACATCAATATGATTCACAAAAGAAAGTTTAGAGTCCAAAGTAATGCCCAGGCATTTTATGCGATCCACTAGCTGTATACGATCACTGTTACATGTAATATTGAGATTCGGAAAGAAGCGATTTGTATTGCCGAACATAATAGCTTCAGTCTTAGAGGTATTGATCTTAAGAAAATTTGAAGTGGTCCATTCAAATCCAGCACGCGATCTAAACAAAAATTAATGTTGTTTTCCAACACATCTTGGAAATCAATACTACTTTGACAAAGTAAAAAAATATCATCAGCAAAGATGAAAGACTTACATAGAGGTGAGTTTATATAGTTGGGTAGACTATTAACGTAGAGTGTAAATAGGATAGGGCCTAAAACAGAACCTTGAGGAATACCTGATAAAAGTAAACGTAAGGACGAATATTGACCATTAAGAGAAACAAACTGTGTTCTATCGGTTAGAAAAGAATAAATTAAGCGACACGCAGATCTAGAAAAATTAAATTCTTCTTTGAGTCTTTTTACCAATGTGGGAAAACAAAGAGAATTAAAAGCTTTAGAGAGGTCAAGCGCCAAGAGTACCGAAAGTTTATTACTATCAATATTAGTTCTAACATGATCAGTTATATCAAGAACCATTAACGTGGTATTATAACCTTTCCGATAAGCATATTGCCTATCATAAATCTTATTAGAAATTGAGGTAAGTATCTGACTTTTGACGATATGCTCAAAGACTTTAGACAGTACAGGAAGAATCGAAATGGGTCTTAAATCTTCAGGTCCACGAACAGTTTTAGACTTAGGAATTGGAACGACTCTAGCCGACTTCCATAGTGAACGAAAGGTAGATGTTGTCAATATTTTGTTTATCAAGGTCAGAATAAGATTAGAAATATATGGTTATATTATCTTAATAAAACGTATTGAAACGTTAAATCCCGCCGACTGAGATTTAATCCTGTACAGGGTATGTCTAAGCTCAAGTTCATTAACGCAACGTAATGAAAAAGTGATATGATTTTCCGCAAAGTCATCAAAATTTAAATTATTCATACTATTCGAGTAAGTCCCACTCACAAAGAAATCCTTTAAAGCCTCTACATCAACGTTGTTTAAAACTGATTCATTACCAATGCATCCAGCTCTGTTAAAAACATTCCAAACACCCCTCGTGTCCAAACCTGAGAACAGCTTAGAAAAATGTATTTTTTTAGCCATACGAACGACATTTTTAGCCTTATTCCTCAACTTGCAAAACTTCCTCCACTTTTCCTCAGACGGTTTATTTCTACATAAACGATAAGCCATGTCACGAAGAGATCTGGCATAAAGATCTTCCCTAGATTTCATCCAAGTATTGTCATGTTGTATTTTTCGCCTTTTCACGGGAACACACAAAAACAGCGCCTCGATAAGAGTCGTAAGGTTAGAGCATTGGCCATCAACGTCCATAGAAAAAAAAGCTTTCCAAATCAAAAGCAGCCAAGTGTGTAAATAATCCATCCCAATTTATAGAATTAAAATCACGAAAAGAAAAATATTCATCAGTTGATTCAGTATGAAGGTGAAAAGAAGCATATATCAGAGCATGATGGGAAATAAACGGACATAGAGTTTGAAAAGAATCACAAACCAAGGACACATCACTCACCAGCCAAAAATCAATCAACGAAGTTGATCCATGAGCCGCATCAAAATGTGAGAGTAAGGCATTATGAAAAACAGATAGATTATTCCTTAAACACAATGACCTCATTCTAGAAGATTTGGTTGTATCAAACATATTGCAATTAAAATCACCAGCCACTATAATGTTAGAATACTTCAAAAAGAGTTCTTGGTGAGTGCTTTCAAAAGAAACTAAGTTACCATTAGGTAAATAAACGACACCAAACAACACTCGAGCATTTTCCAAAAAAATCTCAATAAAAAGTGACTCACAGGCTCCGTGGTCGGACACCTTAAAAATGGGTTTATATTTAAGTCTAGTGGAAACATATATACAAACTCCACCACTTCTTGCATCGTTCCGATCATTTCGAAAAACGTAATAACCAGAAATACCAATAGTGCGATCTGAAACATGGGGTTTGAGCCAAGTCTCAGATACTGCAAAAACATCAAAAGCAGTATTACTCAAGATAAGTTTCAATTCATCGATTTTAGAATAGTTAGACGACGGTTTTAAGCTCTGATAATTTAAATGTCCTGCGCAAAAATTACCAGACGTAGAATATGAAGAGTTGTTAAAAAAAGGAATTCCACTGAAAGTTGGACCGACATTATGGTTAAAAGACATCGAAACAAAAAACGGATTTTACGGTGGGGAACCTAAATGCAAAAAATATGTGTATAAAAATCATAATTGCTTATGTACATGATATCAGCTAATAATAATTTTAACATTTCAAGAACAAGGTAAAAACAATAGATTTCGCTTCAACCACTTCAACCCTGTTTTACACCCAAAATCCACTTGTTGAGGAAAATTAAAAAGTATATTCTTTAAATACAATAAAAATTATTAATTTCGATATTTCGCTAACCATCGGTTAGCTTCTTCAGGAAATTATTTAGTTTTGTCAAAAAAATTTTTTCTTTTCAATTAGTATATACAAAAAAATTTTTAACAACATACATCATAAATTTTAAATATTAAAAATATACTAACTCTAAAAATGTATAAATAGTATAAATTAGTAGAATTTTAAATATTAAAACATACTATCTCTAAAATGTATAATTATTACAAATTTTAATTATATATAATAATGTAATGAAACCG
>OX637533.1:40664255-40711755 GCA_951800035.1 Linnaemya tessellans | reverse complement strand
GTCTTTTTAATTTTTATATAAATTTGTGCACAAAAAAGTAGAACATGCGGTAATACACTTGCGATTAAGGTTTATTATGAAAAAAATGTTTAAAAACGATCAGCTGAAGAAAACAAACGTCTACTCAGGCATCAGTGTTGTTATGAAAAAAAAAGTCAAGGAGTTTTAAATTTGCTTAATATTTGATATATATTACTACTATTTTACTTTATTACCTTATATTACTTAATAATAAATAATACCCTATATTGCATTATTCAACCTTGTTTAACATTTTAATTTAGTTTTTTCGGTTTATATTTCGAATGAATTAAAATGAAATAAAAATTTACAAAAACTGTTTAAAACAACCAAATTTTCATATTAAAATACTTTATTTCAAGCATTTTTAAAGCAGATCTATAAGCCAATTAACCCTTAAAAGATCAAATGTTTCCTGTGGCTACAGTTGTTAATATTTTTTCCTAAAAGTTTGCCAACTTTAAGTTCTTCGGGCGTGAAATGAGCTGAAAAATTATGAAGACCCTAGCTTTTTTAGTTTTGGAGATATTGATTTCTGACCGCTTTTCCATATAAGGGATTGCCGGCCTTTGGCCGGGCTTAAGAATTTTATTATTATTATTATTATTATTATTATTATTATTATTATTTTATTGAGTAGTATTTGAATACTTTAAAAATTTTACATATTAGTTTGGTTGACATAAATACAAGAAAAATCTTAAGTGTTCTGAACTAAATTATTTCTTATGAAATTTACAACATTTCTTCGAAATACATTGCTATTTTGTTCACTCTTAATATCATTTGGCATCATGTTGTAAAGTCTAAGTCCTTTATGAAACAGCGTTCGCTTCATCGTAGTAGTATTAGCCTGTTGAAGTCTGAAGTCATTAGAATTTCTGAGGTTATACGGCTGAGCTTCTCTTACGTACGTTGTCTGGTCAGTTAAATATTGCGGCACATCTCCAGTTTTCAGTTTCTGGATAAAATTTATTGTGTTCAGTTGCAGTCTTTGTTTAACATTTAACCATTTTAAGGTGTTGAGCATATAATTTATTGATGTTAATCGATTACATTTTAATATCACACGCATTGCTTTATTTTGGAGTTTTTGTAGTCGTGTAATTTGTTGATCATTGCAGCTGGAGTACAGGATTGTTGACATGTATTCAAAATGCGGTTTAATAATTGTGTTGTATATATTTATTGACATTATTATTGATACTTTATTTCTTAATCGTTTAAAAAATCCTATTTTTTTCCCTATCTTTTTACATATATATTCAATATGGTCGTGGAATTTTAAATTTTTATCTATTATAAAACCCAAATATTTGATGCTGTTGACTTTTTCGATCGTTATATTGTTTATTTGAAATGTTTTATCGGTGCTCATATTAATTTCCATCAGTTTTGTTTTATTTTCATTCAGCTTTAATCTGTTCATATTTAACCATTTGTTTATTCTGCACATATCTGCTGTTAAATTTTCATAGCACATATCTTCTGCCTCTGCCTCCGTAAAAATTAGTGTGTCGTCGGCATACATAACTATTTCACACTTTTCCATTATTTGTTCAATATCATTTATATAAATAATAAATAGGAGAGCCCCTAGAATTGAGCCTTGCGGCACTCCGTATTCATTTCCTATCGCTGATGATTTAATATTATTAACTTTTGTTTTCTGTTTACGATTTTCTAAATATGATCTAAACCATTTTAACTCAGTGTCTTGGATACCGTATTTATAAAGCTTTTGTATTAATATATTCCTGTCTATTGTTTCGAATGCCCGTTTAAAATCAAGAAAAGTAGCCAATATTTTGTTATTTTTCTTTACACATTTCCATCTGTTTACTAAATAGTTCACCGCTGTTTCACAAGAATGTTTCTTTCGAAATCCTGACTGATACTTAGATAGCAAACAATTATTTTCCATATAATCTTC
Organism: Linnaemya tessellans; assembly: GCA_951800035.1. NCBI lineage: Eukaryota > Metazoa > Arthropoda > Insecta > Diptera > Tachinidae > Linnaemya > Linnaemya tessellans. The sequence goes on along the minus strand of OX637533.1, from coordinate 40,709,801 downwards.
TAATTGATTTTTAACCACCTTCTCCATCACCTTCTCACACAGTTGTAATACATTTATTGGACGAAATTCTTCACATTTGTTTGAATTTTTAACTTTTGCAACTGGTGTTATCATCGATTCTTTCCAATTTTCGGGAAAAGTTCCTGTTTCCATTGATTTATTAATAATGCTCAGCAAAATATTGCCCGTTCTATCCCATGTATCGATAATTATGGTTTTGCTAATTCTTTTAAAGTCTGGTTTGTTATTTATACTCTTTACTATTGCTTTTAATTCTAGAATAGATATTGCACGGAACTTAAATCGAGAGTTTATCACAGGTATCAAATTTTTGTATTGCACATTTACAATTGAGTCTCTTATTTCCTTAATGCTATCAATAAAATATGTGTTAAAGTTTTCAGCTATTTCTAAATTTTTCTTATGCTCTATTTGATTAAATATCACAGTTTTTATCATATCTCTAGGTTTTTTTAAGACAAGTTCTTTTATGACACCCCACATTTCTTTTTGGTTTCTAGCGATTGCAATCTTATTATTTATATAATTACGTTTCTCATTTTCAATTTTAGTTTTATATATATTTCTTATTGTTTTATATGTTGCCCAGGATGCGTTAGTATTGTCAAGTATAGCTCTTTGGTATGATAATACTTTTCTTGCTCTTAGATTTCTTAAATCGATACTAAACCACATATTCTTATTGCCTTCGTTAATTTGTTTTTTTACAATAAATTTTGCTACAGTAATTTCCATACATTTATCAAAGTTTTCAACCTGTTCGTTAACATTCAATATTCGATTATATTGTAGTACTGAACTTAGTTCATTTTTAAAACGGTTTTTACTGTACTTAAATACTTCTATTTGTTTGCTATTTATTTCTGACGTACTATTTTCACATTCTATAAAGATGTCTATTGCTTCATGATCTGATATTTTATTATATATATTGGTTCTTGCAGATATTCTCTCATTATTTGTTATAATATAATCTATTATAGTTTTAGAGTTCTGTGTTATTCTGGTGTCTTCAAGCATTATCTGTTTCAACCCATTATCATTAAGTATGCTTTCAATTTTGTGTTTGTAGAAATCTGCCTTCCAATCAATATTAAAATCACCAGCGATAATTATGTCACAATTCATTTCAGATATTTCTTCCATAAAATCTTGGAAATTATCACAAAAATCAGCCTTCGAATAACTTGGAGATCTGTATACAGCTATTATAACAAATGACATATTCTCATTTTTTGCCATATATGCACTAATCCAATACTCAGCAACTTTTACAGTGGTCTTTATATTTGACAACATCCATTGCTTTTTAAAATAGATAATTACACCTCCTGTCTTTGAAGAATGAGACGTTGTTGTAAATAAATCATAATCATTTATTTCGACTTCTGCTTCATCGATGTCTTCTGTCATATGCGTTTCAGATAATATTACAAAGTCCGGTTTAACAGATTGTACTATAATTTCGAGCTGGTTGAAATTATTTGTTAGCCCTTGGATGTTAGTGTATAATCCATGTATATTCTTTGGTTGTTATATTTCTATATCTATTCCAGATCTTTTCTTCTTTAAATTCAGTTTATTTATATAAACTGGACATTCTTTGCTTATCGTTGTATGGTTATCATCGAGATTCAGATTAAGCCTTTTATTTTCTTTGTTGCAATTAACACATTTCAGTAGAACTTCTTTTGTACAGTCTTTACTTTTGTGGTTACTATGACATTTAAAACATACTGGTTCATTGCGGCATTCATTCGCTTTATGATTGTAGCCTTGACAATTAAAGCATTGTATTATTTGAGTACCATCGAATATTCTACATCTCTCCCATCCAACATTGATCTTTTGAATTGCCATAATTTTATGGTACGTTTCATCATCGACTCTTATTTTTGCATTGTATACAGCTCTATTAAATCTTTTGGTCTCAAAACATTTTACAATTTCAAATTTACTATCTTTCATTACATCATTTTGTTTTTTTATTTTTTCCATTAATTCATTTTCATTTATTTTAAAATTCATGCCCGTTACTATTATATTCATCCCCGTTTCTTTTGGAATTTTTACTTCGTAATTATCACTTATTTCGTTTTGTATTGCATGTCTTATTTTTTCTCTTTCATCAGTATTTTCGCTCTGTATAACTACTGTTCCATTTCGTCGTGTTTCAACATTTACAATTTTAAAATTCTTTGGGTCAACTTTTTTATTAAGTTCTTCCTTGGTTTTTTGAACTGTTTGTTTTTCCTTTGGCTTTATAATTAAGGGGATATTTTTTGACACATCTGGCATCACATTTTTATTTGCAACTGCTTGTGCATATGACATTTTTGCCTTTACGTTAGTTTCTTTTACAATTTTTTTAATTTCATCACACATCTTTACATTGCTGTTGCTAATTCTGTCATATATGTCTTTATTCTTATTTTCAACATCGCTTACATTTCCATAAAGACTTTTTACTTCTTCGACATTTTTTTCACACATTTTTTGCATGTTATCCATTTTTTTAAATCTTGCATCATACCTTTTTTCAATAGCTTCCAATAATGTTTTTATTTCATTTTCGTTTTGTTTTAGTGAACTCTCAAATTCATGTTTGTATTCGATCAATGTTTGTTTGTTTTTGTTGACAATATTTTGAATTTCCTTTAACATCATATCAACGTTTTGTATATACTGCATACAGTCATCACAGATATATCTTATAAAGTTATTTTCATCGAATATTTTACCAGAATATTGGTCGATTCCCGCGCATTTTTTTGTAAAATGATAAATCTTTTCACAGACTCCATTACAACGTATGCCACTTTCACCTCTGATCGCTGATCTGCATTTACTGCACTCAGCCATTCTATTGTTAAAGCAGTTAACAAATATATTTCAATATTTTCTTATTTCCACTTTGTTGTTGATGATTTATTTCATAAAAATTTAGCCTTTTTATAAGATTATAAATTAGTTTTTAATAAATTTGTTCAGATCCACAATAATGCACTTGTTTGCTAACCAATTTCTGCTCTATGTATGTCGAACAGTGAGTAAAGATTTTCATATTGCAAAAACTAATATACAAACATACATACTTACATATGTGCATACTCCTATATTGCAAGAACAAAAATGCAAGTAGCAAAAAAATTTAAAAACAATCTATTATACATTTGTATGCGTACCCTCCTAATAATTAGCTTGTTTTTACATCTGTATCAAATGTTTCAACGTTCAGTAATATCATATCTGGCCTTTGTAGTGTCTTCATTACTTATCAAATATTTATGATATATGTACATAGGTGTCAAATGAAAGGTCTGATTGTCTACTATTCATTTTACTATATATTAAAAACCGTTATATAGACCCCTTTTCGATTTAACGGTGCTTTTAAAAACAAAGTCAAATGAATTGAGAATTACACTAGCAAAACCATAATATTTGAAATCATCAGACTCATTAGGCAGACTAATTGTATGACGTTGGAAAAACAAAATAGATTTATATCGAATAAAATTTGTTTGTTGTGTTTTCTTGAATTTCAAATCCTATGGTTTTGCTTGTGTAATTCTCAATTCATTTTTGGGAGTTTATGTATAAGCTAAGAGGTTTTATTATTTTGGAATTAGGTTAAAGTCTACTGATGATTTGGTGTAAGAATCAATGAAATGCAGGCATATAGACATATTTGACCACATAACAAACAAAAAGCACTAATTTAATTGAGACAATATGTCGAATAAACAATTTTAAAAAATAATAAATATATTTATTGTTCTCACGATACACATTTTTAATTAAAACGTAAAACACTTATTGAAAAGTACCAATTATGTCACAAAGTAGAAAACTATAAAAAAAACTTAATTTTTGCGAATTAAAGGGATTAGTTCTTTTGACTTTCTCTAAGTAAAGAAATAAGATATAACTTATTTTCTCAGCCACATAATCCATATACAGTAAACGAGAGGAGCATCGTTAAAACAGCAGGGAAGAAGAAAACGAAATACATAATTAGGGTCTGATTTCTTTTTAGTTTCATTTATTTTATCCACATTCTCCGCTAAAAGTATTTAATAATTTTGTTGTTTTTCGAATTACTCACCAAAATTTAATGTTTTTCTAACATTTTCTTTGTTAACTTTTTGATTTCTTTGGAATATTGATGTATTAAAATTGTACGCAAAAAAGAAAATGTATATTAGGGTTTCTTTTCTTTTTTACTTTTCCTTATGTGTACTTTTATCAGGCCATTAATTTTGGGAGCTTGTGTAAAAACTGTCTTCCTACTTGGCAATTTAATTGCGCATTTAATTTTATTTAAAAACGATTATTGATTTTTTAGTATATCTCATATAAACCACGCGTTTAAAAAATACTTTTCTACAAAGTACGATTTCACAAAATTTTCGAATTGGAAAATTTTTTCAGTAGCAAAGAAAAAAAAATTCTTTATTCACTAACGGGAGTTGTAAAATAAAGTACTAGAAATGAACTCTTTATAAATGTCAAACACTAACTCTGATATGTACCAACAGCTGGCGCTATTGTTCCAATATCAAATAATGCAAGGCGAATTCAAATATTGAATTCGCATTGGTACAGACATACTGCCATCCCTTAATACGGGCGACAAGCGTAAATTATCAGTCAAAAATTCTCATGTCCATAAATTTTGTATGGAGCATACCGAAAAAACGCTGCGGCAACGCTTTGCTATTGGAAAATCCGATTTTGACAGAGCGTTTTCTAATGAAGTTGGTTGCAAAAGAAGAGAATTGTAACCAGAGAATATGAGCAAAGATTTACAAAAGTGAAATATATAATAAAAGAAAAAATTTGTGCACTTCGTATTAGAAAATGGTGGTAAGAAAATATTTACAATATGATTATATACATACATATGTACAAAATTACAATAACAAAATCACAAATGTCGTCCGTCCAGCTGTTAAAATAATCAGGGTTGTTTAATTTGTTTGTTTGATAATCCTGTTTTTATTGTTTTTTTACATAAAGCTGCAGCTTTTGTTTATGTATGGCATTTCAGCGTTAAAGCTCAGCGGAAAAAAACGTTCCGCTTTCCGCCCGTATTTAGGTATGGCTGATATAGGTATGATTAATTTTTTAGCCGTGTTTTAGTCGTGATCAATTTATAAGTAACGGCGGCAAACATATACTATCGCCGTCTCGGCTAACCGTTCGACTCAGATCTCTAGAGCTATTTTTGACAAAACAAACACATATCTGAAAGGGAGCTATTATATTTGGGGATTTCACACTGTAGTCATAAAGTCATAAGTCATAAAATAATAGCACGAAATATATGAGTAGTGTGAACCATAGACAAATAACTAGACACGACAACTACAATACAGAGACGTTATTTATATCTAATACAGAGATGTCGGTTATTACGATATTGCAAGAGGAATGGCTAATTTCTTTGTTTGCTATCTCTTTTATTTCATCGTAGTAAAATGACATTTCATATTTGTTTACATTAAAATTAAATTTCTTATCAGGATATTGGAGTTCACTCTACGCCAAATTTATTGCTCAAAGTTGGTAATTTATGGATGAAATATCATCTATAGGTTCATCCACTGGTTACCAACAATGTGCGAAGATAAGCAAAAGCACAGAAGAACAATAAAATCAGCTACAAAATAGTGGTACCAGCAACAAAATGTAAGTAACAATTGTGAATATATATTTTTATAAGACTTATAATTCTTATGTCTTCTAATGCAAGGAAGGACTGAAGCTACACCTATTCCCTGAATATCTGTCCAGGTGAGTCAATTGTGAATATTTTATATAAAAATTCTACACTCGTGAATGCATTACAAAATTTGTATCATTCGTTTCATCAGGATCCGGAATGATGTTTAAGAAGGTGAATATCCAATTACTGTTCGTGTTCACCTTCGAAAAGCAACAGCGGCAAAGCAAAACCCATCAGCCACCATGAAAGCAAAACCCAGTAAGAAGATACCAGCAACCAAACCAAAAGCACCCAAAGCTAAACGTGCTACAGAAGCGAAACCGAAAAAGATGACCCTTACAAAAAACCATCAGCGAAAACGAACCCATAAACCAAGTCAATTGCTTGCGCTTCAATTTAAACCGTTTTTAATCGAAATAAAAAAAAGCCCTTTTTAGGGCTACAATATACTTAAAAAAAAGTTAAATTTACGAACACCATGAAACAATAAAACACTTTTATTTCACAATATAAAATTTTTTTATTACATTAAATTTAATCTAATTGGTTTGAGATTCTGTCTCCACTAAATTAATTAAAGAAATGCTTTGTTATGAGTTAATTATAAATAAAACATAAGCCTGGATTTTGTTCGTTCCTTCTTACACCAATGAAACATACTTAACCCACAACAAACAAAGCATAAAAATATTATACAGGCCTGTTCTGTAAATCACGTGGTTTGAAATCGTGTGATTTTAGAAAATTATCTCCACTAATAGAAATATTTTTCCAGACATTTTTCAATATTATATAGCTTCAAATATCATATCCAGAAGAAAACTTCCGTATCTAATTTTAAGAACATTTTCAGGGCCATGATTTATTTTTGAATTCACGCGATTTCAACCCGACGTGATTTACAAAACAGGCCCGATAATCTACATATCGATGGTCACAAGTAGAAAGAACCTAAGTCAAATAGTTGCAACTTTACAGGGGAAGACAAAAACATAACAGAAACTGTATTGATCATAATAGAAACTGTAATTATAATTTGCTTGTAAAATCGTTATTTTTGATACTAAGTATTGCACAACATTTTTCTGACGAAGAGTATTTGTGTGAATCTGTAAGAATAGCTTTAACATTTTTTAAAAATACGACGTAGAGCCTTTCTACTTGTTACTAACGAAATTTTATTCATAAATACATTTCTTAGGTATTTTAATTAGCAGAAATATCATTCACAAGGACAGCTGTTCCTTTTTAGTCGCTTTTATTTCCAATAACAATGCCATACAACAGCCACAAAATATTTAAAAAGAAAATTCATGTTTACTTATGCAAATATAAAAACAATTTCTCTCAACCCTTTTCTAAATTAAATTCCAGATCAATTTTAATTTTTAGTGGCTTTCAAATTTTTCGCTTATAACATATGCACATAGTCTCTTCTGTGATTTATTTTTATAGACAAAACCGGCTCTCTTTTTAATATTAATTGTCCCAAAACGGCCCGTAAAGTGTTAATCGCATTTGCGGTAAGTGGTTAAATGTGGTTTAATTGTTAAATTAATTATACTTACTTTCAGAAATAAACATTATACTATTATACTTGTTACATACGCAATATATTAATAGTTTTGTTCAACGCAAACCCGTCTTATAGTAAAGGGCCACACTTTATTTATTTCGCAACTTTGCTTGAACGTGGGACTTTGTAGAAAGTTGCTTCTCACTTGCTTGTTGCCGCGGTATATTAACTCGGACAATTATAGTGTCCATCGCCAAGATGTTACAACACTCCCCGCCACGCCGGAGTCCACGCCTGCAAGCCGACAACGTAACATCTGCCAAGATAATGCCAGTGTCGACCGCAGCCAGCGGCACACATTCAACCGCACAAGCAAAGGATAGCAACGATGGTTCATCTAAAGCACAGCCAGAATGACAGCGAATCTATTATAGCCTCCAAGGCTAACGACACAGCCTTTGTCAACAACAAGTCCAATCATTTACGTCAGTACCTGCCAGTTTGGCTTAAACTGACGGTGCTCTTAACACCGGGTGATACAATAAGTGTTACCAGGACCCTTCTTTGAACCCAAGATCCACACAAGGCGACCTCGGGTCACCTAGGTAGCAATTTTTAGACATGATTTGGTAAGTCCCATGATCTAACACCTTGCGAAAGTGCCGATCCTATCTAGATGATCTTTATTCTATGAACTACAAAAAGTCGCCCAATAGAATATTATTTGTTGATTCACAACAACATATAAGTTCTGCTACTATCAGCCGGACCGAAGTCCAACCACATGGATTGAACATCAATCCTTATCTGACAAACCTTCCACCAAATTGGTGACCACAGCCACCACGTGTACTCCCGAGGGAGACCTCACCAATATCCAGCCGCAGTAAACTGCGAGGCTTGTACTGGATCCCGTGGTACCAGTTCTGACTACTGGTAAAGCCTCAAAAGTCAAACCAGTGTAGGTTCTATAAACTTTCTATCGACTTCGGTATCTCTTCTACCATACCCAGGTGCCTGTTCACCTGCCAATTCTTACTCAAGCTCGTAGGCGGACCTACTTCTTTTAGACTCTTATATGCACATCCGTTCCACTGTTTAGAGATTGGGCAGTAACATATGAGTTTTACGGGGCTACCTGCAAAAGTTATGCTTGAAAAACAGAATAACCCCTCGAAAGCCAACCATTATAGGTTTTAACTTTCTATTGACTTGTGAACTCTTAATTAGATCGAGGCGTCTTTGGACCTCCTTTCTTATTTCAAACTTACGTAGAGGCATGGCACTCCCCTACTACTTTAATTCTTCTTACAGTAGCCAGCATGTTTCCTACTGAGACCTGTCCCTAACGTCCCATTCGGCAACGCACAGGTACTTATAAGTTCTATGGGTTACCAACAAAAGTTCTGTTTGAGAAAATTGTGTAACCCCCGAGAGCAAAACCAGTCAAGGTTTTGAACTCTCTATTGACTTCGGCCCTCTTACGGTACCAGGCGTCCTTAACCTCCTTTCTTACACAGACTTACATAGGCACAATCCTTTACCAAATTTCAATGCGTCTTTTCGGATGTGTTTCGGAGTGGATGTGGCTCCTACTACAGTGATCGTACTAAGACGATGTACTTTTCAGCAAAAGATGCACCTACTACTTTTTATATTCTTATATGCCCTCCCGTTGCACTGCAACTTCAGGGATTGGGCAGAGTACATATTAGTTTTATGGGCTATCAGCAAAAGCAGTGTCTGCAAAAACCGTATAACCCCCGAGAGCAAACCAGTCAAGGTTTCCAACTCTCTATTGACTTCGGCCCTTTTACGGTACCAGGCATCCTTAACCTACTTTCTTATTACAGACTACATAGGAGTAACCTCGGCCAAATTTCTACTCGACCCATTTTCGGATATGCTTCAGAGCGTCGGAAACTCCTACACACAGGGATCGTACTAGGCGGTGTACTTTAAGGGGAGGTATACCTATTACTTTTTAATTTCTTATATGCCCTCCCGTTGCACTGCAACTTCAGGGATTGGGCAGGTAACATATGAGTTTTATGGGTTATCAGCAAAAGCACCGTCTGTAAAAACTGAATAACCCTTTCCCCGGATCTGTGCTGGAGCGAGGCCTGACATCATAGCCAAGCTCCCCAACGGCACCCCCGGGGGGACACAGCCTTTGTCAATGCCAATAGTGCACCACGACATGGTACAACAGCCGCCGCCAGCTAGCATGTCAGAGATGCAAAAACAGATTGCCATACTGCAGCGCCAACTAACAGATACCGAAGTAGAACTGCGCACCAGCAACCGCCAGTTCCAAGAGCTCCAGTCAGCTACGCAGCGGAGAGATCAGGTAAGTGACCCTAACCTCAGAATTGTAAACGCCGTGCAATTATCGTCGTCCGCCATTGACAATGCCCCAACAACAATATTGCGCCATGAAAATCAGCCAACAAATACATTGGCAACTTACACAGCCGCCATACCTTATTTGTCAGCTGCGCACGCAGCCAGCAGCGAAGCCACACGGTCGACGCAAGCCGCGCATACTTTAAGCAACATCTCTGGGCTGCCATCGTTTTATACAAACACGAACACATACCTTTCGCGACCAGCGCCAATTATTACAAACAGCATATGTACACCAGCACAAGCAGCGAATACCTCAAATCAGCTATACGTAATGCCCGCCACTAATGGCCAAGTGCCGCCATCTTTAGAATTAAATCAACAGCCATCTAATGCGAGTACGCTTTCAAACCCAGCTAGTATGATGCCGCGAAAAATACAGGATTTGCCTGAATTCAGCGGTGAGCCTGAGGACTGGCCTCTATTTTATACAGCATTTACTCAGTCGACTGCGACGTACGGATACACACGTTTAGAAAATAATCAACGCCTTCACAAATGTCTAAGGGGAAATGCTAGGGAAGTTGTCAAGTCACTTCTGATCCATCCTGACAATGTCGACGCCGTAATAGAACAACTAAGATTTCGGTTCGGGCGACCTGAACAACTCATTCATAGCCAGCTAAGGCAAGTCAGGGAACTACCGTATGTTTCCGAAAACAATTTGGCAAAACTAGTCCCCTCTCAACCAAAGTAAAAAACTTATCGATGTTTCTACAATCAGTGGACGGTCAGCAGCACATAGCTAATCCAACCTTATTAGAGGAACTAGTATCGAAACTCCCTATGAGCAAAAAACTGGAATGGGCTAGAGTGGCCAAAGGTGTACGACCGTACCCAACTATTATCGATTTCAGTAACTGGCTTAGCGAAGTTGCTAATTTAATATGCACTGTACAAGACGTTGAACAAAGGGAGCAGAAACGCCGAGTTCTACTACACGCCGTAGGAAATCAGCAGCGATGCCCTATTTGTCAAGGCCCCCATAAACTTTACGACTGCCCACGATTTTTTAATTTGGAAATACAGGAGCGATGGAAGCAGGTAAAGAAGACCCGCGCATGTTTTTCTTGTTTAAACGTTGGGCACACCACACGAGACTGCCGCCGTAAAAAATTATGTTTAAAGGATGGATGCCAACGGAAACATAATAAGCTGCTTCACACATCTTACGACCCACCATCCGTGCTACCATGTACCTCCAACTCAGTACAAAACAACGTGCTGAGCTGTACTGCTGAAAACAATAACAAACTGCTATTTCGAATTCTGCCCGTGACATTGTATGGAGAGAATTGCCAGGTAGACATATATGCACTTTTTGATGACGGCTCATCCATTACAATGCTGGACAAGGAAGTAGCAGATAAGATAGGCGTCCGCAGGAAAAGCAGCCCCCTAAACATACAGTGGTTTGGAGGTCGATCAGCTTGTGAGCCAGCCATATCGTTTAACGTCAAGATAAGTGGGGTCAACAAAAAGCCGCGCCACTTGCTTAAAGGTGTTTATGCAGTTTCTAATTTAAATTTACCAATGCAAAGTCTAACGCGAGGAGACATCGAAGGCATATTTCAAGATACGTTGCGTCCGCCTATAGAGCCGTACGTCAATGTAGTGCCAAAATTTTTAATAGGTTTAGACCATGCGTTCCTGGGCTTGCCATCTATTACAAATAGAAACGAATTAAAGGGACCCTTTGCCTGTAATACCGAGTTAGGGTGGGTAGTGTTCGGGCCCTGCCACAGCTTGCCACCAACCAAGCAATCGTGCCTTTTTGTAAACTTCAAAAGAGATGACTCCCTTCACCAAAGTGTAGTCGACTACTTTAATATTGAAAGCATAGGAGTAAGAGCGTCCCCTATAGTAGAAAGCCAAGAAGACATCAGACCAACGAATATTTTAAATGAATCTACCAAGAGAGTCGGTGATAGATTCCAGACAGGCCTATTATGGAAATACGAGGATGTGGTGTTCCCAAATAGCTATCCCATGGCTTTGAAACGCCTGCAAGGAGTTGAGAGAAAAATGAAACGAGACCCAGTGTTTGCTAAAGCGTACGAAGATGTCCTGAAAGGATATATAGACAAAGGGTACGTGCACAAACTATCCTCAGGGGACGCAAACGTTAACAACCCGAAAAAATGGTATTTGCCACACTTTGGGGTAATCAACGCCAACAAACCTAATAAAATAAGACTCGTGTTCGACGCAGCTGCATGCGTACGTGATATATCTTTAAACTCTCAACTGCTTAAAGGACCCCAAAATATAGCGCCCCTGCTAACCACCTTCTATAACTTTCGCCGTGGACGAGTCGCTGTCGGAGCTGACATACGTGAAATGTTCCATCAAATTCTGATACAGCCATGTGATAGAATCTCGCAAAGATTTCTATGGAGAAGTGGGGACACCTCGAAGCCGCCAGATGAGTACGAAATGGTGGTTATGACCTTCGGAGCAGCGTGTTCGCCCTGTTCAGCTCTGCACGTAATGAGAACCAATGCCATGGATCACCATAAGTTCGACTCCCATGCAATTGAAGCGATATGTGACCACCACTACATGGACGATTTTGTCGACAGCTTTGACAGTATAGATGAAGCCATTAAGATATCAAAACAGGTGAGAGAAATCCATAAAAATGGAGGATTCGAATTAAGAGGGTTTATCTCTACTTCGACTGAGGTGATCGCAGCGCTTGGCGGAAGTCTAATATCAAAACAAATTCTCCCCAATAGTACTGAAAAGGTTTTGGGCCTCATCTGGGAGCCTTCTGCTGATAACTTCATGTTTAAACTGAAATATGATCGTGTCGACCAAAGTGTTATATCTGGACAGCGCCGTCCGACTAAAAGACAAATCTTAAGCGTTATAATGTCCACCTTCGACCCTCTGGGTTACTTAAGCCATTTTACCGTTGGTGGAAAGCTGATACCGCGGGAGATTTGGAAAACTAATTGCCTTTGGGATGAGCCAATTCCTGAGTGTTTAAACAGCCTATGGGAACGCTGGAGAAGTAAATTAACCAGCGTGGCCGAGCTCCGTATACCACGCTTCTATTTCTCGGGGGGTCAGCCAACATCACCGCATTTGATGCGGTTGCATACTGGAGATATTCGTCCGACGCAGGTGACGTACATACAAGTTTTATAGCGTCAAAAACTAAATGTAGTCCACTAAAGAGAGTCACAATACCACGTTTAGAGCTACAAGCTGCCGTTCTTGGCACACGCCTAAAGCAAAATATTTTGAGTGAACATAGCCTCGTTCCAGATAAATGTATCATGTGGAGTGATTCTAAAACTGTGCTAAAGTGGATCGCTAGCAGCCACAGGAAATATAAACCATACGTCGCGCACCGCATAGCTGAAATACTTGCCTCCACAGATGTTGAAAATTGGAAATGGGTACCAACAGGAGATAATGTGGCTGATGAAGCTACGAGAGCATCCAGCAAAATTGATTTCTCTCCCTCCTCTCGGTGGTTGAACGGACCTGCGTTTATAAAACTACCTGAAGAAGAATGGGTAACGAATATTACTGAAATTTCAAATGAAACGGATGAAGAAGAAATATCGCGAAGTGTTTCCTTGCTGGTCGGCAATAACAACGTAATTGATTTCAATAGATACTCGTCCCTTCATCGCATCAGAAGAGTCACCGCGTGGGTGTTGAGGTATATAAGACTCTGTCGGAAAGAGTACGACGATCAACAAGAATATGGGTTGACCTACGGTGAGGTAGAAGTTGCGGAAAGGATACTGTGTCTGCTAGCCTCTTCAGAAGAGATCAAATGCATGAAAAATAAACAAAAAATCTCTAAAAGCAGTCCTTTATTTAACTTAGCCCCTTATATGGATGACTATGGGATTTTGAGAGTATATGGAAGAATAGATGCAGCCAGCTACTTGTCCTATAGCTCGCGACGACCAATAATATTGCCAAAGGCGCACCATTTCTCATATCTTGTAGTCATGCACCACCATTGCCAGATGAAACATCAGAATCATGAGACCACGATTTGTGAAGTACGTAAGAGGTTGTGGATACCTCAACTGAGAAGTCTACTGAAAAGGGTAGTAACAGATTGCCGCCAGTGTAAAATAAGACACGCCAGCCCCCGAGTACCTATTATGGGACCGTTACCGTTTGATCGCTTAGAGCCCAATATCGAGCCCTTTAAGTATACCGGGTTGGATTATTTCGGACCAATCAACGTTTCGATAGGAAGAAGAACAGAGAAAAGGTGGGTGGCCCTCTTTACGTGCCTTACGATCTGTGCAATCCATCTGGAACTAGCCTACGACGAACGCGTGTATACTTGCTATGAGGAATTTTATGAATCGTAGAGGGGTACCGGCCAGAATCCGTTCCGACAACGGAAAGAACTTTATTGGCGCAAACGAAGAGGCCAATAGATTCAGCGAGGTCTTCGATACCGAAAGGTTCAAAGTGAAATGTCGATGAAAGGGATCCAATGGATTTTTAACTGCCCTGCTAACCCATCCGAAGGTGGTGCTTGGGAAAGAATGGTTCAATGCGTGAAGAAAGTGCTGCGGCATACACTGAAAGAGGTGTCGCCCAAGGAACACGTGCTACGATCGCTGCTAATCGAAGCGAAAAACATCGCCAATTCCCGGCCACTGACTCATTTGCCGATAAGCCCCCATGAGGAGGAGCCGCTTACACCCAACCACTTTCTAATAGGTAGGAGGAATCTCTCTAGTACACCGTCTTCGGGGTCGCCCGATACAAACCCCCGTACACAAAAAAAGCAGTGGCGCGTTTCGAGATGCTTGCGTGATCGTTTCTGGAAGAGGTGGATTAACGAGTATCTACCTACATTGACTAGAAGAGTAAAATGGTGCGAACGTACTGAGCCGATAAAGGCGGGAGATGTGGTATTTATATGCGACTCTAACGTCGCGAGAGGTCAATGGCGGAGAGGTTTGGTCACTTGTGTTTATACTGGCTCAGACGGAGTCGCGCGGAGAGCTGCAGTGAAAACTTCTTCAGGTCAGCTGCAGCGGCCGGTGTCAAAGTTAGCCGTTCTGGATGTGGAAGATGGTGAAGCTGAACGCTCCACGGAGGCGGGAGTGTCCCAAAACGGCCCGTAAAGTGTTAATCGCATTTGTTCGTTATACGTATAATATTCTGTAGTTGTCAACTCTTAACGAGTGATTTGTTCTGTCACAATCTCTACCGCCTTTTTGCATTCCCTTTTGTGTTAGGTATACACACTTGAATATTACTTATATTTTCAAGAGCGTGCAAGCCTATGAGCATACATTAATTACTTCTGATCAAGACGGGTGCAAAACTGCGGTAAGTGGTTAAATGTGGTTTAATTGTTAAATTAATTATACTTACTTTCAGAAATAAACATTATACTATTATACTTGTTACATACGCAATATATTAATAGTTTTGTTCAACGCAAACCCGTCTTATAGTAAAGGGCCACATTAATTTTGTGGCCCTGAAAGGGCTGTTGTTGTTTTGTCTGTTTTTTTAAATAAACATTCATTAGCATTAAGTTGGAACTTGTATATTTGATTACGGATTTACTACCTTCACTGACAGCATGCTTAGCCAATTCAGAGACAACAGTAGACGGAGCACCAGCTTAAATTTGCCGATTGGTAAATGTTGAAATATCATTAACAAAACTATCCATGATCCGGATGTACCTTTTCAAAACTTTGTAAATGAAGATGGCATAACTTTCCAGGCGCTTACGTCTTTCCTTTCCACTTTGCCAGATTTACCACTGGTATTAGGAGGCATCTTTCACAATTTCATATTCACTTCATATGCATATGACATATTTACTTAACCACACAATAAACAGAGCACTTGTATATTTACTCTTTAGTATCATGCAAATTAATTAATCATGAAATCCAATATTCATCTAAATCATAGCCACCACGTATAGCATTTCTGGTACGTTATCTTTAAACACCTTATGTTGTTATCAGATCACCCTTGCTCCACACTTTGCTATTCTCCATTCAAGCATGTCGGTTGAGAAATCATGACAATTAGTCCATCGCTGAAGATGACTTTAAGAACAATTTCTAATCAGCAAATTCTTTGTCGTTACCGTGACTCTGAAAGAGATATACACATTTTTATTAACATTTTTGTATAAATTGTAATAAACTAATAATAAAGTAAAATACTTACATTTTTATACACTTTTACTTTTCTAAATTCAATGAATTTAAGTTCTTCGAATTTAAGGTCTTCGATTTGGAATTGACTTTTTGTTCCGAAAAGTTCATTCAGCTGCCTTAACCACCCATTTGCATGCACTAAACACTAAATTTTATTGAAAATTTTATGTTTGCCCACATAAACAAAATGTTTGTCTTTTCCAACCACCATTGCAATGGGATCCTCAGTTGTGCTTGCAACTCCTACATGTAAGCCCTCTTCCATATATTCAACCTGACTAAGCGGTGGTCACTGCAACGATTATCTTTGTCTTTGGTGTTTCATTTAAGGTTTTTAAATGTTTTTTCGAACACTAAAATTGTTACAAAAACAAAATTAATCAGGTCTATTCGGGAAGTCACTTTCACCACAAATACGTGCTTCTATCACTTTTTGCTATTCTAAAATACATTAGAGATGGCAATGCTAGAAAACATATGTTTTAATGATGTGCAATGAGAAAACATATGTTTTCTTTCACATTGGATGTATTCTAAAATACTTTTTCACCAGCCTTCATTGTAATTTTCGTTCGACGACAATTTTTCCGCGTTAAAATAAAAAAAATTTCAAAAAAATAGGTACCAAGTGTTTTCTACAAATGTAAGTAAATAGTTGACAAAAAAAAAAAAAACATTCAATTATAGTTGTTTCTATTTATTTTCATATGTAGGTCTAAAAAACAGACATCTCCACAACAATTCAGAGCCATGGTCGATTTCATGGTAGCGCATCCTGATATTGCAACAGGAACCAGCCAACAAAGGCCGGAAGAGCAGAACAAGTTATGGGATGAACTAAACCAAAAGCTTAACTCTATCAGTGTTCCAATAAGAGACGTACCGTCATGGAAAAAGGTAAGGCATATTGTATGTGTGTGTTTGATGCATAAAATAAGTAAAAATGAATTTTACAGGTGTGGAGAGACTATAAGGCAAACACAAAGAAGAAACTGGTGACTAATAGGCAACAAATGGAGGGTACGGGAGGAGGTCCTAACAAGACACAGGTTTTAAATGATTTGGAGGAAGCTGTAGCATCTTTATTAAATTTAAAAACGTCCGTCAACGGATTGCCAAATATTCCAACGTTTGGTATTGATGAACCCATGGAAAATGTCGAATATTTATTTGATGATGACAATGCAGAAAAACATGATTCGAGTTTTGAAACATATGTAAGTTCCAGTACAAAAAGGCGTAGAACTGAAAAGCCAAACCTTTTGCAGCAACAAATAGCATTGCAAAAATCGTTTTTCGAAAATTACATCGAATTAAAACAAGTAAAAACGTTATATTCGACCGGGTCGAATCTTAAATACCCTCCAAATATTTAGTAAGTGAATTTGAAATGTTTAACTTGGTGGGACAGAGTTCCTTTATATAATATCGTACGTCCACGCCCACTAAAGGGGGCGGGGTTCAAAAATATACAATATCATGTTTTCCACAGACGAACGTATGGGCATTGCTAGACCGTCTTAGACTTCATCACAATTCTCTTTGGAGGGTATAAAAACTGTATTTTGGCGGGGTCGCTCTGGCAAGGGCTGTGGGGGAAACATTTCACCTTTGTCATAAAACTCTAAAAATAAATGCTTGGGATAATTATATACAAAATTAAAATTTCTTTTTTTTTGATAGGGTCATTTAGAGGGCAAAGGGGGAGAGGGGGTAGGGCAGAAACAGATACACATAAAACTGTAAAAATAAATGCTTGGGATGATTATACACAAAATAAAAAAAAATGTATATTTATTTTTAATAGGGTCATTTAGCGGGCAAAGGGGGAGGAGGGGGTAGGGCAGCAACAGGCAGTCATAAAACTCTAAAGATAAATGCTTGGGATGATTATATACAAAATTAAAAAAAAAAAATTTTTTTTGGTAGGGTCATTTTAGGGGACAAAGGAAGAAGGGGGGGGGGACTAGGGCAGAAATCAGCAGTCATAAAACTCTAAAGATAAATGCTTGGGATGATTATATACAAAATTTAAAAAAAAAATTTTTTTTTTGGTAGGGTCATTTTGGGGCAAAAGAAGAGGGGGGGGGGGTGGTAGGGCAGAAATCGGCAGTCATAAAACTCTAAAGATAAATGCTTGGGATGATTATATACAAAATTTAAAAAAAAATTTTTTTTGGTAGGGTCATTTAGGGGGCAAAGGAGGAGGTGGGGGGGGAGGTAGGGCAGAAATCGGCAGTCATAAAACTCTAAAGATAAATGCTTGGGATGATTATATACAAAATTTAAAAAAAAAAATTTTTTTGGTAGGGTCAATTAGGGGGCAAAGGAAGAGGTTGGGGGGGGGGAGGTAGGGCAGAAATCGGCAGTCATAAAACTCTAAAGATAAATGCTTGGGATGATTATATATAAAATTTAAAAAAAATTTTTTTTTTTTGGTAGGGTCACTTAGGGGGCGAAGGGGAAGGAGGGGGTAGGGCAGAGTAGTACCAGGTTTCGTCTCAGCTTCGTCATTAAAGCTTAAAAGTGTTATTTTTAAGGAATGTAGGCTTAAGTAAAACAATTTGTTAAGTTTTTATGCTAGTTTTGCCTATAAATTTTTTTTTGGTAGGGTCATTTTAGGGTCAAAGGAAGAAGGGGGGGGGGCTAGGGCAGAAATCGGCAGTCATAAAATTCTAAAGATAAATGCTTGGGATGATTATATACAAAATTTAAAAAAACTTTTTTTTTGGTAGGCTCATTTTGGTGGCAAAGGAAGAGAAGGGGGGGGGTAGGGCAGAAATCGGCAGTCATAAAACTCTAAAGATATATGCTTGGGATGATTATATACAAAATTTAAAAAAAAAAAAAAAAATTTTTTTTTGGTAGGGTCATTTAGGGGGCAAAGGAAGAGGGGGGGGGGGTAGGTAGGGCAGAAATCGGCAGTCATAAAACCCTAAAGATAAATGCTTGGGATGATTATATACAAAATTTAAAAAAAAAAATTTTTTTTTGTAGGGTCATTTAGGGGCGAAGGGGAAGGAGGGGGTAGGGCAGAGTAGTATCAGGTTTCGTCTCAGCTTCGTCATTAAAGCTTAAAAGTGTTATTTTTAAGGAATGTAGGCTTAAGTAAAACAATTTGTTAAATTTTTATGCTATTTTTGCCTATAATAACGCCCACTAAAGTGGGCGGGGTCAAAAAATATTTTTATTTTATTTAATGGCTCCAAGTTTAAGGCGTTGGACCGTATTTGACATAAAAATATATCATTTGCTTAACAAAATAACCAAAAAACTTTAAAAATTATGTTGTTTTTTCTGGGTTGGTTTAGTTCTTCTTAGGGGAACTTTTTTCCCTCTTGCCCGATTTAGCCCATCTTCGAACTTAACCTGCTCTAAGTTTTAAAATATATTTATGCCAAATTTCAAGAGTCTAGCTCTTTTCGTTTGGACTGTATCGTGATTTCCACAGACGGACGGACGGACGGACGGACGGACGGACGGACGGACATGCTCAGTTGGTCTTAGATTTCATCACTGATCAAGAATATATATACTTTATGGGGTCTGAGATGGATATTTCGATGCGTTACAAACGGAATGACAAAGTGAATATACCCTCCAAATTCTTTTTTGGAGGGTATAAAAAGAAGAACTCGGATACTTAAAGAAAATTGCAGATGGAATTCAATCATTTCAAAATACATAAGTGAAAATTTGATGAATATCCATTTTGAATTAGCTGCAAAATTAATGTGTTCCTTGTTTTAAAATACATACATACAGATGTATGTTTCTGATCTCTTAGTAAAACTCTCAAACCCTGAGTCCAAGTGCAAATCCTATATATAAATACGACACGATTTTTTTTTTCATATACTTTTATGTGTCTTATCGTACACCAATGTTAGTTAAACATATATGGTTTAAAAGATATTTTTGTGTAGACATGCACTACAAAAATGTTTTTTTTTAATTCTTAGCATGCTTAAAAGCATTTTAATTTGCTTATCTATTTCGTTTTTGTTTCGTTTTTGCAAACACACAAGTCTCATGTGAGCTAAGTTGTAGAATTTAAGTTTTAGTTTAAATTACAAAGCACATTTTATGTATTTAAATGAAATAAATTTTATTTTTAATTATTACAAAACTTAACATTTTTAATTTCAATTAGAAATAATTTCTTTTTAGTAACAATACTTAAAAGTTCGACAAAATAAAATCAATTTAAATTAAATGTTTTAGTTTAATGTGATTTTTATTTTGAACTACATATGGCTCCTTTATTGCCACATAGACATATTTCAAAAAATGTATTTTTAGAGTCAATAGTGCAGAAAAAATCGTTATATCATATACAATATACTTATTTTTAAAATGTATTCAAAATGTCATTTCTTAATAATATTGCTTCGCCGGAAATAGTTTGGTACTCCTCATCTGTGCTTATGATTAGCTCGTTTTCTGAAATTATATCAAGTTCGTCTAAATGTTCTTCAGGTCGCGAAAAATTAATTCTTATGTTGTGCAAGGCACAGCATACGTTTATTATGAGTGCGCTCTTTTCAGGGCTATAGTGGAGACCTCTTTCATTTGTAAGACATCGAAACCAATTTTTCAAAATTCCTATTGTTCTTTCTACAATATTTCGGCCCTTAGAATGGGCAATATTAAACTTTGATTCTCTACTTCCTACAGTAGGTGATCTATAAGGCGTCAAAAACCACGGTTCCAGTGGATAGCCAGCGTCTCCCAAAATGCGCGAATTTACACCATGATGGTATTGGTTTTCAAAATACCTTTTTACATTTGAAAGCTTCCAAATATGTGAATCATGACAGCTACCGGGAAAAGTTGCATCTACGAATCGAATTCTATTTAAATGGTCGCACCCCTAATGAAAAATCAGATATATAGGATATAATTACACATTCATAAATGTAATTTCGACAAAATGATTATTTTAAGGTGGGTATTATAAAAGCTAGGTATAGAAAAATTTATAGACTTTTTGGAAATAAGTTCCTTAACCGGTGGAGTAGTAAGTAGCGAAATTTGTGGTTTTTAACATGAATAATATAACAATCGTACTTTTGTTTATATGTACGTACATATACTTCTCCATTATGTAAGGAACTTCGTTCCAAAGGGGGCTCCCTCGACCGCACAATCTTTTTTTATATTCTTAGTGCATGTTGCGATATTCAATTATTTAAACTGCATTCTGTAGGAAAAATATCACCTAGACATTTTGTTGTACATACCTCAATAACTACTTGAGATTAAAATTTTGACCTGACTTTTTGTGTGCATATACTTTTCTATACTTAGATTCATATTATACTTGTACAAGAGAATATAAGAATGACCCTAAAATGCATAAATATATGTTTGTATATTTTATTGAAAATCTGCAAATTATACTCACCAGCATCACATTAAGACTGTGGTATCCTTTTCTATTGAAGAATAAATGTCGAGAATTTGCTGGTGTAAAAATTTTTACATGTGTTCCATCAATAGCCATGGTTACACCTGGTATCGACGATTTTCGAAAGAAGTACATTCGGGCTTCTTCTTTTGTATGTTCATCCATATTAATAGTTATCCATTTGGGGCATAATTTCTCTTCGAATGCAGCTAATACTTCAGACAGGAGTTTTGAAAATGTTGACTGGGAAACATTAAGATGCCAATCCTTGCCAACTCCATGTTGGTAATTTCCTTCAGCGAAAAAACGAAGGGCTGCTGCCAGCTTGTCAACAGGTGTTGTAGTGTAGTTTTTAAAGGCGATAGTTACTTTTTTTTACCTGGAGGGTCCCGTGGGATTCGCAGGTTCTTTATTAGAGCTTGGTTTACTATAACTGTCACTTAACTAACTTAGAACTAGCTATTTATACTTTCTTAAAATTAACTATAAAATAATATATTGCAATTAAGCTATTTTCTAATGACCTAAATAATAGAACAGTATTGCACCATTCGTTAACGCAAACAGTATTTAAGTTGAACGTACATTACTGCTGCGCCATCGAATTAGTGCAAAGTATATGTAGGAGGGATGTTCGATAATGCTTCACAACATCCCTCCCCCCCCTAATGGAAGAAAAACATCTATACAATGATGTTTTCCTAACAGAAGTTTCTTATTCTATGTACAATTTTTAAAGCTATTTTTATGATATATGTTTATGTGTACTTTTTTTTCTATAGATTACCTCTTAAATTTGTTGCGCTGGAGTGCTCGGTGCTGGTGGTGGGGGTGGAGTTTTCTGTTCTTGGAGATGGCTTTCCACAATCTGGTTCAAGTTCTGGCTGCGATTTGGGAACTCGTTATTTATCTTGACCTTTAGTTGACGCCGGTTTCTGCATAACACTAATATCGCTACTATTGTCACTACCGCGACAACTGCTGTCAAGGAGTATCCGATGCTACTTGTAACGTTTTGATGGAATTGAATCTCCTTAATGGTTTCGATATTGCTTATCTGGGCTACTTGTATTTTCTCCAGAGTGGGTTTAATTTTTGTCGTGATATTTCTGTTGTTCCCCACTAAAAGGAATTTCTGGGTTGCATCCACTATTTTGCTGACGTAAACCTGCCCACCTATTGTTATACTGCAGTTGCAGAATGAGAAAAGGTAGCTGCCTGTGAGATTGGCACGTCTGTCATCACAGTTGGTGGACATTGAGGTTCTGTTGGCATTTATTACCACGATTGTACCCTCTTCTACCAATTCCACAGTTTCTTCTTCGTGCGAAATCAAACTACACTTACCACGGAAAATGCAGCTTTGTGGTGGTTTTAGGCTCTTGAAATCTTTCTCTCCGGTGTAGCTGAAGACTGTTTTATCGAGTTTTACAACGTACTCTCTGGGGGAATCCATTTGATGGTGACTGTCGTTTGGAACGGGTATTATCAATGACCTCTTTAGGCTGACTGTTTCGATGGGCAACTTGATTACGAACATTAGCGTGTTGTGCTTGCGTAATGCCACTCCCATCTGCATTTGTTGTAAGGTCTCAATATTTATTTTATTCTCTTCAATTTCCTCAATTGTCAGTAGGGCGGGGTTGAATATTTTCATCCTTGCCAAAGCCACGGATTCTTGTATGATCTTCACTTGACTTTTCATATCAACTAATTTGAAAAGTTGGAAAATCGCGACGTCTCGGTAATGTTGACTTTCTGAGTGCAACTTGATCTGTGTCAAGTCGTTCAGCGTCCTTCTGTTGTCATTTATTGCCTCAACCATTCTGTTTATGGAGGAATTGAATCTGTCGTTTATCGATATCTGATGGTTCGACTGTTCGATGATTTGGTGACCGTTTGCGTCAACTACCTTAAAATGCTGATTTATCTGCTCTCGGTCCTCATCATCCAATGTTCCATACAGCCACTTCATCACCTTCCCTCCAATATTCAGCAATCCCCGTTTTACGCGGCCCGGCAAAAGTGTGTGTAGACCGTCTTCAATCTCTTTTATTTCCTTCAGAATTAGTTCCCGATAGAGAGTGGGCAGAACTGTCGGCAAGTTACGATGAACCTCGTTTACAGAGTCCGCTATTTGTTGGATGTTGATCTCGTGCAGAATATACTGGAACTTTGACGCCATCTCGACCGATCCCATATGTATATCCATCAGGGATTCCAGTTTTTCCATCCCTATCTCCTCGTTAGTGATTCTTACTCCGTCTTGTCTTATCTTTCGTCTGTGACCTCCTTTGCTAATACTTGTTTTTCAATTTATAAAAAGAAATGTTTCTTTTTTTTAACTTTTAATTTTGGGGTTTTTGTTTTGTTGAGATAATATTTTTTTTTTTGTATCATTAAAGTGCATCAAATATTTGAGTTTTGTTTCTATTAATAAAGAAGGAGCTCTACTCCTTGTACATTTTCTTCGTTTTAATTAATTTTAGTTTTTTTTTCTTATTTGCTTTTTTCTATTTTGTATATTTCTTATTTTAATATTGGTTTTCTAAAGTTTATGCTGTGTAGGTTTTTATTTAACATTTAAGCAATATTTTTATTTTTTGTTTCCTTTTTATTCAAATTTCAAAAATATTCATGTTTTGTTTGAAGATATTTTTTATGTTATTCAATCGATTTTTTTTATTTAATTTCTACAAATACATTTAAGTATATAGTGTGGTTTTGCATAGTAATAATGAAATAGTAATGTTTTGTTTTAAGATATATATATTAATAGATGTTTTTTTTTTATATTTTGAATTTACGCATAAAATGTATGCAAAATTTTATTTTAAATGTTTTTTATTGCAACTTTAATATAAAAAAAATACTTGACATGGTTTTTGTCTCTTGTGAATAACTTACAACCGCTTAATTGCATTTGTTGCTTCATTTGCTTTTTATTAACTGACCTATAACAAGAAAGACATTGACGGAATCATATTACGAAAAAAAATATTATGTGTACATGTATTAATTGTTATTATATTTTTTTTTCTTGTTTACTCTGTCTGTAAACATTTTTTTTTCAGTAGCTATATTCATTGGAGTATTCGTAAATAAATTCGCTGTAGTTGCAAAATAGTGTCCCATATTCGAACACTTTATGGAAAATTAAGTAAACATTAAAGGTTATTGCACTCCGATATATGGAGTAAACGTATTTATTATATTTTTGGTTTACCTTCTACAAAACGTCTTATTAAACTGACTGTTCCCTATTTCTCGGTCTCTGTGTGGCCTTACTAAATTTTTATGATATGTCTTTGCTTTATTTCTTATTTTCAGTTTTATGTTTACTGGTGTTGGTACATCTATAATCTCATATGGTCCTAACCATAGAGGTGAAAATTTATTTTTACGGGCTTGGTTCTTTAACCAAACCCTTTGTCCTATTTCATACTCTCTGTATTTTGCACTCTTGTCATAATATTGTTTTGCCCTTAACTTTGCCTTCTCTTGATTTACTTTTACAATTTCGTGTGAACGTTGGATCTGGTATTTTAGAATCTTGTTATAATCCTCCGTGTTGTATAGGGCTACAGGGGGCGTTTTCAAACTCATCGGTATCTCAAACTCAAACCCATATAGAACTCTTGTCGGTGTTTGCTTTGTCGTTGTATGTTTGCTGTTGTTGTATACATGCATTGCGTGATTGAGCCATTCGTCCCAGTTGGTACCATCTAGATTGACAAAATGTCTCAAAAATTCGGCTAAAGGTCGGTGAGCTCTTTCCAAGGCACCATTTGCCTGTGGGTGGTAAGGAGTGGTTAGCAGTTTCTTTATTCCCAGGAGCTTACATGTTTCTTTGAACAATTTCGATGTGAAGTTAGACCCGTTATCCGTTACTAACACCTTGGGAATAAAGTATCTCGAAATTATTTCATTAAAAAAAACTCGAGCTATTGTTGAGGCCTCTTCATCAGCTACTGCGGCGCACGCGAAAAATTTTGAAAAATCATCCTGGAAGATGACAATATACTTGTTTCCTCTGGCGGATTCTGGTAACGGTCCTACAAGGTCCAAAAAAATTTTTTCAAAGGGTCTATTTGACGTGCTTGTTATAACCAATGGCATCTTTTCGACTTTTGAGCATTTGTTCTTCTGGCATAGAGTGCACGTTGCTACATAGGTTTTGATTTGCTGGTACATACCGGCCCACTTGTATTGATTCCTGATGCGGGAGTAAGTTTTGTATGTCCCTTGGTGTCCACCCAAAGGTGTATCATGAAACGTTTTTATTACCTTGTTAATATCTTCCACATTTGTCAAATAGACTGCCGTATCCTCTTGTTCCACGTCTTCACTTCTATTCACTTCATCCATAATCTCTTCATTATTCCCCTTTTTATATGCGTTTGCCTCTCGTGCCCTTGCCCTGGTAATTGCTCCTACACTCATTTTTTCCACTGGGAGACGACTAAGTGCGCCAGCGTTTTGGTTGATTTTCCCCGGCTTATACCGTATCTCGAAGTCATATTCTAAAAGTTTGAGTCTCAGTCGTCCCAATCTGCCTTCTTGATCCTTCAAATTGGCTATTCCTTTCAGAGGCTTATGGTCTGTAAAAATGGTAAAATGTCTACCAAGCAAATAGGGCCTAAAAATCTTAGATGCCCACACGATGGCAAGGAACTCCTTCTCTATGGTAGAGTATCGTTTCTCCGTATCACTTAGCACTCTGCTTGCGAAGTATATGGGTAAATCACAACCTGGCTCTCCTTGAGAAAGTATGGCTCCTAATGCCTCATTGCTAGCATCCGTAGTCAGAATAAATGGTTTTGTGAAATCAGGATACCGCAACAGTGGAGGACTTGTTACTGCAGCTTTTAATTTCTCCATTGCTTGTTGACACTCCTTTGTCCATTCAAATTTTGCGTTCTTCCTTAATAGTTTGCAATTTCAGACGACCTTGGTATAAACTTTCTATAATAGTTGATAAGCCCCAAAAATGATTGTAGCTCCTTGACATTTCTGGGAGGCGGTATATCTTTTACTGCTTTTGTCTTATGGGGGTCCGGTAATACTCCGTTTTCCGAACATTGATGTCCTAGATAAACTACCTCTCTTTGCAGGAAATTACATTTTTCAGGGTGCAGCTTAAGGTTGTGTTTCCTTAAAACGTCCAGTACTCTTTTAAGTCTTAACTGATGATCCTCTAGATTTCTCCCGTAGATTACTATATCGTCCAGATATACGAAACAGTCGATTCCCTGTAGACCCGTTAATATTGAATTCATTATCCTCTGAAACGTGGCTGGTGCCCCTGTCGATCCGAAAGGCATACGATTGAACTCAAAATGTCCCATGTTGGTGTTGAACGCGGTTTTTTTGCTTATCAT
This sequence comes from Linnaemya tessellans, assembly GCA_951800035.1. Taxonomy (NCBI): domain Eukaryota; kingdom Metazoa; phylum Arthropoda; class Insecta; order Diptera; family Tachinidae; genus Linnaemya; species Linnaemya tessellans. The sequence continues at coordinate 40,683,157 of OX637533.1, read as the reverse complement.
TAGGGCTCATCAGAACTTGGTGGTACCCGCTTGCCAGGTCTAGGGTAGAGAAGTATCGGCTGTAGCCAAGTTGGTCTAGGATCTCATCAATTCTTGGTATTGGGAAAACCTGTTTTATTGTAGCCTCATTCAATTTCCAGAAATCCACTACCAAACGCAATTTTTTCTCTCCGTCCTTGCCTGCCTTTTTGGGTACTAGGAGTATTGGAGAGTTCCAAGGGGAAATACTAGGGGAGATAATTCCATCTTCGATCATTTGGCCTACTTGTCTATTAATTTCATGGTGGTTGGTATTTTTTGCTTAAGTACATTCGTGAATGTAAGATTGTCCCCGGGTAGGTGAAATACATCGTCGTATGATCTTAAAATGGTTTTGATTGACACTCTCTCTTCCAAGTTCAGTTCTGGCTTCAGATGAACCGTGTCTAATAGCAATCGGGTTCTATCTCTGTTGCGCGCGGAATCTATTGTATTTATCGCTGCTGTCGGCGCTATCCGGAAGTTTAAAGGGTTGTCCCAACTCAAAATTACTTTTTCCTTTATATTCACTGCAAAGGCGTTGCTGTTCAGAATTGGAACGAATGCTGTTCCCTCTCTGATCGACGTTAGAGTTTCACCCACAAATACGCCTGGTGAAATTTCTACTTTGTTTACTATTATGTCTCCGCTAGCATTTTTAACTGCTACTGCCACAATTCCCTGAGATCGTCCTTTCACAAAAACATTATCTGCTATATATAACTGGGGATTTTCCGAAACTAGTGGTAAGGAAGCTATTTCTTTATGGTTCTCAAAAAATTTTATGTTCTTGGTAATTGTATCGGTAATCGACTTATTCCACATCATATCTCTGCCCAATAAACCATCTGCGGGCAATATGCTACCCTTCGGTACTACGTGCATTTTCAAACGTAATCTGTCTTCGTATTTATGGTTCACCATTACAGTTCCTTTGGTACTTATGCTTCCCCCAAATGCTCCTGACAACGTCTTCCGCTCATTTGTGTTGATTTCTGTTGTTGCTGCCAAACCTTCATTTTTTACTAGTGTGGTGTCTGCTCCTGAGTCCACCAATAACAATAGTTTCTCCTCTTTTGCTTCTTTGCAGGGGAAACTTATATATGCATCGTTTATATCGTATTTTTCATTACTAGCATTATCCCTTTTCAGACTCAGTTCCCTTCGGGACTCTGAGTGATATGTGTGGCGGTTTGCCACGTTTTGTTTCTTGCTTACTTTCTCTTTTATACTAGTCCACGTCATCATTATAAATTGTAACATTATTGCCATATAATATACTGATTTTCTTAAAATTTTTCTACTGATGTTACAAACATTGTATGCTGCATTTATGTACCCGGCACCACTTATCATTTTTGTATGAGCCTTTTTCTTCCGACGCGATCTTTTGGGTGTACTTACTGCTTTTTCCTTGATATTCATTTTAATCTCCGGATGCTGATTATCTTCCTCCTCTGTCACATTTATGCTGTTTATGTCTAAATTTATGATGCTGAAATTCTCATGTTTTTCAGCTTTATCGCCTACCGGTTGGGTTTTCCTACATGTTTTTTCATCAGTATGTTTTTCATATATTCTTTTTCTGCGGGTTTTGGCATTCCAGTCAATTAGTTGTGACTGGGCCGATAACCGTTTCCCGAATCCTGTCTGCCGTTTGTGTACCAGTTGCCAGTAGTATTATCATTTCTATTTCTATTCTTGTTGCTACCATTGTTGTCTCTGTTTTCGTTGCAATTGTAGGAAATGTGTCCCTGTCGACCGCATCTATAACAACGTTGCTGCTCGTTGTTGTTAATTTGACTTTGCCTTATATTTTGAGTTTCTTGCCTTGCATAATTTTGAGTATTGATTCTGGGATTATGTGGTTGTGGGTTTCTTCTAAAGTTGTATTCTGCACGTTATTGTCGTCTGGCTTGAGTATAAAATTCATTCAACACATGTCCTGGTTTATTGCAGAAACTGCAGTACCTTTATTATTGGGCATTGGCTGGTTATATGTTTGTTGATTCAAAGATAGTTGTCGTACTTCTTTCAACAATTGTTGCACCGTCTCAAATAAGTGTTCCTCGGCTTGCACTGTCGTAACATTTGGATATCTCGTATTAGTGCCTAAGGGATTTTGAGCATTCTTTGTAATTTTTAGTAGATCAGCCAACTTGTCATTTTCATGCCCGATGAACTTTGCCACTAACTTGGGATCTCGTAAACCTCTTATGTAGCTTCTTACCGCTGATTGATTGCAATGGTCGGTCATAGATTTTTGATGAGAAACATCTTGCCATTGTGTCGCAATAAGCTCTGTTGCATTTCTAAGTAGTCCTTCCAATCTTTCTCCAAATTCATATGCACTCTCTGTTGAACTTTGCTTATTGTTAAAGATCAATTCTTGTATTTCCGTTAGCGTCTTAATTTTTATAAATTTCTCTTTAATAGCCATGTACAGTGATTCTATTGTAGTGAATTCCTTATTGTGGAAATACGAGTAAGCATTTCCAAAGAGCCTAGTTTTTATGCATTTGATTATGTCAACAACATTACCCGATTCACCTAGTTTATCCTTTGCTATCATACATCCTTCAATAAATTTATTTGTCTCAGTTGTAAGTTCGGGGCCCTCCGTTCCATAGAATATCGGCACGACATGAGATATATTTTTTAAAAGTTCCGTAAAAGTTGCCATATTGGTTGTATTTGAAGAATGGTTGACTAAAAGTGTTTTCATAGTTCCCCTCTGCAACTCTTGTATTTTTAGTTTTAGCGCTCAATTTGTTGAGTTTTTTCCTCAACAACTTTCCTGTTCTCAACGAATTTCTGCAGCTGTTCTGAAATCAACCTCGTGTTAACGTGTTGCGCGAGCTCTTTAAACGCTTGGTTTTCTTGCTCGTTGTCTTGAATTTGTTGTTCGGCTTCTTCTATGGTTTTTTTCAAGCTTTCGTTCTGCTGCTTCAAAATCCTGTTCATTTGTACGTATTCTTCTATTTCTTTAGATATAACTGAATTTTTCTGATGTTCCTGTAACACTTGCAACTCTTCTAATAAAATATCAATCTTTTCAAACTCACTTATATTTCCCTGGCTTCGCACCTTATGTTTTACTAACTCTATATACTCCTTTGTGTTATTGATATACTTAATTAAATTCCACACTCGCTCCGAAATTTCTCTAGTTTCTACCTGTGTTTTTTTCAATTCTTATTTTAAATCCTCCATATATAAATTTCTTCCAAACCAATAAAAAAAACTATACCATTTATATATATATGTATATATATATATATATATATATATATATATATATATATATATATATATATATATATATTCCTATTACTCTAATTTAAATACCCATACAAAAAAAAAATTCATTTTGCTGTATAATGACTCTAGCAAGGAAGGTCATTCGTAGCTTTTACACTTTTTACACCAATACTTACCATGTATACTGGTTCCATTTGTATCCCAAGAGCAGTTTGTTCGTCGTAAAGTTTGCCCGTAAAATTTATACAACTGAAGGCAGCTAAAATAGCTAATTAAAACCTTGAGGAGTTAATAATACTGACACACGAAACTACGAATTCCTTCAACAAATACCAAGCACCTATTGAATTGAATTGAGCTAAAATAGCTTTCCAATATCAGAATATGTACTTATTCTCTGTTGAAAGATATTAAACAAACAATACTCTGTGAATACCGACTGCGCCAAATGTTGTTGTGTAGTTTTTAAAGGCGATAGTTACTTTTTTTTACCTGGAGGGTCCCGTGGGATTCGCAGATTCTTTATTAGAGCTTGGTTTACTACAACTGTCACTTAACTAACTTAGAACTAGCTATTTATACTTTCTTAAAATTAACTATAAAATAATATATTGCAATTAAGCTATTTTCTAATGACCTAAATAATAGAACAGTATTGCACCATTCGTTAACGCAAACAGTATTTAAGTTGAACGTACATTACTGCTGCGCCAACGAATTAGTGCAAAGTATATGTAGGAGGGATGTTCGATAATGCTTCACAACACAGGCCTTAAGCATCCTACCCGTGATTCAGTTTTGATTTTGTCTTCTAATTCAGATAAAATATATTTAAACGCCTCTTTGTTAATTCTAAAATTTTTCCCAAAACTTATTTTGGGATTAGAAAAGGCAACTTCAAATTGTTTATAAACATACCTGGTATCATTTATCATAAATATATCCGCCGTGCTGTTTCTTAAATTTTTAATAACCCGTCTAAGATTTTCGTGTTGTTCATCAATTAATAATGCAATGGAATCCATAATAAAGAAAAGTGTTTATGAATTATCAGCTTCCGAAATCTTTTCTTGGATTTTATATGGTCTCTTCTTGAAAGACTTAAACACGCTTTAAATAAATTAGTGAATAATTTCACTTTCACTGTGTATTCTTTGTTTTAAATTATATAGCACTCGCATTCAGTGTTTTATTTTTTGTTTATTTTCTTTAAATAATTTTTTTTTGGTATTTTAGTCAGCTGTTGTCAATGTTGTTTACATTTTTTATAAGAGATTACAAGAAATCGATTACTGAAAACGATATTTCCTCACACGTATTTTAGAATCTGTCGACGTTTAATTGTCGAAAGTGAACGTTCGGCGACGAAGAAGAGAAGCGCGTATTCCCGAATAGCCCTGAATATCATAGACAAATTCCAAGTCTTTGGGAATCTGGGCACGTTTTTATGTTGATTTCTTAACAGCATTGACCGCCAGCCACTATTTAGATGTTTTAGTACCTTTCTTTCCTTCACGCTGGGTGGTCATCTTGTCGCGATGTGGAGGCTTAGGTCTAGTTGACCGGTCTGTACAGGCGGGGGCAGCTGTTTTCAGTAGCCCCTGGTAGGGTCACCCATGCCAGAGTGGCCAACAACTAAGTACCGTTCAAGAACCACCCTCCCCGGACTCGATAGCGTCTGTTTTTCCTCATGGGGTGGCTATCGAGTCAATCCGTTTCTCGGTCCAAGGGACCATGTCCAAATCCATCAGCGTCTGTATCCCATTTTGGGCGGCTGATGGTCTCCATCCACGTGGGTCGGCAGCTTTTTAACCTGGCAGTAGGTATAAAATGCAACATCAAACCCTCCAAAAATGAAGAATAAAAAGCCAAGCCCCACGTACCCGGTTAGGGGCTTAATAATCTCCGGGGACCCTATTCCCGCGGCGCAAGTAGCAGGCCGCGGTGAATCGAAAGCTACTGCTGCCCAGGCTGGCCGGGTGTCCACATCAGGCCCGACCAGTCTGCGGACTACTGACTTGGTGGGCAATCAGCCTGGATTAACCGGGCTAATTGCTGTTGAGAAAGGGGCAAAACACCCGGCAACGGTTGGCTGCCCTAGCACTAGCAGCGAGGTACCTCTGTCTTTCGCTCCAAGTACCTCAAAAGCTGCTCAGGTCCTTACCGGTAAAACGGTAAAACCCCCTTCTTCGGGTGCGAAGGGAATGGAAAGGCCTAAGCCGTCCAAACCCGTCTCCTCCAAAGCGCACATTGCGCAGGAAAAGGCAAAGAGGATTATTTCTAGCCACAGCACTGCGTCACCCACTGCCAATCCCGGCAAAAACATCAATAATCCTTCGCGCAAAAATGCTTCACGCAGGGCCAATGATGCGAGGCGCTCCGTCTTAAGAACCATTTCGCACCTCGGTGCGATCCCGGCTGACCAGCTTTCTGAAAAGCAGGCAGCCTCTCTAAAGTGGGCACAGGCTCATGTGTCGAGGCTGCAAATAAACTTCTCTCCCGCACCTGCCACGGTTGCGGCGTCTAAACGGCAACGTTCGGAAGAGGAGAACGATGCAGCTAGGGCTTCTAGGGCATAACGTCCTAAGAACATCCCTTGGAAAGCACCTTTAGTGAGATCGCCAAAGGCAAGCTCATAAGGGCCATAATCGATAGGGATGTATCAGACGGTGCCATTTCCCATGCCAGATGAGACTTGGTCAACCAAAAACTGGCGGGAGTGTTCTGGAAGATCCGCAAGGAGAATCCGGGACCGCCGCCTCAATGCGTCGATGTTGGCTGGCACCAGCACGGCGTTAAATTGATGGCCTGCACGGATGAACGCTCAGCGTCTCTGTTGAAGAAGGCCATCGAAGCTATTGGCGAGGTGTGGGAAGGCTCTTGGCTGGATGTGCTTTCCTTGGAAGACGTACCCAGAAGACCAAGAGCCTTGACCATAGTTCCTGCTGAACCTTCTTCCCCGAAGGAGATCCTTAAGGACTGTAACCCGGATTTACCCACCCATGACTGGAAGGTAGCTAAGGTGAATGCACCCGAGAGGTCTAGAAGGGAGGTGGTTCTGATTCTTAACAAAGAATCTTTGGCACCGATCCGTAAGAGGGGCAACAAAATCTTCTACTGTTTCAGTACGATTCTGTTGCGCCTCTACCGGACAGATGTCAAGAAGAACCGCAACCGAGGGGATGATGCTGCCAACGGCGCTGTTGACTGCGCTGCTGCTGGTGTGTCGGACGTAGCTTCATACGGGCAAGAGGACACCCACTCAGTCTCAGACATGGTGGGTGGCTTCTTTGAACGGATGGCAGTCGCGGATGAGGACACTGACGCCCTCTTGGAATCCAGCCAAGAGGACGCCAACACCACCGTAATTGCGCTCCATGATGGTGAAGGTGACGCAAATAAACCTTCACCACTCTAAAGCAGCATCCGCCGCGATGCTCCTCCGGGTGGTAGAGAGGAAGGAGGAGCTGGTTATGGTCCAGGAACCCTGGGTCCACCAAGGACGGGTTCATGAACTGACACTAAAGGGCTACAAGCTATTGTTTGCCAAAGGCACAGGTAATATTAGATCTTGTATCTTGGCTAAAAACTCTTTGCGTATCTTTATCCTATCTGATATCAGTGATGGGGATACTGTAGCAGCTGCTCTGGAGACCCCGTCCGGTACGGTTTGGCTGCTCTCGAGCTATATGGCGCATGACCATGAGGGCAGTCCACCAAATGGCAAGGTGCGTGGCATTGTGTCCAGGGCAATAAACACGAGGACGCCTATAATAATAAGTGCTGACGCCAATTCACACCACACCTCCTGGGGTAGTAGCGATACTAACGAGCGGGGTGAGTGTCTCTTCGATTTCATTTTAAATAATAATCTTGAAATTGTCAACAGGGGTTCAGAACCCACTTTTATTGTGTCTAACCGTAGAGAGGTTTTAGATGTAACATTGGTTAATGCAGAGCACACCAATCTGGTTAGCGGTTCGAGGGTTGCGGATGACTGCTCCCTATCCGATCATCGCTATATTGACTTTAACATAGGGTTAGGTGTAAGTAGATTTAATCCTATAGTTAACAGAAAGAAGACTGACTGGGAGCTACAGAACAATGTACTCTGCAACTCCTTATCGACGTCTCCAACTATTAGAAATATTGGGGACATTGACTCTGCTGTGGAGATTCTAAGTGAATCGTTTCGCTGTGCCACTAATGTGGCTTGCAAACCAACGGTTTGCAGGGGAAGGGCCAAACCACCATGGTGGAGCCCGGAAATTGCACATTTACGAAAATAATGTCGTAGGCTATTCAACGAGGCTAAACGATCAGGCGAGTGGTCGACATACAAAACCTCGTTGAATCGCTTCAAGAATCTTGTCAGAAACGCAAAAAGGAGGTCTTGGAGGGCTTTCTGCAGTAATGTGGGGTGTTCATCTGAAACCAACAGGCTGCGTAAGATGCTATCAACCGCACCGGTTGTATCCAGCTACATACAGAAACCCTGTGGTAGCTGGACCATGAATAGTCAAGAGACGGTGAGCGTACTACTCGACACTCATTTTCCTGGTAGCCAGGCGGCACCTTTAACAGGCACTGTCGATGGCAGCTTGACGACAGGCGCAGTCACAACTCCATTGGATATGGATAGGCTAGGCTGAGCTGTACACAGCTTCGATCCGTTCAAATCTCCGGGACCAGATGGAATAATTCCAGCGGATCTACAGAGAAATGCGGACATTGTCCTACCTTGGCTCACGGTAATTTACAGTGAATGCCTTAGGAGGGCATATATACCTATATTTTGACGTACGTGCAAGGTTGTCTTTTTCCCAAAGGGGGGTAAGACGTCACACACCAAGCCTAAAGACTTCAGACCGATAAGTCTTACTTCTTTTTTACTCAAAACTTTAGAAAGGGTAATTAATATTCATCTGAGAATGACCATTCCGAAAGGCAAATCTGTGGAAACGGCACTACATTCTCTAGTGGGCCACATAGAAAAATCTCTTGAGTATAAGGAATTTATTATGGGGGCTTTTCTGGACATAGAAGGTGCTTTCAACTATGTCAACCCCGATTCCATCATCAATGGGATGGTAGCAGTAGGGATTAATGATAATTTATGCCGGTTTGTTAGAAACTTACTAAATTTCAGGGTAGTCAGGGCCTCGATTGGGGATGTCACTGAGTATAGGGCAGTCTATCGGGGCACTCCACAGGGAGGTGTTCTGTCACCTCTGTTGTGGAACCTGACCATTAATTCGCTTTTGCTATGTCTAGAACGCAGACAGATTATGACTGTCGCGTACGCGGATGACGTAGCGGTGGCGATATCGGGTAAGCACTTGGATACCATATCTCAGTGTATGGAGTATGCGCTGGCTCTGCTAAGTAGGTGGAGTGTCAGCTGTGGGCTCGGCATCAATCCAGCCAAGACTGAGTTGGTGCTCTTCACTAGGATATACAAGACCTATAGCTTTATACACCCAAAGCTTAACGGCACCTCCTTGAAACTATCTAAAACCGCCAAGTACCTGGGTGTGATTCTGGATAGTAAGCTATCATGGAATCGGAACATACAGGCGAGAGCGGAAAGGGCCTTAGTGGCTATTTATACATGCAAAAGGGCAGTAGGCCTCAAATGGAGTATCAACCCTAAGAAGATCAATTGGATTCTTGAGGCTGTTATTAAACCAGTACTCTTTTACGGGGTATTGGTTTGGTGGAATGCGATGGACAAGCAGGCTCATCGCAGGACCTTTGAAAAAGTCTTTCGGGTCGTAGAGAGACTGATGACAGTCGCACTACGATCTACACCAACGGGAGCAATTTTTGCAATGCTAAATTGGCTCCCGGTTGCCATTCTGGCCAGACAACTGGCTCTATTCTCTGCGGTCAGGTTGAATACAGTATGTCCATGTACTAGGACTGACTATGGGCATACTAGGATTTTAAGAGAGCACTCGGAAATCCATGCCAACATTGACTACTGTGTACCAAGACCCTTCTTTGGTGGACTTTTCCGTTCCATTGTCGTTGACAGGAAACAGGTGGACAGGCTTTCCTTTCCCGAGGATTCAGTTAGAGTTTTCACTGACGGACCCCAAAAGGGGGACAAGTACGGGCGGAGGCTTCTATGTGGAGAACTTCAATGTAAGATCTCCATTCCGGCTCCAGGACGGTTGTACTGTCTTGCAAGCCGAAATCTCTGCGAGACATTCGAGGGTGACACTGGTTTGGGTGCCGGGGCATTCTGGATATCCAGGCAACCATACTGCGGATGAGATTGCCAGACATGGGACTGAATTGAACAATTCAATGATCAGTCACTTCACTGGCATTCCATTAGCGCGATGCAAGTTTCTGATTCAAAGCGAATCATACAAACTAGCTCAACTTAGGTGGGAAAGCGTGGCTAACTGTCTCGTGGCAAGAGCCACGTGGCGCCATTACGATTTACGCAAAGCACGCGACCTTCTCAAGTTTGACAAGGCGCGCATGCGTCAACTGGTGACTGTTCTGACAGGACACTGTAGCTTTGGGACTCATGCGAGGAGGATGGGTGTAATATACAACGACTATTGCAGAAGCTGCAATGATGAAGAGGAGGAAGAAACTGTCCTCCATCTTCTGTGTCAGTGTCCTGCCCTTGCTAATGCAAGGGCAGCGGCGCTGGGCTCCCGATTCCTGTCAGACTTAGACAGCCTGGCAAACATGGACCTTTCAGAGGTATCATCCTTCCTCAGGGGTACAGGATGGTTTGAAACGGCGAAGGACATCCCTTAGGAGGTCCTCTGCTTAAGGGCATCATAAAGGGACCGAATTGACGGACACAAGTGGATTGTCCCGCCAGGGACAACGGCCCTCTAACCTAACCTAGTACCTTTCTTTACTGTTAAAAAACAGTTTAATATTATTTTTAAAACACTTAACGCTTATTTACATTAATTATTTCACATTTTTTCTCTAAAATATAATTTTTGTTTTATTTTCAACCACCATTGTTTGCTTGAAATTGTAAAACATGTGTTCAAAGATGGCTATGTATAGCCATTCCTTCTAACATACATAGAACAGTCCGCTGTATATCATTGGTACTCGTTCACATAATCGTATTAAAAAAAAGCTGATTTTTGCCGAATTGAACTGTCACTTTTGGGTGTTCTGTGCGTATTCTGTGGTGTGAACAACCCGTCATAACTTAGTATGCCATTTCAAGCTTCGATCAGCTGATAAGAAAACAACACACTTGTAACCAGATGTTATCAAAGCAAAAGATAATTAAGAGAATTGTAATAAAGTTGTTTGAAAATGCCAAAAAGTCTAAAAACTCCATTTCTATTTAAAATTATTAAATTTTTCTTCTCATGCACGAGAATATCTAAATGAATTTGTACGTATAAATTAAAACAGCTGCTGCCTTGATATGACCCGAAAACATTTATTTTTTGCGGCGGCATACGGAAAAACTTTCAGTGGCTGCCAGCTACTTAAGTTAAACGAGAAAAATTTTCCACTTGTGTATATATAGTTTTTGCGATTTATATCTCTTTTAATTTTTTTAATGTTATAAAAATGTGATTTAATGTACAGACATATAGGTATGAATAATTTTTTAGCAGTTTTTTAGACGTGAATCATATATTTCAGCCGTTCGACTCAGATGTCTAGGGCCATTTTATGACAAAACAGAAACATACCTGAAAGAGTGCTATTATTTTATGACTTTTTTGTATGCAGCACAACAACTTTTTTAAACTGGTCGAAAAAATTATGACGATATGACTAAAGAGCACGAAGTGTGAATACCCCAATTATGACTTTTTTGTATGCAGGACAACAACAATTTTTAAAACTGTGTGGGGTAAAGTTATTAATTTTATAGGAGGAAGATGGTTGTCCTATTTCTATAGTCCCTTATTTATTTTATACAGCTGTTAGGGAGGACCAGCTTAATTGTTAGGCGCTCAAAAGAGGTGCCAAAAGATAGAGACAATAAATTAAAACTAGCGTGTAAGCCAATTTGCGTTAAAAGTTAAAGTCTGCCTTTATTTTAATTTCATTTGGTCTTATATACTACTTATGAAAATAAATCTTAGCCTTTCTAACTTATTCTAGCTTATTGTAATTATGTTCTGTTTCATTCGTCATAATGGAAAATCATGTTACATATTTCACTTGACCTATCATGTACATAGTCGTTTCTAAAATAAACACTCAATAGTAATTGAAAGTGTGTCACTCAAATATCCGCTGCACATTTGGTTTTGGTTCTTTATTGTTATTCTTTCTTCTGTTTGCTGCACATGCATTGCAAACATGTGTGACACACTACACCCTTACCCTAAAGCGAAAAATTATAAAAATGATTTTTCGTCTCCTCTCCATAATGACATTACAAAATTTAGTTAGAAATATTTTATATAAACTTAAATTTTAGCATTGGTTATAGTAATACTAATTATCTTATTCTAGTAGTGTATTGTATTTTTTTAAGTTGTTGTTGTGAATTTCTTTTTGTTTTCCATTATAATCTATTGTACTATTTACACCATTTCTACTAATTACTTTAAATGGACCTTTATATGGACTTTGGCCTTTTTTTCTATTCTCTATTTTTATTAAAACTAAGTCTCCTACATTAAAATTAACTTTATTGTGTGTATCGCTAGCTAGAACTCTTTTCTCTTTTGTTTTTACTATTAAATATTTTGCTTTGTTTAAGGCAAATTGTAATTTGACTCTTAATTCTTGTACATAGTCATCATAATTATAAATTCTTGTTTGATTATCTAAAATATCAGATGGCAGGCATGGCAATTTTCCATACACTAGTTCAAAAGGCGTGTAACCCGTATCAATGTGTGGCGCCGTATTGTAGGCAAAAGTAAAGTATGGAATCCACTTATCCCATTCGTAGTCATTCGCAGTAGTTAATAAGAATTCATTAAGAACCCTGTGGTTTCTTTCTATTGAACCTAATGTTTCATGATGATAAGGTGTTGAAAATACTTGTTTGATTTGTAGTAATGAACATATGTTTTTCATTAGTTCATTTGTAAATTCTGTCCCTCTGTCTGATTTACCTTGAATTGACCATATTTCAAAATAAATTGTTCAACTAATGTTTTTGCGGTTACAAGTGCATGTTTCGTCGGCATTGGGTGTGCAATTACAAATTTTGTTAAGTCGCATTGCATTGTTAAAATGTAGCGGTACTCATTTGAAATACGAAGAGGTCCTACAGTGTCAATTGAAATTACTTCGAAACTGCTGTTTGGTGTGGTTGTTAGTGTAAGTGGTTCTTTTGTGTGTTTGTTTTTGTTACAATTGTCACAATATGATACAAATTTCTTTACCATCTTGCTCATGTTTTTCCAAATATATCGTTGTTTTAATTTTATAATAGTTTTTCTAATTCCTAAGTGGCCTGCGTGTGTGGTATTGTGGAATTCATCAATTAGTATATTAATATATTAATATTCTTAGTTGAGGACTTTTGTTATTTATTTTTATCTTTGTGTACACTTCTTTTAATTCTTCCGTTGTAAATTCTTTAAATATTTCATCTTTATTAGATAGCGCTAACTCTTTTATATTTTCTTTGTTCATTTTAGATATCAGTTTCCTCAGTATCGAATCTAGTTTCGCTGATTTATCGCTGAATCTTGCATGCTTATTATTTTCATAACTCATATTCTTGGTATGTGATTTCTTCATGATCGAATCTGGTTTCGATGAATTATCGTCACATCTTTTATTCATATTTTTCTTCTTTTTGGTACATAACTTCTTCGTTATCGAATCTAGTTTCGACGAGTTATCATTATGTCCAACGTGCACAATGTTATTATCAATTACTATATCTTTTTCTTCTATACTTTCAATATTATTAAATTGCAATTTTCTTATATTTTTGACGTCACTAATGGATGTGCATTCCCATATTTGAAGTTGATCAGACTTCTGAGAATTACCTTTTTCCATATTATCTTCTTCTACACGTGTTATGTTATCTTTATTATTCTTATTCATCTTATTATTTTCTTCATTATTTGCCTCATTATATTCTTTAATTCTATTTTTCATGGCCCTCGTAGTTACCAATATTTTTCTTTGTTTCTCATCATTTTCTTGTGGTATCATCTCTTTCAATGTCTCTGAGTCTATTTCTATTCTAGAGAGTGCATCGGCATTTGTATTAATTTTTCCTTTTTTATATATTATTGTAAAATCATAATCACTTAAATCTAGTCTTATTCTTGTCATTTTTGAAGAAGGATTTTTATGCGAAAATAGTGAAATTAGTGGTCTATGGTCAGTTACTACTATAAACTTTCTACCATATAAATAAGGTTTAAAAATATTTATACTCCAGTGGATTGCTAAAAGTTCCTTTTCTATTACAGGTTTATTAAGGTCATGTTTTTGTAATGATTTACTAGCATAAGAAATTGGTAAATCTTGGCCTATTTCACCTTGTGATAAAACTGCACCTAACGCATAATTCGATGCGTCTATAGTTAATATAAAAGGTTTATCAAAATTAGGATATTGTAATACTGGTGGGTTTATTAATTTTTCTTTTAATTCATCAAAAGCATGTTGGCATTGTTTTGTCCATACGAATTTTGTCTTTTTCTTTAAAAGTGCATTAAGTCTTTTGCTATGTCAGCAAAATTAGGTATAAATTTCCTGTAGTAATTGCAAAATGCTACGAATCGTCGTACTTCGTCCGCGTTTTTTGGTATTGGATAGTTTTTTATTACGTCATATTTAGATGGGTCTGTCTTTACACCGTCTTTTGTTATTAAGTGCCCTAAATAAACTACTTCTGGTCTCAAGAAACAACATTTCTTTGGATTTAATTTAAGATTGTATTTCTGTAATCTTTCTAGTACTTTTATTAAATTTTGATTGTGATGATTTAAACTACAGCCATATACAATTATATCATCTACATAAAGAAATGCTTCGGATTCTAATCCCGATAGTGTTATAGTTAACATTCTTTGAAAACTATTTGAAGAAATCTTTAGTCCGAATGGAAGTCTTTTAAATTGATAATGTCCTTGTGGTGTTGAAAAAGCGGTTAGTAGTCTGGAGCTTTTATCTAATTCTATCTGATGAAAGGAACAAGTCATGTGGAGTGTCGAGAACCATTTTGCTCTACCTAATTTGTCCAAAATATCCTCTAATCTAGTTAAAGGAAATTTATCATTAACAATTTTATCATTGAGCTTTCTAAAATCTACCACAAGTCTCCATTTCTTTTTATCTTCAATATTTTTCTTTGGTACCAAAAGGAGTGGAGCGTTGTATGGGCTAACGGAATGTTCTATTATGTCATCATTAAGCATTTTCTGTACTTGTTCATTTATTACGTCAGTGTGTGAATGTGGTAGTCTATAGTTTTTTATATAAACCGGTGTGTTGTCTGATGTCGTGATTTTCTGTTTGTAAAAATTGTTGACGCTTAATTTTTCGTCTTCCAAATGAAAAACATTTTGATACTTGTGAAATATTTCTTTTAATTGCTTTTTGGCGTATTCGTCATTGTGTTCTAATTGCAGTTCATTTATTATTCTTTCAAAACGTTCGTTGCTGTTTGTACTATTGTAATTTAATATCTCATAATTTTTAAGTGGGTCAGTCTGGAGTTGAATGCCTTTTATTGTCACTGTATGTGTCATGCCGCTTTTGGGTGCTGTTGAATTACTTAAAAATATTCCCTCTTGTAATTGTTTATTGAAAATTACACAATCTTCTTTTAGCTCTAATTTTATTGCATGTATAATCTCTGTTCTTGGTGGTATTGTTAAATTAAGTGAAGAAAGCGATTTCGTATGCATTGGCAGAATTACAGTATTCTCATTTATTAATAATGAAATTGTAAATGTTTCATAATCTATTTTACAGAGATATTTCTTTAAAAAGTCTCTTCCAATTATGCCATCTGTTTTTATTGGAAAATCGGCTTTTACCAATTGAAAAGAATGTTGGCATTTTTCTTCTGTTAATGAGAGTTCAAGTTCTACCATTCCTAGAGAAGTTATTTCTTCTTTTGTTATTCCTGTCAATTTGCATTTTTCTTCTGGATTGTATTGTTCACCTTCGAATTCTTCACACATGCGACATAGTGATATGTCTGCGCCTGTGTCGACAAGAAAAGTTAATTGTTTATTTTTATATTTTGCGATTATGAAATTACTGTTATTATCTGATACTCTATATATGCTTACTTTTGGCTTTCCGGAATATTGATGTATTCCGGGCCTGTTGCGTTTCCCGAATCTTGTATAGTGTATATGTGTCTGTTGTTTTTTCTCTGACTATTATAGGTATTATTAGGGTTTCTATTATAATTGTTAGTGTTGTTATTAAGTCTGTTATGTTGATTGATTTGCATTATTGCTCATATTATTGTTGAAGTTCGAGTTGTAGTTTCTACCGAAATTGGAATTGTTTCTAGTAGTATTGTATTTTCTATTATTTTGTAAATTTGTATTGTAATTATTTCTATAATTTTGTTGGTTAGAGGTGAATGTATTATTGAATCTATTGTGGCTGTATTGAGGATTATGGATTTGTTGTTTTTTAAAGTGCAAAACAGAGTTATTATTGACTTTTTGCTCGTTTTCCAGTTCCAATGCTATTTCAGATGCTTCTTGTAATGTAGTTGGTCGAGCAGCGTATATGGTCGATTTAAAGTGTTCATTTAATCCCTTTTTAAATGTATCTAGAGCGAGTCTGTTGTTCAAACGAATTATTATATTCTTTTCAGCTTCTGTTGCTGTGTTACCTAATTCTTCTATTCCTAACTTGTTCAGGTTATCTATTAAGCTATTTATTTTTTCTTCGTATGAATTAATTGACATTTTTCCTTGGAGCAGTGAATTTAGTCTAAATTGTAGTTCTGGGATTGTTCTATTGCTTTTGTATCTTTTTTGTAGTAATTCTTTTAGTTTTTCAACATTTTCAGGTTTAGTGTAACTACCAATTGCTGTTCTAACTTGTGATGTTAATTTAGCATGATATACATACTGAAGGAAATCTATTTTTGCATCATTTGACAGAGTTTTATTAATAAGGTCTGCGGTTATTATGAAACTTTCTAGTTCCACATGATTACCAGTGAATAAAGGTAGTGCTTTTGAAACAGTTTCTAAATTGAATGCTGCCATGTTTGTATTTTTCGTTTCTAATTCTTTAGGTGTTTCTATTAAGTATTCTTTAATCTTTTTATATATATTATTGAATTCTATTTTTAGAGCAGTGACTATTTCTTTATCTTCTTCTCCAAGTTCGTTTGTTGTAAACTTCTTTCTTATATCTTCTAAAAGTTCTAACTTATTTTGGGTGGTTTGTTCTGTATAGGTCCTTCCTGGATTTTTCTTTAAGGTGCTTAATATGTTTTTTATATCAGAAATTTGTTGCTCCATTTGATAGCGAATATTTATTTTATAAACATTTAGATTGATTATTACTTATACATTTATATATTTTATTTAGACTTCTGGTGTAATAGTACTGTTAATATTACTGTGGTTACGTATGTAGTTTTTACAATGTTTAGAAATTTTATATATTCCATATACAGAAAGTATTATTATAATTAAAATTAATATAAGATTTAGTGTAGAATGTTCATTTAAATTGTTATTTGTTGTTTGTTTCGGTTTATGTGTTTTCTTTATAGGATTGCCCCAAATTGGGCCTACTGTCATGATGTAACTATTTTCTTTATACATTTGTTATAATATTGTTGTGACGTTTGTGTTTTAAAACGTAAGCTTTAAAGTAGTTATTAATTTTATAAGCTGTATATAATGCTAATGCTACTATTATCAATGTTATTATTATAGATTTATTGCTTTCAATGTTTCCATTGTTTACAACGTTTTCTTGGATCTCAACCTTGCTTTGTTGTTTACCCATTTCTAATTATATAATTACAGTGAAGTTTTCAAAAATGACATTAATATATACATATGTATTTTTTTTTCAAATACCTTCATACATAACTTTGTTGTTTGTTTTTATTTACTTTTATGTATTTGTTTAACAATTTTTAATTTTTATGAAATTTTTTATTTAACACATTGTTGTCACAATACTATTATATATAAATGAAATTTATTTGTTGGTGGTTAAGCAATGTCTATATGCATTTCATTGTTGCTTTACCAAATCGTCAGTAGACTTTAACCATAGTTTTGAAAAGCTAAAAACCTCTTATCTTATGCATATACTTCCGAAAACCATCGGAGAATTCACAACTTGTAAATTACAAACTATTTTCAAAAATAACAACAGAACAAGAACATAGGCTTGCAACTCATACAAAACTAAACCAACAAATAAAGTATGTTCGATACGAATCTATTTTATTTTTCTACACCTTTATACAATCAGAAATCCATTGGATAACAAGAAAAGTATTTATAAGGCAAAATGAAAAATAAAATCTAAACCAA
This sequence comes from Linnaemya tessellans, assembly GCA_951800035.1. Lineage (NCBI taxonomy): Eukaryota > Metazoa > Arthropoda > Insecta > Diptera > Tachinidae > Linnaemya > Linnaemya tessellans. The sequence continues at coordinate 40,665,407 of OX637533.1, read as the reverse complement.
ACTGTTATGAAATTTTTTATTTAACACATTGTTGTCACAATACTATTATATATAAATGAAATTTATTTGTTAGTGGTTAAGCAATGTCTATATGCATTTCATTGGTGCTTTACCAAATCTATTTTATAAACATTTAGAATCGTCAGTAGACTTTAACCACAGTTTTGAAAAGCTAAAAACCTCTTATCTTATGCATATACTTCCTTATATACTTTATTTGTTGGTTTAGTTTTGTATGAGTTGCAAGCCTATGTTCTTGTTCTGTTGTTATTTTTGAAAATAGTTTGTAATTTACAAGTTGTGAATTCTCAGATGGTTTTCGGAAGTATATGCATAAGATAAGAGGTTTTTAGCTTTTCAAAACTGTGGTTAAAGTCTACTGACGATTTGGTAAAGCACCAATGAAATGCATATAGACATTGCTTAACCACCAACAAATAAATTTCATTTATATATAATAGTATTGTGACAACAATGTGTTAAATAAAAAATTTCATAACAGTTTGGTTTAGATTTTATTTTTCATTTTGCCTTATAAATACTTTTCTTGTTATCCAATGGATTTCTGATTGTATAAAGGTGTAGAAAAATAAAATAGATTCGTATCGAACATACTTTATTTGTTGGTTTAGTTTTGTATGAGTTGCAAGCCTATGTTCTTGTTCTGTTGTTATATTTGAAAATAGTTTGTAATTTACAAGTTGTGAATTCTCAGATGGTTTTCGGAAGTATATGCATAAGATAAGAGGTTTTTAGCTTTTCAAAACTGTGGTTAAAGTCTACTGACGATTTGGTAAAGCACCAATGAAATGCATATAGACATTGCTTAACCACCAACAAATAAATTTCATTTATATATAATAGTATTGTGACAACAATGTGTTAAATAAAAAATTTCATAACAGTTTGGTTTAGATTTTATTTTTCATTTTGCCTTATAAATACTTTTCTTGTTATCCAATGGATTTCTGATTGTATAAAGGTGTAGAAAAATAAAATAGATTCGTATCGAACATACTTTATTTGTTGGTTTAGTTTTGTATGAGTTGCAAGCCTATGTTCTTGTTCTGTTGTTATTTTTGAAAATAGTTTGTAATTTACAAGTTGTAAATTCTCAGATGGTTTTCGGAAGTATATGCATAAGATAAGAGG
>OX637533.1:40451755-40659255 GCA_951800035.1 Linnaemya tessellans | reverse complement strand
AAATGAAATGCACAATTTGTTTTTATTTTTAACTTAAAATCCTCAAATAAATATTTTTCAAACTAAATAAGAACTGTAAACTCCTATAACCGATGTAGCAATTAGTAACCATTGAGAATACCGTGATCATTTGCTATACATTATTATTTTAAATACCATAAATATTTTTTATTAACATAATTAAGGTTAATCATTCATATTTTTTAACATATAATATATATATATATATATATATATATATATATATATATATATATATATATATAGGTATATATATATATATATATATATATATATATATAGGTATATATATATATATATATATATATATATATATATATAGGTATATATATATATATATATATATATATAGGTATATATATATATATATATATATAGGTATATATATATATATATATATATATATATATATATATATATATATATAGGTATATATATATATATATATATATATATATATATATATAGGTATATATATATATATATATAGGTATATATATATATATATATATATATATATATGTATATATATATATATATATATATATATATATATATATATGTATATATATATATATATATATATATATATATATATATATATGTATATATATACATATATATATATATATTATATACATATATATATATATATCTATATATATATATATATATATATATATATATATATATATATGTATATATATACATATATATATATATATATATATATATATATATATATTATATATATATATATATATATATATATATATATATATATGTACATATATATATACATATATATATATATATATATATATATATATATATATATATATATATACATATATTTATGAATTTTATATGTATACAACTCTGTCTATTAAAATAAAGTTTTCTAGAATGAATGGATTTTATTGTTTTAAAATAAATGTGAAAAAAAATTATTTTGTTGTTTAATTCAATATTTTGAGCTGTAATCTATAATTTCCATAGTATAATGTATTAAACAATTATAATTTCCAATTGAAATATATTTTACATGTTAAGTAAATCTATAACAAAAGTTCTATGGAAAATGGTACACAAACAATTTGCCTTTCTTAACATAACAACACCAACAACAGTGCGTGCTGAAACCGAAGATTAAGTGAAATCAGTGACGATGTTAGCAGTTAATGCAATGATCACAGTAACGGTGGAGAATTATTTCGGCGGAAATTAACAAGAAATAGAAAGTTTGTTGATTCAAATGAAGAAAGCTATTACAGTATTCACTCATACTTGATATTGATGAAGAAGCCGAAGAATATAATTAGAAAATACCACAACCTCCAGCAATTCACAAAAAAGTGAAAGGGTATATCTAGGTTTGTCATTCCTTGTGTAATTTCTGCGATATCAATATGGGACCCCATAAAGTATATATATTCTGGATCCTTATGAGTAGCGATGACGATTGAGCAATATCTGCCTGTCTGTACGTTTTCCCAAGCCCCCAGAAGAGGTAGAGACTTCGTTCTTGGACCGTTGGATTGGAAATGAACTTAAATAGAGTAATATTCAGAAAAATCCGAAATACGGTTCCAGAGCTGGGAAGCTTACACCTATTTCTCGACGCAAAATTAATACCAAAAACCAATTTTTGTTGTTGTTTGGAAATTAAACCTATTTCATGCTTTGGGAAGCCTCAATGGTCTATTAAAAACTAAAAAAATAAAATTTTTGTTTCTAGGGTGGGAATGTAAAAGATTTTTTTTGCCCATTCAGTATTTTGTAGTACATGTAGTAACTAAAATGGTTAAAAATTTTAAGCTTTTCTTAAATAAAACAGCTTTATACGTCGAAGATTTGCATTGGTCAAAAAAATTTTTAAAATTTAAATTTCGCTTTCAGGGGTGGAAATGTTGAAGTGGCAACCTCATTTGACTTGCAATGCAACCTTTCAAGCTTCACATACATACATTCACATATGTATGTATAGACGTTTTTTAGTTTTTTTTTTGACAGAGCTTTCTTGTTTTTTTAAGTAAACCACGCATTTCACTTGTAATTTGAATTCCAAACAATAAAGACCATTTTATTTGAAGATAACTGTGTGTTATATTTATTTACTACGCTAACCAAGAGGAGGGTTTCCAACAGGAATTTTTTTTTTATATATAAAAGTAACCAAAAAGGCAACTGACGTTATTTTGCCAACTAAAACTATTTTATAATTTAGGAAGAACAGAGTTGGTATCAAAAATTTACAAAAAAAAACCATTTCGAATCCAGGGTTGGACAAGTGCAATATTTTGTAGTACATGAAAGTGACAAAAATGGTTAAAAATTTAAAATTTTTCTTAAATAAAACTACTTTATACCTCATGAAGAGTTGCACTGATTAAAAAATAAAAAAAAATTAAAATTTCGCTTCCAGGGTTGGGAAAATGAAAGTTTATTTTGGTACATGAAATATTTTGTAGCACATGTAATAACCAAAATGGCTACAAACTTTGAGTTTTTCTTAAATAAAACCACTTTATACCTCATGAAGATTTGCATTGATAAACAAAATTTCAAAATTAAAATTTCGCTACCAGGGTTGGGAAAATGAAAGTTTATTTTGGTACATGCAATATTTTGTAGCGCATGTAATAACCAAAATGGCTACAAACTTTGAGTTTTTCTTAAATAAAACCACTTTATACCTCATGAAGATTTGCATTGATAAACAAAATTTCAAAATTAAAATTTCGCTTCCAGGGTTGGGAAATTTTAATTTTTTTTTATAATTTTTATAACAAATTATGTATGAATTTTTATTAGTCGAACTTTCTTATGTAAATTGTTAATTTTTTTTTAACGGGCTTGAGTTCGAATCTGCATGACTGCAAATGATTTTTTATTATTTTATTAATAAATGAATTTAATATGTTCAAATTCTATTTATTATTTATATTAAGATTGGAATATTAAGAATATTTTCAATAATCATCAAACCAGCAGAAGTTCCCACATTCATATTTTTAAGTTATTACCTTTTTGGTTAGTACGAAATCCCCCAACTCTGACGATTAATATTCCCAACATTCCATGTATCTATTTCGCTTTTTCCATACCCATGACGGTTAATATTCCCCAACCCTAACGGTTAATATTCCCAATATTCCATGTATCTCTTTCGCTTTTTCCAGAGCCATCGGCTGCTGATAGCTAAAGCTTCTTTGCTATTTATGTTCAAGTAATTGAATTTAGTTGTCAATTTACAATGAAGAAGTGCGCGTGCCGATGGCTCTGGAAAAAGCGAAAGAGATACATGGAATGTTAGGAATATTAATCGTCAGAGTTGGGGGATTTCGTACTAACCAAAAAGGTAATAACTTAAAAATATGAATGTGGGAACTTCTCATATTCAATTTTCGTTAAAAACATTGGTTAAATAGTTGATATTCCTACTAACTAGCACCACTTGCAGAAGTGGAAAAATTGAACAAAGAACGCTGATGAGATGGCGTAGGGGCCTTGAAATCAGTACTGATCCGTTCTGCTGGTTTGACGATTATTGAAAGTATTCTTAATATTCCAATCTTAATATAAAAAATAATAAATAGAATTTGAACAAATTCATTTATTAATAAAATAATAAAAAATCATTTGTAGTCATGCAGATTCGAACTTAAGCCCGTTGAAAAAAATTAATAATTTTTATAATTTTATAATTTATAAGAGTCACCAAAAAGGCAATTAACGCTGTTTTTTTTGCTAATTAAAACTATTTTTTAATTAAGGAAAAACCAAATTGGTATACAAAATTTCGAATCGACGATTGGACAAGTGCAATATTTTATAGTTCATGAAGGTGACCAAAATTGGAAATTTTTCGGCTTAAATACACTTTAGCTACGCACTTCCGATTGAAATGAAATTTCGCACATCGATAAAAAAATTTAAAAATAAGACGGAAATTTTAAATGGTGAAAGTCTCGTAAATGCATTGTTTTCGAGTTATGGCCTCCGAAATTTTCATATAAAAACGCAAAGTTTTCCTACATTTTTTAAATTTATTTAGGTTTATATATGTATAAACACAGGTATATGTATGTATGAACACAGGTATATGTATGTATGAACACAGAGAAGCTTTAGTTAGCGAAGCCGGTGTTTTTTATACCATAGAGGAGAAAATTCTTCAGTCCGGCCGAAGGCCTGCTATGCAGAGAAGTTTTAGTTAGCAAAGCCAGTGCTTGTTATACCATAGAGGAGAAAATCCTTCAATCCGGCCGAAGGCCGGCTATGCAGGAAGCTTTAGATAGCGAATCCGGTATTTGTTATACCATAGAGGAGAAAATCTTCCAGTCCGGCCGAAGGCCGCTATGCAGAGAAGCTTTAGATAACGAAGCCGGTATTTGTTATACCATAGAGGAGAAAATCCTTCAATCCGGCCCAAGGCCAGCTACGCAGAGAAGCTTTAGTTAGCGAAGCCGGTGTTTGTTATACCATAGAGGAGAAAATCCTTCAGTCCGGCCGAAGGACGGCTATGCAGAGAAGCTTTTGTTAGCGAAGCCGGTGTTTGTTATACCATAGAGGAGAAAATCTTTCAGTCCGGCCGAAGGCCGGCTATGCAGAGAAGCTTTAGTTAGAGAAGCCGGTGTTTAATATACCATAGAGGGGAAAACTTTTCAGTCCGGCCGAAGGCCGGCTAAGCATAGAAGCTTTAGTTAGCGAAGCCGAAGAACTTTTTCATAAATTTTGCATATATCATAAGATTATTTCAAAACCTTTCAAATGATACCAATATTGTCTAAGTAAATTAAAAAATGTAGGATAAAAATGCAATTTTATACAAAAATTTCGGAAGTCCATAACACGAAAACTATGCATTTCCGAGACTTTCACTATTTAAAATTTTCGTCTTATTTTTAAATTTTCTATCGATATGCGAAATTTCATCTCAATCGGAAGTGCGTAGCTAAAGTGTATTTGTTCCAATTTTTCTTAAATAACACTACTTTATACCTCATGAAAAGTTGCATTGGTAAAAAAAATATTAAAAATTCGGTTCCAGGGTTGGAAAACAGAAGTTTTTTGGTATATAAAAGTACGCACATAAATTCCAATATATTTTTCAAGTGAATTAAACCTACATATGTTATACTTCGCACTTTTACTTGTTTTGTGTCACGTAAAATTACTAAAAATACGCGTGCGTGCGTGAGCGTGATTCAAAAATTTAGGACCGTGCGTGATTTTTAATTCGTATAATATTCACGTACACAAAATGCAACATAAATGTTTTATTCTTTAGAATTTTTAATACTAAGGAAAATATATATGCATGAACATGCATACATACATATCTATGTGCTTTAGAGATACGTGCTCTCACACACAAAAATAGATTTGTTGTGAGTGTGCGCGATTTTGCAAAATTGTCATCATCGTGTGCGATTAAAAAAATGCGTTCGGGAGCGTGCGCGCCTTAAATCTTGCAGTGCTTGAAATAAATTTGAGTTTCGTGATCGTGAGCTTAATTTTACTCACGCGAAATAAGTTAATTGAATAACATATAGAAAAAAACAAATACGAAATATATCTAAGTAGTGTCTCTTTTGTTTCAATGTGGTCTTAAGACTAACTTATTTTAAAATATTTTATGCTTAATATAATTTCTTTTGTTTTCGTTGTTAATATTTTCTTCAACTTAGCAATTTTAATTATTGGGTCATCGCAATAAAAGTCGATGACTTCAAGTGGTCTTTACAAAACGAACAAAAAAATATATGAATTGGTCAATGTTTACTAAAGGTTTAGAATCTCAACGGAATTGTATTTTACTATGTATAGTGAAATAAAATTTGGATGAATGAAAATGTCATTGGCCTAAGTGGTTATAAAATAGCGGAAAAGAAATCAAATTTCAGAAAATAAAGAGAAGTAAAAAATATGTTTAGTTGCATAAACATTTCATTGAGGCGTTTACACTGGATGCATTTTTAGTCCGCTTAATTTTGTTTTTTTTCAAAACACACTGGATTAATTCATCCGGCATAAAATTGTATACGTATACACAGCTTTCTGTGTGTTAGTATTTTTTTGTTTATTTGATATTTGTCTTTTGTTCGCTGAACACATCCATTTTGAAACAAACTAAGCGGAAAAATGGATGGAATAAATGATGAAGAATTAGCAATAATCTTAGTAGGAATTTTTAGTGCCTGTAACTGAAGCAGCAGCATTACTTCTAGAAGATGAGAAGGCAAAGAAAAGAAGCGATACACACTTGAGAAAATGTATTCCGGTTGAAGAAAAATTGGCTGCAACTTTACGGAAATTGCCGAAAATAGTAAATTGTCTGCACTCTGTTTAAGCTCAGCTATGATTACGATAACCATATTTTTCAATGCAAAAAGAGGCCATTTAGAAATGTAATTAAAATTGTATTCACTATTTATAAACAATTTGATATACTCTAGGCATGGCACACTAACAAACATATAAATATGTATATATATCCAATAAAATATGTCAAAATATATTACAGTGATTTGATAAAAAGATTTTCATTTCTGCACACTCCATTTGATGATGACAATATTGTTGTGGCATCAACCCTGCACAGACAATTTCGCAACGTGTTGTATAATATTTAATTTATGGTAACCCTTGGTTTTTCTATTTAGAAGCCGAAACAGAAGTGGCACCACTCACATTGTTATTATTCAGTCTAGAGCGTTCTTTTCATTGTAATAGAGATAGAAATTTATAATCAAAATTTGCATCAATAGAAGACTGAAAAACAAGGAATTCGCTTTTTAATACTGTTTATTGGTTATAATAAAACTAAACAACCAAACTGGTGACCGCGACGTGATATGGAAAACGCAGGAAAGCAAGTAATGTCTGAGGATGAGTCCCCACCGCCCGTTGAGGACGCAGCAGCATGTTCAAATGGTGCTCTTGAGATTTTTCGTGTAGGTGTTAAACCACCTACGTTTTGTAAGGAACAACCAGACATTTTTTTATTCAGATGGAATCTCAGTTTGTGGTCGCAGGTGTAAAAGTCGATGAGACCATGTACCATCATGTGCTTTCATCGCTAGAGCCACAATATTTGCTACAAGTGGCAGACATTATACGCAATCCACCACAAATTGGAAAATATGAGGCTGTAAAAAAACCTTAATACCTGAATATACGGATTCCGACCATCGCAAATTAAGAAAATTAATTAAAGAAATTGAGCTTGGGGACCTAAAACCGTCACAGCTGTTAAAGAGGATGAAAGATTTAGCTGGAAATAAAATAACAGATGATACCCTAAAATCGTTATGGATGGAACGGCTGCCGGAGACAGTTCGCTCAGTTGTGGCCATTGTTGACGGGGATTCTATGCAAATGGCGTTACAAGCCGATAAACTAATGGAAATCCAGAACTACCCAAGTATTGCAACAGTCCAGCAGGATGGAACTTTAAGAGCCGAAATAGAAGAGCTTCGCAATCAAATAAAAGAAATGCGCACAAATCCTTTTCACAGAGAACGTTCAAAAGACCGCAGTCAACCACAACGCAAACGTAGCAAGTCTAGAACAAAAGTGCGTTTCCCATTTTGTAAATTTCATTACAGGTTCGGTGACAAAGCTCGAAAATGTGAGGAACCATGTCAGTTTAAAAACCTCAAGCCGGAAAACTAATCTCTACTCTGTCATCGGCGGCAAACAGAGTAGAGGCGGCAGAAAGCCGTCGGTTATTCGTAACAGACCAAAAAACAAAACTCAAATATTTAATCGACACGGGAGCAGATTTTTCAGTTCTGCCGCCTACTAATCGTAGCATTCAACATTCGTACAACTTATACGCTGCAAACGGCACCCCAATAAAAACGTAGGGCACAAAGATCATGACAGTCGACTTGGGATTACGAAGAAAAATGAATTGGGAATTTCTGATTGCCGACGTTACTAAACCTATTATAGGTGTGGACTTTTTCCATGCGTATGACCTTCTAGTCGATGTACGTAAACGAAAACTAATTGACAATAAAACCAAACTTATGGTAAATGTAATGCACTGATGATGAAAGGGTTGCGTCTTTCGAAAACAGCTGTTCTGCTCTGCTGTGTAAGTTGAATAAAACTGATGTTGACTTGCCTTTGTGCCTTGGAATATTTTTCATGTCTTTCTGAGATTTAAATTAAAAATTTCGAACAATTAGCCTATAGAATCTTAATTCAAATTTAATATAGCAATATAAAATGTTCGTTAAAATTATTACTACATACAAATTTAAGCTATGGCTTGAGCTACCCAATAATAAAAATTGGAAAAACGTTCACATGTACTTAAGTATAAAATTCAAACCAAAAAAGTTTGACTTAGGTATGATGGAACAAAAAATTCAGAAAAATGGGACATGAAGAAAAATAATCAAACGGTAACACGGGTATTATAACAATAACATGTTAACATCAGGTTGATACAGTTCCCGTATTCTTTTTCACAATAAAATTTGTGTAAATAGGAACTGTTATCACATTCAACTAAGCCACCTAATAAGTGGTGACAAACACAATACACATGAGCACTGATGATGAAAGGGTTGCGTCTTTCGAAAACAGCTGTTCTGCTCTGCTGTGTAAGTTGAATAAAACTGATGTTGACTTGCCTTTGTGCCTTGGAATATTTTTCATGTCTTTCTGAGATTTAAATTAAAAATTTCGAACAATTAGCCTATAGAATCTTAATTCAAATTTAATATAGCAATATAAAATGTTCGTTAAAATTATTACTACATACAAATTTAAGCTATGGCTTGAGCTACCCAATAATAAAAATTGGAAAAACGTTCACATGTACTTAAGTATAAAATTCAAACCAAAAAAGTTTGACTTAGGTATGATGGAACAAAAAATTCAGAAAAATGGGACATGAAGAAAAATAATCAAACGGTAACACGGGTATTATAACAATAACATGTTAACATCAGGTTGATACAGTTCCCGTATTCTTTTTCACAATAAAATTTGTGTAAATAGGAACTGTTATCACATTCAACTAAGCCACCTAATAAGTGGTGACAAACACAATACACATGAGCACTGATGATGAAAGGGTTGCGTCTTTCGAAAACAGCTGTTCTGCTCTGCTGTGTAAGTTGAATAAAACTGATGTTGACTTGCCTTTGTGCCTTGGAATATTTTTCATGTCTTTCTGAGATTTAAATTAAAAATTTCGAACAATTAGCCTATAGAATCTTAATTCAAATTTAATATAGCAATATAAAATGTTCGTTAAAATTATTACTACATACAAATTTAAGCTATGGCTTGAGCTACCCAATAATAAAAATTGGAAAAACGTTCACATGTACTTAAGTATAAAATTCAAACCAAAAAAGTTTGACTTAGGTATGATGGAACAAAAAATTCAGAAAAATGGGACATGAAGAAAAATAATCAAACGGTAACACGGGTATTATAACAATAACATGTTAACATCAGGTTGATACAGTTCCCGTATTCTTTTTCACAATAAAATTTGTGTAAATAGGAACTGTTATCACATTCAACTAAGCCACCTAATAAGTGGTGACAAACACAATACACATGAGCACTGATGATGAAAGGGTTGCGTCTTTCGAAAACAGCTGTTCTGCTCTGCTGTGTAAGTTGAATAAAACTGATGTTGACTTGCCTTTGTGCCTTGGAATATTTTTCATGTCTTTCTGAGATTTAAATTAAAAATTTCGAACAATTAGCCTATAGAATCTTAATTCAAATTTAATGTAATTTTTAATAAAAGTTCCCATGAACAAATCTACACAATTTCACCTGTGGAAAACGGATGGGTAAAGTAGCTTTTAATTGAATACCAAGATTTGACACAACCTTTTAAATACTCGTGCAATGCAGAGCGCTCTGATGTTTTTCACCACATCGTAACAGAGGGACCGCCAATTTTCTCAAAGCGAGAATTTGAATATATGCTGAAACAAGGAATATGCAGTCCGAGCAGCAGTCAATGGTCCAGTCCACTACACTTAGCGCCAAAGAAAACATCAGGTGAGTGGCGGCCATGTGGCGACTACAGGCACTTAAATGCAATGACAAAATCAGACAGGTACCCGATACCTCACATCCATGACATTTCACAATTATTACTTGGTACGACAATATTTACTACGCTTGACCTAGAGCGTGCCTATCACCAAATTCCGATTGCGTCAGAAGACCGGGAAAAAACAGCTATAACTACACGATTTGGACTATACCAGTTTAAACTTATGACACTTGGTCTCAGAAATGCCAGCCAGACTTTTCAACGCTACATGAAGCAAACATTTCGTGACCTGAGTTTTGTTATCGTTTATATTGACGACATATGTGTGGCATCATCGAATGAGGAAGAGCATAAACAACATTTAAGAATAGTTTTTCATCGTCTCCGCCAAAAAGGTCTGAGAATAAAAGTTTCAAAGTGTGTCTTCGGAAAGATGGCAATAAATTTTTTGGGCCATCGTATAACGAGAGAGGGTATTCTACCTACAGAGGAAAAAGTTGAGGCAATTTTGAAATTCAGCAAACCAACCTGTACCTGTGATTTAAGACGATTTATAGCACTACTGAATTTTTATAGACGCTTTCTGCCAAATGCAGCATATAAACAAGGTAAGCTACAGAAGTTAATTAAGTCTAACAGAAAGAACGATAGAACGCCAGTTGAGTGGGATACTGATGCAACAATTGCGTTTGAAGAATGTAGGCGTAGTCTTGCCGAAACAGTTCTACTATTTCACCCTTCCCCAAACTCAAAATTAGCTCTCCATGTGGATGCCAGCAACTTCTGCGTGGGAGCAGCAATTCATGATGTCGCAGATGGTGGAATTCGACCTCTTGGTTTTTTTTTCAAAATGAATGTCTGACACACAAAAAAGATACAGTACGTTCGACAGAGAGCTGCTTGCAGCCTACCAGGCAGTAAAATATTTTAGGCATATGATTGATGGGCGCGCTTGTACAATTTTTACGGATCATAAGCCACTGACGTTTGTTTTCCAACAGAAGCCAGAAAAGGCTACACCTAGACAAGTACGCCAACTCAGCTTCATCAGCGAGTACACAACAGACTTTCAGCATATCTCGGGCAGTGTGAACATTGTTGCTGACACATTGTCACGAGTTGAAGCGATGTTTAACGATGATCAAGTAAATTTTGAGAAGCTGGCGATAAGCCAAAAAACGGATGACGAATTGAAAAAGGTCCAGCAAAATTCATCGTTGCAGCTAAAACCTGTAGAGTTGCCACATACTCAAGTGTCATTGTGGTGTGACGTTTCAACAGCAAGGGTAAGACCTTATATCACACCAGCGTTCAGGAAACAAATATTTGATTCGGTCCATAAGATATCTCACAGAGGAAAACGTTCAACAATAAGACTGATTACCGATCGGTTCGTATGGAAAAATATGAAAAGTTACATCACCAAAATGGTTGATTCCTGCTTTTAGTGCCAAAAAACAAAAGTAAATAAACATAATCGGAGTGCGTTACAACAGTTTAATGTCCCAGATCATCGTTTTCAGCATGTAAATGTGGACATAGTGGGACCATTACTCACAAGACCGATTCAGTCGTTGGCCCACTGCCATTCCTATTAAAGGTATAACGGCAGAAGAAGTCGCACGAGCACTCTTAAATGGATGGATATCTCAGTATGGTATGCCGAGCGTAATAACAACCGACCAGGGTAGACAATTTGAGTCGAAATTATTTAAAGAACTGACTCAACTAACTGGTTCAAAGCATCTTCGGACAACGGCTTACCATCCTCAAGCAAATGGACTGGTAGAGCACATGCACCGCACACTGAAAAGTGCCATAAAATGTCATACGTCTTGCAACTGGACTGACAGTTTGCACTAGTATTGTTGGGTATGCGAACAATCTTTAAAGCTGATTTAGACGTATCACCAACGGAAATGGTATATAGTTCCACGATTAGAAAAGCCAACAGAGGAGTATGTCGAATGCGATTTTGTACAAAATATTCGAGGGATCATCAACGACCTAAAACCAGTTCCAACGTCCAATCACTCAACACCAAATGTTTTTATACAAAAACAACTTAGAACCTGCTCTCACGTTTTCTTGCGGGATGACACAGTTCGACCACCATTGAACCTTATGATGGCCCTTTTGAAGTTATCAGTAGAAATAATGAACATTTTGAAATAAGGGTAGCTGGTAAAGTCGTAAAGGTAAGCATCGACAGGGTTAAGGCAGCGTTTGTACTTAAGGAGGACAATAACATCTCTTCGGAAAGCAACCAAATGAAGCAATGGTCTCCACCAGATGTTCCTGCTCAAAAAATATTAACCATAGTTCCTCAACAACAACGGCTTCCCGAAAGCAATTCACCCCAGGTGACATCGAGATCCGGTAGAACGATAAGTATGCCCAGAAGGTTTGTTCAATTTGTGGTATAGCAACCATATTAGAAGAGGAGTACTGTGGCATCAACCCTGCAGAGACAATTCCGCAACGTGTTCTATAATATTTAATTTATGGTTACCCTTGGTTTTTCTATTTAGAAGCCGAAACAGAAGTGGCACCACTCACATTGTTATTATTCAGTCTAGAGCGTTCTTTTCATTGTAATAGACATAGAAATTTATAATCAAAATTTGCATCAATGAAAGACTGAAAAACAAGGAATTCGTTTTTTAATACTGTTTATTGGTTACACTAAAACTAAACAGCCAAATTGTATTGATGATTATAACTTTTATTGTATTGAGAAAATAAGACTTTTAATATAGTAGTTTGAAGAAAAAACATTAATAATAAAAAAGGACATCTATTAAAACAAGGACACTTTAATTTTTTTTTATTCCAAGAGGACATCGTGTAAAAAAAGAGGGCTGTCCTCTCAAAAAAAGGACACCGTAGCTATAATAGAAGTATGTAGTGCAATTTACACAAACATGAAAAGTGAATTTTTAAAGGTACATATATTCATATAAGTTTATTCGTCACCAGTAAAAGTTATTTAAGTAATTTCAGTAATCAAAAACTTTTACTAGTTACTAAAATTTCTGCAACATTTTTTATAAGTTTCAGAAATTACCGAAAAAACCCTTACTGACTCATATATCAATTTTAATGGTTGTTGGCGCGACCAACTTACTTCTGTTTTGTAGTTCATGTTTACACAAAGATGGACAACTAAAGACTAAAAAACGCTCTGTAAAAGAAAAAACGCAGAAGCTGTGTTTTCATAAGTGTGTATGTATTAGTTTTGTTCTGCTCAAGGCGAATTCACACAAGGTGGACTCACTTATGCAACTCTGTGTGAAATTTATTGAACTGTCAAATGAAATGCTTTGGAAAAAACAATGGCCGTACACGAAAAACCAGAACACTTTGACAGTTCAATAATTTTGCCTTGGTAACAGCTGATCACCGATTTCTGAACTAAGGCCACCTGGTTCTGCTTTTGCGGGGTTGAAGCTGGTTGAAAAATTATGTCAACCAAAAACTACCCTCTTCATCGAAAATGCCAACAAGCTGCCATGTTATGCCAGCATAATTCATCCAGTGTAAGTTGCCTCATTGTTTTTAAACTGTTAAAAGTGTCTTTGACTTTGTTTTTAAGTTTGTTTACTTGGGTGTCACACGATCAAGTTTTCATTCAAATTTTAAAATCTCTTTCATTTCTCTCATTTTTTTGACCAATACAGTCATACTTTTAAAACTTGCTTTCAAATTATCGTTTAAATTGAGTGTTTTAAGTTACAGTCAAGAAAACAGCTGATTGCAGTTTTTTCTTCCAAATTTGAATTCTTATTAAAAAATATTCTGCTATCAGTGTTGTTTTGATGACATCTTGCTGAAAACTTGCTTTGAAATTGCGTGCAGCCTACGTCACAGCTTTCAAATTTTGTGAATTTTGACAAGCAGTATGTGTAAAAATCTTGAAAGAGAAACTAGATAGTGTGACTGCAGCTTTAGTATATTTATCAATTATTGAATTTATGTCTACGAGGATCGGTTGAGTATGTGGGATTACATACGTAACTCGCGCACTCCGATAATACGAAAAATACTTAATATTATTAAAAGATTAGCAATATGAAATTTATTTGAACCAACAATATACAACAATACAATAGGAAGTTTAGTACGAAACTAAAATTTTCTCAAATTGAAAAGAAGTACAATGCATAACATACTAATACAAATATTTAAAACAATTACTCATAATATGAGCAAGTGAAAAAACAAACAGTATAGCCCAGTTCACAATCAAAAGCAAGTAGTAGTAGACTACTTGTCTAGCATCGTAGCATGAGCAAATTGGTATAGCATATTTTTGCCATTAGATGTGAACGATATTTTGAGTTTCATATAGCATTACTCATTGCAAAACCATTAACAGCTGTTTGAAAAAGAAAACTAACTTCGCTTGAAGAAAAAAAATGTCAAAGGAGAACTAGTGGATTTATTAATAGACGAGGCTGCGGAAGAAAATTTATCCAACGAAAGTATGGATATGGAATGTGTTGATGACGCTGTGGAAAATGTTCTGGACGAGCTCGTAGAAAATATATCTGTTGTGATGGAGTGCCGCCATGGGTTTTTTTAACACAGCCAGCTGTTAGAAGTAATAACTATGTTAAAATAATGTAATAACATGTATTCCAAAAAAACGCTGCAATAATTATATATACATATATATATAAATGAAATTTATTTGTTGGTGGTTAAGCATTGTCTATATGCATTTCATTGGTGCTTTACCAAATCGTCAGTAGACTTTAACCACAGTTTTGAAAAGCTAAAAACCTCTTATCTTATGCATATACTTCCGAAAACCATCTGAGAATTCACAACTTGTAAATTACAAACTATTTTCAAAAATAACAACAGAACAAGAACATAGGCTTGCAACTCATACAAAACTAAACCAACAAATAAAGTATGTTCGATATGAATCTATTTTATTTTTCTACACCTTCATACAATCAGAAATCCATTGGATAACAAGAAAAGTATTTATAAGGCAAAATGAAAAATAAAATCTAAATTAAACTGTTATGAAATCTTCTTCTTTGACACAGTCAAATAAATATTTGATTTTATTTTTCATTTTGCCTTATAAATACTTTTCTTGTTATCCAATGGATTTCTGATTGTATGAAGGTGTAGAAAAATAAAATAGATTCATATCGAACATACTTTATTTGTTGGTTTAGTTTTGTATGAGTTGCAAGCCAATGTTCTTGTTCTGTTGTTATTTTTGAAAATAGTTTGTAATTTACAAGTTGTGAATTCTCAGATGGTTTTCGGAAGTATATGCATAAGATAAGAGGTTTTTAGCTTTTCAAAACTGTGGTTAAAGTCTACTGACGATTTGGTAAAGCACCAATGAAATGCATATAGACAATGCTTAACCACCAACAAATAAATTTCATTTATATATAGTGGTATTGTGACAACGATGTGTCAAATAAGAAGATTTCATACATATATATATATATATATATATATATATATATATATATATATATATATATATATATAATATAAGCATACACATATTTATATATACATACATACATATATATAAGTTAAGGTATGACGTTACATCCCTTAAAATTTTATTTTCAAAATTATTTATTTTCCCACAAAACTAAGTCACACGCGCAACTTATTTTATGCTGACGTAGTGTCTGCAAAAATAATTTCATTTATTTTGAATTGTAACATTAAACCGTTGTTTTTATCTCTGACAACGTGATTGCATTTTTTAACAAAAATACAATGTGATGAATGTACAAAATTATGCTTCTTGCCAGGTAAAAGATTAAGTTTAAGTTAGTTAATTATAACCACCAAAGACGGATCATACACCAGCCTAAAAAGCGGGTCCCTGTGAAGGCTAAATAAATTAATGAAATAATTATATAAAAATAAATAAATCTTTTTTTTAATTAAAAAGATGTTAATTCATTTAACTGGGGGCTCAACCGGGAATTAGAAGCGAACAGAGTTCGTGCTAATTTCGCTTTGCATTTTAATAAACCACTGATTAATCACATGAATAAAGGAAATAATATTTTACGTTTCCCTAATCGCAGTCATAAGGACTTACGCCCTAATGAAAATTATAATAGACACTATCAAACAAAACCAAAACCAATGGAACTGGGAAGTTCGGCATACGCAGTTGCTAAGCCAACATTTAATTTTAGACAGGAAAGACCACAAAATTATAATAACAACAATTATCAACAAACAAGACTGTTGCAAATTAAAAAATAGTATTTGATTATTGACTTCAGTTTCGGATTTAATAACTGAATAGTTTTGTGTACACTCAAATACATGCGTGTGTTTATTTGTTTGCATAGTTGGTTATTTTACCATGATTGTTGATTTCACATTGAATATTTATCGAACATTCGTTCAAATGTACGAAACTTGACGACGCTTCGTATCATGGCGTTTGAACGAATGAATTTGAACAAACGAAGAACAACTCACGCAAGTATTTCGGGAATAATTGGATTGTAAGGAGATAGAATTGTGTAAGCAAGATTTGTACATTTTGATTTGACTTTTGTTAACATTCTCTGAATTGGTCTAGATAATAAAACCTACACATCAGTATTAAACAAATTAGTGTTGCGTTTTATTATAATTCAACTGACCATAGCCGCCAAAAATTGCAGCCGATATATATTTTATTATACAATTGTGAATTGTAATCCGATTTCCAAATAAATCCCGGAGCGCAATTGTCCTAGTGTGCGTGTTTAATGCATTTACGAAGTAGCAGCCTCAAGATGTCAAAAAGTAAAACGGAGTTAACTCAGCAACAAGAAGATGCCGGAAGCCGGTAAAGAGTCTCAAGAGTCGTCAGTTAGTGAAGGTGAAAACGAGAAAACTATTTTACAATATGACGCGGTTGCCGATTTGAGAGAAGAACTCAAAATATTGAAAATTTCTGTGGACGCACTTCTAAAGATCTCTACAACGCCACACCACAGCCTTCTACAACAACGTCTGTAAATGTGCCGCCAACAACAACACTTTCCTCGTCATCTCTATCAAATAAAAAGCTAAGTATACCAAATTATTTTAATTTACAGTATAACAATGTTTCACAGCAGTCACCAATTCAGGGACAAGCGCCACCATATCAGCCTTTAGTTATGCCACCTAATTCGTCGGCATATTTTTCGCAACAACCAACTACGAGTAGCTCTTTTCCAGCCTCAACATCAAATCTGCCATCAGCCTCAACATTATATCAGCTGCCATCAACAAACCATTCTGTGAACGCCCCAATAAACTTGTATGGGCCACAACCACAAGCCTTTCAGCCTGTTCGTAAGTTATACGACCTTCCTGAGTTCAGCGGAAAGCCGGAGCAGTGGCCGATGTTTTCAGTTTCATTCCGGGAAACGACACATCATTACAGTTATTCCAATTTGGAAAACCTGTTTCGGCTCCAAAAGGCTCTGAAAGGAAATGCCAAAGCCAAGGTGGAGGCTTATCTTATTCACCCTGAAAGCGTTCATCAGGTAATGAGTACCCTAGAATTTCATTATGGTCGCCCCGACATAATGGTCCGTAGTCAAATTGCCAAAGCTAGAGCTTTTCCCATTATTTCTACAAGAAATTTAACTGAAATAGGAAATTTTTCGACTATGGTTTCAAATCTTACCATATTTTTAGAAAATGCCGGTGCAACGCCGCACCTTGCCAACCCGACGCTGCTCGAAGAGCTTGTTAACAAATTGCCCCTTGCGAAACGAGAAGAATGGGTTAAGTATTCGTTAAATAATCTGGGCCAATATCCTTCAGTGAGGCAATTTAGTGAATGGCTTCAAAACATAGCAACATACCTCTCAATAGCCACTGAAACTGGAAGCCATGAAATTTCTGCAAACGAAAAGGCATACAGATTGAAGCCGTCATTCTCGATTACTTTAGATGACCGTAAAGCACCGAAATGCACTATGTGCCACAATAGTCACAGCATTACCCAATGCACAAAGTTCAGGAATTTCTCGACAGCACAAAGATGGAACTTTGTTAAAGACAAACGTTTGTGTTTCTGTTGCCTAAAAGCAGGGCACAATTGTTTTCAATGCAGCAATCGTCGTCAGTGTGGTATTTTGCAATGCAAAAAAAATCACAATCGTCTGCTGCATGAACCAGAAAGTATGAAAAACGAAAATAAAAATAATAACAACAGAGATGGGCAAATGAGAACAGCTGGTACCAGTGATGATACACTGGGTACGAATGAACACAACGGAATCGACAGTCGCTCAGTAAGTACGATTTTGGGAAACGGAATAAATAAGACTTTGTTTAAATAGTAAAGTAAAATTGAAAGGCCCAAAAGGTATTATAGATATAATTGCATTTATTGATGAGGGATCAAAGATATCGTTACTGGAAACGCAAGTGGCAAACGAAATAGGGCTTAAGGGCCCAAAATCTAATTTATCACTAGGATGGATAGGCGGTAAAAAGTCGAATACATTATCAATGAAGATAGATTTAGAAATATGTATTAAAGACAACAGCTGTAATTTTCAAATGAAAAATATAAGGACAACTGATCATTTAAGCCTGCCTGCCCAAAGTTTAAATATCGGAGAATTCAAAAACAAATTTTATAAGTTGAATGATGTTGACGTTGAAGGATATTTTAATGCTACACCGAAATTTCTTATTGGATTGCCGCATATAAGGTTAGTTCGACCGTATCAAGTAATAAATTTGGATGAAAGTTTTTCTTTGCACAAGACGGCACTTGGAAATATCCTTTTCGGTTCAAACGAGGAACACGTCGACTCATTTGTTTTTGTGATCGAGCCGCATGGTATGGATGATCTTAAACAAGAAGTTTCTGATTATTTTTCTTTAGAGGGTTTTGGAATGAAACCAGTAAATCCAATCGTGTCCAGTGACGATTTAAGAGCTGAAAAAATACTTAATGACACAACTGTTAAAATTGGCCAACGATATGAGACTGGATTGTTATGGAGAAGTGAAAATTGCATTTTTAAGGAAACTTACTCAATGGCATATAAGCGTTTAAGCATTTCGGAACAGAAGATGAAAAAAGATATCGGTCTGCGGGATTGGTATAGAAATAAAGTCGAAGAATATATTTCAAAGGGCTACGCCAGAAAATTGTCGAAAGAAGAGGCATCTAATGAAATCGACCGCACGTGGTATTTACCACATTTCGTAATTACTAACGTCAACAAGGACAACAAACGGAGGCTCGTGTTCGACGCTGCAGCAACAGTAGGCGGCGAGTCTTTTAACTCAAGGCTATTGAAAGGTCCAGCCAAATACCAACCAAAGCCATTACTTGCAATTTTATTTAGATTCCGTCAACGTCAAATAGCAGTATGTGGAGATATACGGGAGATGTTCCACCGCATACTTATCAGAAAAGAGGATCAAACAGCGCAGCGATTTTTATGGCGAACAGACACGAGCGATACTGAGCCAGAGATTTATGCCATGCAGGCAATGATATTTGGATCTGCTAGCTCACCCTGTTCGGCGCAGTATATTAAAAATTTAAATGCTAAAGGCTATGAGAAAACAGATGAAAGAGCCTATAGGGCAATAGTGGAATGCCACTATGTTGATGATTATGTGGACAGCTTTGACACGGCCGACGAAGCGATATCTGTTACTAGAAGTGTAATAAGGATCCACAAAGAAGCTGGTTTTGATTTGCGGGACTTAGTTTCTAATTCTGTTGAATTTTTTGACGCCTTTAAAAATTCAGAAAAGGACTGACACAGGACTGAAAAGTCTCAGCATGAACGAAGTTCCTACAGAAAAAGTTTTGGGACTATATTGGATGCCTGATGACGACACGTTTAATTTTGTATTGAAGTTCTCCAAGGTCCCAGAGTCAGTGTTAAGCGGTCAACGAAAGCCCAATAAACGTGAACTACTAAGCCTGGTGATGTCCATATTCGACCCGTTTGGCTTCTTGGCTAACTTTGTGATCAATTCAAAACTTTTACTACAGGAGCTTTGGAGCTATGATATTGACTGGTCTTCTCCTCTGCCTGATGAAATTTATAAAAAATGGCTTGAATGGTATAGCGAAATTCAAAACGTACGGAGAATAAAAATTAGTCGATGCTACCATAAATTTTTTACTGAACAATCTACATTAATAGATCTTCATATTTTCGTGGACGCAAGTGAGGTGGCATTTGCAGCCGTGGCCTTTTGGCGAGTAAAGATAAAAACAGATGTTGATTTAGTTTTTGTAGCTGGTAAATGTAAATGCGCTCCTTTAAAGCCACTTTCGATACCCAGACTTGAACTTTTGTTCAAGTCACGATATAAAACCAAGGCAAATAATTTTTTGGTCGGATTCGAAAACGGTTGTTAAATGGATACAATCTGATTGTAGAATTTATAAGCAATTTGTTTCTCACCGGATAGCTGAAATTTTAGAGTTTTCACAAGTCGGTCAATGGCGATGGATTTCCGGGTCTCTGAACCCCGCAGATGACGCCACAAGGCCCCGCTACTTTTCTGGAAATAGGCAAGAATCTCGATGGCTCAACGGTCCAAATTTTTTAAAATTAGAAGAGAATGAGTGGCCGAGACTTACTGGCGAGACCGAAAAACAATTTTGTGACCCCGAAGTTCGTTCAAGATTCGTATTATGCGTTTCTCAGGAAAACACCTTGATTTCTTTTAAAAATATATCGCATTATTACAGACTTCTGCGGATAAAATGGTGGATCGATAGAGCGGTACAGATTTTTAAACGTTTTGGTAAAAATCGGAATAAATCGTGTGTAAGCTTTAAACCGTATTTGACAGCTCAGGAAATTAGGAAGGCCGAAATTTACTGGTGTAAACAAACGCAACGGGAAGTATTTCGAGAAGAATACAAACAACTGAAATATGGTCATTCCATCCCGAAAAGGAGTAGTATATATAAATTAAGCCCGTATTTAGCGGATGATGGGTTGATAAGAATTTCGGGTCGTTTGAGTAAAGCCAAGTTTGTCGAGCGAAATACAAGAGAGCCAATTATTATGCCGAAAGATCATTCGATCACTAAATTGATAGTTAAGCATTATCATGAAGCCTATATTCATCAAAATCAAGAGGCGGTTTGTGCAGCAATTCGCACCAAGTTTTGGATCCCGAGTGTGAGGCAACTTGTTCGTAACGCCAAGAAGCTATGCCAGCTGTGTAAAAATAGAAATGCTGTACCTGAAATACCGCTAATGGGGCAGCTGCCGGAGGATCGCATAACACCGTTTGTTCGCCCATTTACATACACCGGTGTTGACTATCTCGGGCCGTATACCGTTACAATTGGACGCAGGTGTGAAAAAAGATGGGTTTCATTGTTTACATGTATGACTACAAGAGCCGTTCACCTCGAACTTGCAAGAGATCTGTCGGCGGATGCCTTTATTCTATGTCTGCGGAATTTTACAAACAGAAGGGGCCTACCAGTTCGAATAAGGAGTGATCGAGGTACTAACTTCGCCGGTGCCAGTAAGGAAAGGCTTGTAGAATTTGAGACGGCAGTGGGTGATGAATGTTCAAAAAGGGGTATTCAGTGGGTATTTAATACACCAGCGAATCCGTCTGATGGTGGAGCTTGGGAGCGCATGGTTCGAGCAATAAAAAGCGTATTGGCATTTACTTTAAAAGAAAGGACACCGCAGATAGACACGCTAAATAGCTTATTGATAGAAGCGGAAAATTTAGTTAATTCTCGCCCTTTGACACATCTACCCATAGAAAGTTCGGATAGTGAACCAATCACACCTAATCATTTTTTAGTTGGTGGCCCAAATATCGTTCAAACTCCTGCTGTGAAAGAAAGAGTTTGTCTCCGCAAGCAGTGGCACATTTTGCAGCAGCTGAAGCAGACATTCTGGAAAAGATGGGTGTTAGAGTATCTGCCAGAGCTGACAAGGCGCACAAAATGGTATCAGCCACTTCGAATTGGTGACGTTGTGATCATTTGCGACGATAATGAGGAACGAGGCAGATGGAAGCGTGGTGTGGTTGATGATATATTTAAAGCAGGTGATGGTCAAGTTCGCTCAGCAGTTGTTAGAACCACAGTGGGAAGCTTTCGACGTCCAGCTTCTAAGATAGCCGTGCTTGATTTGGCTAGTGAGTCTTCTGGACATACTCACGGGCGGTGGGATGTTGCAAATTAAAAAATAGTATTTGAAATTTAAATATTATAACGTATTTTAATTATTGACTTCAGTTTCGGATTTAATAACTGAATAGTTTTGTGTACACTCAAATACATGCGTGTGTTTATTTGTTTGCATAGTTGGTTATTTTACCATGATTGTTGATTTCACATTGAATATTTATCGAACATTCGTTAAAATGTACGAAACTTGACGACGCTTCGTATCATGGCGTTTGAACTAATGAATTTGAACAAACGAAGAACAATTCACGCACGTATTTCGGGAATAATTGGATTGTAAGGAGATAGAATTGTGTAAGTAAGATTTGTACATTTTGATTTGACTTTTGTTAACATTCTCTGGATTCGTCTAGATAATAAAACCTACACATCAGTATTAAACAAATTAGTGTTGCGTTTTATTATAATTCAACTGACCATAGCCGCCAAAAATTGCAGCCGCAATAAAGACCTTTCAACAACTTCCAACTCACAACACCCTTCAACAATTTTCAACATACAAAACCTTTCAACAATTTTCAACACGGTCTTAAACGACAATCAAATAATAGTGACCAAGTGAGCCACCAGCAACAGCACAAATTTCAGCGAATAAACAATTTGAATGAAGATTCTTTTTTAGGTCAAGAAACGGACTGCCCTACATCATCAAGGCGTCCTCAACAGGAAGAAAATATAAAATTCTAATTGACAGCGGTGGAACAAGCTGTTATTGTAGTCTTGGGGTTTTAACGAACAGACAGGAATTAGTTATTAAGAATTAGTTATTAAAAACCATTAATGGTTTACCATCATTAAATATTTTTATGAAGCCAGTATTTTTGGCTTTAATGAAAGATTTTACGAAATTGAAAATCTGGAGACGGACCTCCTTATAGGTTACCATTTTAAGAAAAAAGCTAATATTGTTTTAAAATTTAAAGAAGGAATACTAACTTGCGGTAAACACTGCGAAAAAATAATAAATATTGAGTCAGATGATTCAAGTGAAAATACACAAATAAAAAACGAGCATTTAAAAGAAAATGCTTTAAATAAAATGAATAATCAAGAAATATTTAATTTTGCGGATGAAAGTGAAGAATCTTTGAACATTTTAAGGAAAAATGTTATAAAAAATATTGCAAAAGTTCATTCAAGTATAAATATGAATTTACCGTTTAGGACGGATATCAGAGCAGAAATTCGAACAATTGCTGAAGCCTCTATATGGAGCAAGCAATATCCTTACCCACTTTCTGCAAATAGCTTTGTAAATAATGAAATAAGAAGACTACTAGAGGACAAAATAATTCGCCCTAGTAAAAGTCCTTACAACTCCCCAATCTGGGTAGTTCCAAAAAAAAAGGAATAAATGAAGATGGTTCGCAAAAATTGCGTATGGTGGTAGATTATAAGAAATTAAACGAGAACACGGTGTGTGATAAATATCCCATTCCGGATTGCAATGTAATACTGTTCAATCTAGGAACAGCAAAATATTTTTCAACTATCGATTTGGAGTCCGGTTTCCACCAAATCCTTATGAAGGAAGAAGATGTTGAGAAAACTGCATTTTCCGTTAACAACGGGAAATATGAGTTTATAAGATTACCCTTTGGCCTTAAAAACAGTCCTAGTATTTTTCAACGGGCCATGGATGACATTTTACGCGAATTTATCGGTAAAATATGTCATGTTTATATAGACGATATAATTGTCTACTCAAAAACTCTAGAAGAACATTATAAACATTTAAGAATAATAATTGATAGATTAAAAGAATCAAATATGAAAATTTCATTGGAAAAATCTAAGTTTTACGCCAAAGAAGTAGAATTTCTTGGTTACGTAGTGGGTCATAATGTAATCAAAACTGATCCAAATAAATTAGAGACTATAAATAATTATCCTTTACCCAAAACTTTAAGACAACTAAGGAGTTTTCTTGGAATGGTAGGATACTACCGAAAATTTATAAAAGGTTCCGCTCAAATAGCGAAACCACTGTCGAAATATCTAGCAGGAGAAAACGGTAAAGTATCACAATATATGTCAAAGAAAATAGAAATAAAATTAGATGAACAGGGTATACTCACCTTTGATAAGTTAAAAAAATTATTATCTGAACAAATCGAGCTAACTCAGCCTGATTTTAATAAAAAATTCGTCCTTACTACTGATACTTCTAATGATGCGGTAGGTGCTGTCCTTAGTCAGGATGGTAAACATTAAACTCTACAGAAAAAAACTACGCAACAAATGAAAGCCCATAATATTCATATGAAAAACAGAAAAAAACTATGCAACAAATGAAAAAGAACTTTTTGCTATCGTATGGGCCTTAAAAAATTTAAGAAATTATTTATGTGGTAGTTCGAATCTTGAAATTCATACAGATCATCAACCACTAACGTTCACAGTTTCTACACGAAACCCTAATGCAAAAATTAAAAGATGGCGATCATTTATAGAAGAATTTTCACCAAAAATGATTTACAAACCAGGTGTTAACAATATCGTAGCAGATGCTCTTTCCCGTCAATACTTAAACAACATATCAGACAAAGAATCTTTGCATAGTGCTCAACATTCCACTGAAAGTAGTGACGATTTCAACATTCCAGAGATTTCAAACCCCTTAAATGAATTCAAGCAACAAATACTTTTATGCAAAGCAAATCTTACAATTCATGAAATGGTCATAGCTTTTGGAAGAACAAGACATGTTATAGAATACGACACAAAGGAAAATCTCAAAACCATTCTTTTGGAATTCATTAAACCAAATTTAGTTACCTGTATTCATTGTACACCAGAGGATCTTTATGATTTTAAAGAAAGGAGTTTTCACAAACAGTTTGTATATAGCAAAATATTTCCAATAGACATCACAAGTGTTGATGACCAACAAAACATTATTCAAAGTGCTCATACTCGGGCTCATCGAAGCTGTAAAGAGAATTGCAAACAAATCTATAAGCAGTACTATTGGCCAAAAATGATAAAACACTTTAAAGAGTATATCAGACATTGTACAATTTGCAATCGAAATAAATATAATAGACATCCACAAAAAATTCCAATTGGAGAGGCTCCAATTTCTAACGTAGAGGGGGAGTTCCTTAACATAGATATTTTTTACGCTGAAGGTCTTAAATTCATAACATGCGTTGATGCTTATTCCAAATTTTTAGTTATCAAAAATATCGAAAATAGGACTAACGTCGGGGAAAAAGTTTTAGATGTCCTTCAAAATTTTCCTAATGCAAAAAAAATAACACTTGATAACGAACCAGGTTTTTTAACTGCTCAATTTAAATCTTTAATGCAACGCTTAGGTATTGAACTTTATTATTGTACACCGCGGCATAGCACAACCAGTGGCCAAGTCGAAAGAGTCCATTCAACTTTAATTGAAATAGCAAGATGTATCAAAGAGGAATTTAATATCTTAGAAAACACCGAAGTTTTTTACAGAGCAGCTCAGCAATATAATAACACAATACATTCAGTTACACAAAACAAACCTGTAGACCAGTGATGTCAAATGTGATTGTGTTGGTGAGATCACTCTTATCTCTTACATTCCCAGCGGGAGAAATGTGCGGTTGCGAGGCCTAACTAGTGGCCTTTTCTAAGAGTATGCTTTTATTTACCAATAATATCTTCTAATTTTATAAGTTGTAAAAAAGGGTTTCAAAAATTGGCAAGTGCTCAGATATTTAATTTTAAAATATTTCTCCATTTTTAAGCTGAACACTTGGTTAGTTTATATACAAGAGAAACAATTTTTACAAAAAGTCTTACTTATGAATTAATTTAAAAGCTTCTTTAAGAAATTTTCGAAAAGATGTACCTACATACAGTGGATCCAACTTATTTCAAACCTCTTATATGTATTGTATATATATATATTTATATAAATATATTATTTCTGTTTAGAGGCCTCAAAACAGGACTTGCGATACTTCCCGCTGAATGAGAGTGTTTTTCAGTAAACAATTATATTTTACGCTCTCAAAATAAAAGACCGTAAGCGTACATGTGAGTTTTGCTTCCACAATTGTGTATGAGGCTGACATCACTGCTGTAGACATACTTTTCAACAGGGTCACACATAATTTGGTAGAAATTTAAAAAAAAGGCTCAGGGTGAAATGATATTAAGAAATAATCCAAACCAAGTAAAAACTTATCAACCAGGCGATATAATATATGAGAAGATTGTAGGGCAAAGAAATAAACTATTGCCACGATTAAAAAAGCAAAAAGTAAAAGAAGACTTAGGAAATAAAGTAAAAATTAAGTTTCGCGATAGGATAATACATAAAGATAATATTAGAACTTAAAGCATTATTTCTAGAAAATGAAGTTGTTAATAATACTTTTTACATTATTTGAGACTTACAAGACAGAAGTCCAGATACTAGACTATACGAACTCACAATTAATTTCAATACACCAAAGACAAGTAAGACTACAGAACGGAAACTTTAAACTTATTCATATTTTAGAACTTGACATATATGAACAAACTATTAACGATCTGAACAATGAAATTCAGAAGAAACTATTAGGAAACAGCACATCGCTACCTTTTTTACTTCATGATATCGACAAAATAAGAAGTCAAATTAAAAGAATGAAACCAAGAGTTAAACGCTCAATTGACATTATTGGCACAGCTTGGAAATGGATAGCTGGTTCACCCGATCACGAGGATCACAACATTGTAGTGAACAAAATAAATGGACTACTTACGAATACCGAACGACAGAAAATTATTAATGAAAAATTCATTGACAGGATCAACTTATTGACGAATACTACTAACAAAATTTTAAAAACAATTCAGTCGTTAGAAGAAACTCAAAGAACTATAGAAGACTCCATTAGAAATAGAATAGATATCGTCAAAACTGATGTTATTACCATAGAATACGCCTTACAATCGGCAAAAGTAGGAGTAATTAATTCATTTATACTTTCGGAAAAAGAAATCAATGAAGCCAAACAATTTTTAGATCTTGAAGAATTTCCTTACAATAATTTGGAAGAAGCTTTAGGTTTTGCTACAGTTAAGATAGCTACAGACTATTCTTCATTAATTTATATAATAAATCTACCTTCAATTAATAAAATAAATTGTGAAAAAATATTAATTAAACCAGTAAAACAAAATGAACAAATTATGTTATGTTATGTTAACATTTATTGAGACTTTTTTTTACAGTGTTAGATTTTAAATTTAATTATACAAAGATTACTTAAGACTATAAAGTATTATCTTAAAAACTATAATTTTTTTTACAGCGCCAGACTTGATCGATGAGATGAGAATACAATTTCAATAAAATTGTTTATATGTTTATATGCCTTTGCTCCCGAGGCTAACATAACATAAAAGGATAACTCTTAGAATATACTTAAATCTAAACATATAAAATAAAAAGCAAAAGAAAGAAAGAAAACAAAATTAATCACAAAATTCCTAAAAACGATACTAACCCCTATGAGTACCAGGTGTAGTTTTTATATAAAAACAATGTCTTCTGTTATTATTTCCATCTGAGTGAATAATTTCTTCATTACAAAACCCAATAGGTGAAAGATAATTAATGTTACTCAAAGAGAAAACTTTCTGTTCATTAAAAATTTCTCTTATAAGACAAGTTTCATGAGTTTCTAGTCCAGGGAAAGGCAAATGCAGGGCGCGGCGCCTTTTCATTTACTCTTCTGTTACGTACGTGTGTACACGCATTGTAGAGCTGTAAACAACTTTAATCAGTCTAGTTTCAGCATTCAAACAGGCAGGTTCTGTTTATCGCATACTTTAAGAATCAGCGTTGCCAGAAAGCAATGTGAGTCCGATCACAGTTGAGAAATCTTTATGAAAAAAATGTTTGCTGATTCTAGTACAGGGAAAGGCAAATGCTTTGGCGAAAAGTATGAAGAGATGCGGAAAATTATGAATGACATTCCCTTATGACCACCTGGTGTTTTGTTAACAATTCGAACCGCAATTCATTGTGTTCATTACATTCAAACTTTTTGCAAATAATGCCTGTTGGTGAATAATGCAATGAAAAATATATATGTACGTATGTGTATTTGCATTACTCTTTGTCAAATGTCCTACAAAACCTTCTTATTTACACAGCATCACTGCATACAGAGCCACAAACATCATTTTGCCCCAATGCCATGCCGATACTAATTTTCTAATATATTGCAAATACCCATAATAAAATTAAGTTAGTTTTTGGAGATTTTAAAGTTTTAATTGGGGAGAAGTGACGAAAGTTGATAGGCAATACCGATTCGTGGTGAGAGCGCAGAGAGTAATAAGTAATACAATCGCAAAATGTAATAGTATAGGTTGCCTTTCCCTGTTCTAGTCTAATTATAAATTTTTTTATAAGATCGAATAAATATATTCCTATTGGAGTTATATTCGAATTACTGTATATAAATGAATTTGAATACCTTCTATTTAATGATTCGAAATTTTTCTGAATACAACACCTTAAAATCTTTCGTTCAAATACCATCTCTTAACGATAATAGGTGCGACACTGAACCATATTGCAAACCCGTATAAGAAAATTGGTCTGATACTAGTTTTGGACAAGAGTAGTTTAGTTCTTTCCGGGAGGTTTTTATTATAAAAAATTCTTGAAAAAGAACCCATTACTTTAAACGCTTTCTTTAAAACAATTCTCGCATGTCCATTAAATTTACAAAGCTTATTAAAAGTAACTCCAAGATATCTCAGATTATCTACGAATGGTATCTCTATTCCATCAACGAAAAGTGAAAGCCTTTTACTTTCGGGAACAACAGTGTATTTACACTTTCCCGAAGCATTCCGGATACAAATTGTTTACATTTAGGAATATTTAATTTAATACCCCAATCATCATAAAATTTTTTAACTACATACTTGAATGTGGTTCGAAATCTGCCTTAATGCATTCATAGGGGATTCATTATGCGAGTAGAGAAGTGAATCGTCTGCATAAAGTAAACCATTCGAGTTGGGCAAAATATGAGGAAAATCATACATAAAAATATTGTAAAGATGCGGTGCTAGAATTGAACCCTGTGGTACCCCACAATTAACATTTCCAAAATCTGAAAAATCTTTTCTAAATTGTACGCAAAATTTCCTATTACAAAAGAAACTTTGAAAAAGTTTAATTATGTTTGCACTAAACCTTATTTCGATCATTTTAAAAAGAATACCATCATGAATTACGCTATCAAACGCCTTTTCAACATCTAAAGAAACTGCTACTGTGCACCAACGTTTACGAAGCCTAGAGACTACATCATTCTGAAACTTTAACAAGGCATCCACGGTAGAATGTCCAGTTTTAAAGCCAAACTGGTAGTTTGGAATATATGTGTTATTAAGTCCAATGTCCATTTTATCTCTAATTACTTTTTCAAAAAGTTTCCCCAAATTTGAAAGTAAAGATATTGGTCGCAAATTATTAATATCAATATTTGTATCGAAATAAGTTTAGAAATTTTCCACGCATCAGGGAAATAACAATTATTGAAAATAATCAAAAGATATTCTAAAGCTTTTACTGGCAGTTGTTTAATAAGAAAGTTCGAAATGTTGTCTAAGCCACAAGATTTCTTGTTATTAATTAAGTTAGAGTAAACAGACAAATCATTTAATGTTGTAAAACATTCACAATTTTGCGTATTCGTGGAAAGTAAATTACTAGAAAAAACTTGTAAATGAGAAACTGCATTAATAGTGGTGGAGATGGAATTTGATATTGCCGAATTGCTTCTTAATGTCTGTGAACCAGAGTAGATATTTGCAAAATGATCTTTCAATTCATTTAACACTAATGGACTATCTTCTATTATATTTCCATTAACAGAAATACTGCTCAAATTTCTATTTTGTTTAGATCCTATTATGTTATAAATTTGTTTATGAGTTGTTAATTAATTTTTTAACGGGCTTAAGTTCGAATCTTGCATGACTGCAAATTATTTTTTGTTATTTTATTAATAAATGAATTTGTTTAAATTCTATTTATTATTTTATATTAAGATTGGAATATTAAGAATATTTTAATAATCATCAAACCAGCAGAACGGATCAGTACTGATTTCGAGGCCGCTACGCCATCTCATCAGCGTTCTTTGTTCAATTTTTCCCACTTTTGCAAGTGGTGCTAGTTAGTAGGAATATCAACTATTTAACCAATATTTTAACGAAAATTGAATATGAGAAGTTATCACATTCATATTATTAAGTTATTACATTTTGGTTAGTACGAAATTCCCCAACCCTGACGATTAATATTCCAAATATTCCAATATCTCTTTTGCTTTTTCCAGAGCCATCGGCTGCTGATAGGTAAAGCTTCTTTGTTATTTATGTTCAAGTAATTGAATTTAGTTGTTTTTTTGTTTATGAGTAGTAGGTCCTGGTTTAATCTGATGCAATTTTTTACTAAATAAGAGGGATTGTTCAACCTCAACTTGTCTTTTAATGATTAAAGTTAATAATTGTATTTGCTTAGATAACAGTAAGTAATCGGGATCAATACGACATAAATTTCGACGATACAATCTTTTTAATTGTTTTTGCCAATCATATTTTATCTTAAACAGTTTTTTAATTTTATCCGAAATAATAAATTTCTTATTCTTACATTCAATTACTTCCGAATGAATATTATTAATATCTTTAACAGTATTTGTGAAACTGTCGATATAACTATCAATTTCATTGTTCGTAAGATTCCTGTTATTATCTGGAAAATGATTTAGAATACCGTTTCTAACATCATTTCTAAAGTTTTCCCAATTGGTCCTTTTATAAGATCTATAAGTTTGTGGTGGATTCATAATAATTTCAAATGCTGGCAATTTGATTTTAAGATTAATAGGAAAATGATCCGAAAATGTTGGCAAACAAGATATTGAAAAATTTAAATTTGACACGTTAATATATTTTGTGCTAACTAAGAAATGGTCTAGAAAAGATGAACCATTTGGATATGTTGGCACTGCACTTGAAATACGTTTAAAATATAAAGTATTTTGTTGTAAAAAATTAAAAAATAAATTTCCATTAGCATTGCATATTGTATCACCCCAAGAAGTATGCTTAGCATTGAAGTCTCCTCCTATAAATGATCCGTCAAAGTTTTGACAAATGCTACTAATAACCGATAAACCATTTGTTATTTTTGCAGAGTTGAAATTACATGGCACATAAATCGAACCTATCAGAATCTTTTGTATGGAGTCATTAATTAAAAGTTCAATTGATAAGAAAATGTTTGGAAACTCTAAGCCTAATACATTTGCTTTTTTATATTTGAAAGTTTTCCTCAACACAATTGCTACTCCTTCTGAACTGTAATCTCTACAAAAAGTGTAATTTGTTAGTAAAACTCTGTGTCTATCCCTAAGATGAGTTTCTTGTACAAAAGCAATATCAATATTATTAGAAATTAATGTATTTAATAGATCTAGTCTCCGGCTCACCTCAATAAGCGATCTAACATTAAATGAAAGTAAATTTAACTCATTATGGGTCATAAGTTTTACTTAGTTCAGTAAGGAGACCACGACACTGATGTTTTGCCTCCTCCAGTGACAGATTTTTGTAGTTAACTATGAATTTACCAATTTTTTCTTCTAATGTTAAAGTTTCGGAATCACATAGAGTATGCGCAATTTTTAAAAATTCTTTGATTAAAGGAGAAACATGACTGGAATCACTTGGAAATTTCGAATTGTGGAAAAGACTTGCAAAAGATTTCTCTAACTGTACATTATTATTATTATTTTTTATAGAATTTAAAACATTCAAAGCGGCTTTGTTTTTTCTGTTCTTGGCAACAAGTGAAATTTTGTTTTTCAATTCAATATATTTTTTATAAGCTGAACAACCTTTAAAATTAGAAGGATGGCCATGTTGTTTACAGTTGGTGCAAAAGGGTAAATTATCCTTGTCTGATACAAACTTACATTCCCCTGGTTCATGACTCTCATAACATTTCACACAAGCATAAGGCCTGTTACAATTTCTTGACATATGCCCCCATTGTTGACATCGCCAGCACTGCATTTCTTTAGAGTTCCTCTTAGGGGATTCAAAATTAACTCTTTGATTTAAAATATATTTGACATTAGTCAAATATGCAAGGTTTTCCCGGCAATAAAGTAACTAAATATAACCCTGTATCAAAACCATTCTTTCGAGAAAATGCAGTAGAGAATTTCGAAACAGATTCTACAGTATTGGGAATCAGATAATCAATTTCTTTTTGAATTAATTGAGTATCAGATTTATAATATAAACCTCTCAGAACTAAACTTGAACGTTTCTGCTCAAGTGGCGTATATGAATAAGAATCAATGTTTTTATTTCTAAGTATTTGCATCATTTCAGCATGAACTGATGCATCTTTTAGAAAGAGTTTGCTTTTATGTCTACTTTTGTTAATGATTTTAAATTCAACTTTTTTAGATTTTAGTTGATTTAATAAGTCTTCTATATTAACATTAAAAAGGAAAATAGGTGGACAAAATGATTTTTCTTTGTTTGGTGTTAAAAAAGATTCATTGAAAAAATTAGCTTTCCTGTTATTATTCTTTTCTTCCTGAATATCTAACTCACCTAAAATTGCGTATCGATTTTGAGACTTTTGCATTGTACTATTCAATTGATCATTACAATTATGATCTTTGTTATTAAATTTAGGAATAACTACCTTATTATCATTATTACGTCTTCGTTTTTGCACCCTTTGAAAATCGTTGTCTTCAGTCATCAAAATCAATATTATGTAAATCAGCTTTGGTCTTAACATCTTGAAACACTGAGCATGAATTCTGAGAAGAGTCTCTAGATTTAATGCCATCGTCTTTATTAATCGCCGTTTTAATAATTGAAATTGCATCCAAAGCCATCAATTCGGATTTCTTCTGCGAAATATTTTCCTTTTTTGATCTGGTTTTCAAAGATTTTACTAAGGACATTTCATCTAACGATTTCTTTAAGAGAGAATTTCCTTTATTTGAAACAACCTTTTTTTGGAATTTGTCTGGAGGCAAGATTTCTTGAAATTTATCAGGAGGCAACTTATCCTCCCAGGATGTTAAATTGGAATCCATTTTCCAATAAGCAACAAAATATTATAATTATATATGTATGTATTTATAATTTTTTTTTCACAATAAAAATTTATTTTAATTTTATAATTTGAAAATAATTTCTATGAGAATATGTTTATATTTTGATTAAACAAAATACGTCCGACCTCAATGAAAACTAAAATTAAAATCCAAAATGAAAAAATTAATTCCGAAAATGTAATTAGATGTAAGGATAACATTTTTGAAGTAAAAAATAATTGTAATCAATTTAATAATTTATGTATTTGCAATAATGAAAATTTAATATATATGTTAGAGTAAAAAAAAAATACTTTGCTCAATTCAGTTTGAGGTGTTTTTCAAATTTTGTCATAAAGGATATGATGTAAGGTTCTGTACACCTGAAAAGTATAAAAAGGAAAAATTGAACTAAAAAGTATTCATTTTTATAAAATATTTGGTGGTGTACAGAATTGAAAAATAATAAAATAAAAACTAAAAGTTCTGGAAAGAAAAAGGTTTCTATCATCAGAAGTGGGATAAATTCAGCCTACACCATATTGGGAAGATGACTGAGGATGACTCCAATCTAAGAGGTCAGATTCAAGGAAATTTGAATCTGCAGGAGGGAAGTCCAGAGTCAAGATCTAACAATTTTGTAATTACGGTGGAAGCAATTAATAAAATTTTAGAATCCACACAAGGGTCACAATCAACCGG
This sequence comes from Linnaemya tessellans, assembly GCA_951800035.1. Classification (NCBI taxonomy): domain Eukaryota; kingdom Metazoa; phylum Arthropoda; class Insecta; order Diptera; family Tachinidae; genus Linnaemya; species Linnaemya tessellans. The sequence goes on along the minus strand of OX637533.1, from coordinate 40,625,144 downwards.
CGCGTTGGTGGGTTTTCCGAGTTTTGATCCGGATCACTCCCGCGTTGATATTCAGAAGTGGTGCATGGATATTGATGCAAGGGTACAACGAGACGGTTTGCAGAATTTTGACATTTTGCCTAGAATACAAGTTTCATTGCTTGGGAGGGCAAAATTATGGTTCGACAAGTACGGCTATCAACTTTATAGCTGGCCGGATTTACGTGCTTCTTTGATACACGCTTTTTCTAATGGTACAGACATTATTACACAACTCATGAAGGTTGCCAACACAGAAAGCAATGAATATGCTTCCTATACGGAATTCGTAATGGAAAAGGTTTGCCAAATTAATCAAATACCTTTTGAAATTCCAGAAGACAAAATGGTCAAAATTGTTATTGGATGCATTAGTGAGGTGAGTTTAAGAAATTCTCTTACGTTTGTTATGCCATCAACTGTGCAGAGTTTGATTAGTCATTTGTCTTCGATACGAGAAAAACCTTTGCGAAATGTAGAAAATATAACACGCCGTTTGCAAGAGAATAAACCAGCATCCAGTATTGAAAAAGAAGACAAGTTTTCTAATCCATTGAAACGTAGGCGCGTAGAGGATGAGAAACGTTGCTATGGATGCTACTTTACTATCTGAGAGGCTTGAAACATTTGTAGAATTTGAAGATCTTATTCTTGAGGTTAGCCTTTATTTGATTGATGGAAAACATTTACAAAATGAAATTATTATTGGAAGAGACATTTTGAAAGATCCTACGATTACAATTACGGTTACTGCCAGCGGATCTTACTTACATCGCAGTAAGTCGGCTTTTTGCCTCAAAAGCAAAAATATTGTTACCACAACTTTTAGTATGTCAAAGCCGCGTGCAACGGAGCTGAATGTTATTTTGGATAAGTACTCCAAACACTTTATAGTGGGATATCCTACGGCAAGGGTAACTACAGGATCCCTAAGCATACGTTTAACGAAAGATGTCAATATTTTCTTTAGGCCTTATAGGATGGCGCACAGTGAGCGGCAGATAACAAAAGGAATTGTTGCAGATTTGATGAATAATGGTATGATAAGAGAGAGTCACTCACCGTTTGCGAGCCCAATGATTCTTGTCAAAAAGAAAAATGGACAGAATCGCCTTTGTGTAGATTTTAGAGCACTAAACAAAATACCTGTAAAAGATCGCTATCCTTTGCCGAGGATAGAAGATCAACTAGATGAATTTTCTGGGAATAAATATTTTACATCATTGGACATGGCATCTGGTTTTCACCAAATTCCAATTGCTGAGGATTCTATAGAAAAATCTGCTTTTGTCACACCCGATGGACATTATGAATATTTACGTATGCCATTCGGTCTCGCTAATGCACCTGCAGTTTTCCAGAGGGCTATAAACGTGGCTTTGGGTGAGTTACGAGGCAAATTGGCTTTGGTATACATGGATGATGTGTTGATAACATCCAAAACCATTGATGAAGGTCTCGAAAAGCTTGATATTGTACTCAAGGCATTGGTTGGAAGTGGATTTACCTTAAATATGGATAAGTGTAAATTTCTTCAAACTACTATTGAATACTTAGGACGAGAAGTATCTGGAGATGGTATACGACCAAGCAAAACCAAAATTGATGCGTTAGTGAGTTCCCCGACGCCAGGTAATGTTAAGCAAATACGTCAATTTATGGGGCTAGCGAATTATTTCCGAAAATTCGTACCGGAATTTGCTGCAAAAACTGCCTGTATTACGGCATTGACTAAAAATAATACGGAATTTGTATGGAGTAAAGAATGTCAAGCAGCAAAAGATTACATTGTAGAACAACTTACAACTCGACCATTATTAGTATTGTTTAATCCTGATCTTCCAACAGAGCTGCATACGGATGCAAGTGCAAGCGGATATGGAGCTATCTTATTTAAGCGAGTTAATGGAAGATTGCATGTAGTTGCTTATTATAGTCAGGCAACTAAGTCATATGAAGCAAAATATCATAGTTATGAGTTGGAGACACTTGCGGTGGTAAATGCGATGAGACATTTTAGGTATTACCTAATCGGTGTTAAGTTCTTGTTGGTTACTGACTGTAACGCTTTAAAGGCAACAAAAGAAAAAAAAATTTACTTCCTCGCGTCGCTCGTTGGTGGATTTTTCTTCAAGACTTTGAGTTTGAGATTGTATACCGCAAATGGAAGACTTTATCACATGTAAATTACCTTAGCCGAAATGTGCCAACAAAATCTTGTTATCAAATTGAGAGTTTGTGTGAGACATGGTTACATATTAAGCAGCAAAATGATCCAGGTACATTAGAAATCATAGAGAAAATTAAAAGTGGTGATACCAACACGACAACACAGTTCAAACTCAAAAACGGATTGTTATACAAGAAACTGGAAAATACTAACAAACTTTATGTACCCCAACAATGTCGATTGTCATTAATGAGACGTTTCCATGAAGAGAACTGTCATGTCGGATGGGAAAAGACTCTTATGAAGATGCGAGAGCATATGACTAAAAATGTCAGGAAATTTGTGAATTCTTGTTTAATTTAAAATTGTGAATTCTTGTTTAATTGTGTGAACTTCACCCAATAGAAAAGAAGCCAATTCCATTCGATGTGGTTCATGCTGATTTTATGGGACCATTTGACGAAAAAGACTATCGTTATATTTTCATTTTGATTGATGCCTTTACAAAATTTGCAGTTTTATTCCCTTGTAAAACTCTTACAGCTGCGGAAACTGTTCAAATTTTTTATAACTATGTAATGCTATTTGGAGCCCCAGCCAAACTTGTAAGTGACCGAGGCACTAATTTTACTAGTGCTGAGTTTAAAAACTTCTGCATGTCAATGGGGATAACACATCATTTAATTGCTCCTGGTGCTAGTAGAGCTAATAGCCAAGTGGAACGTTATGTGGACACTGTTGCTAACTTATTGAGAACTAATTTAGATAAATGTGGCGAATGGACTGGTTATATCAGTCGTGTACAACTAGCTCTTAATACAACGGTTAATAAAACAACTGGATTTTCTCCGTTGAAGGTATTAACAGGTATATCGGGACGGACTCCAGATATTAGTGCATTTTTAGCAGAGCTCGAAATTGAGCCACAATTTGACGACGTAGAAGAAATACGAAATCTTGCTAGTGAACGAGAAGAGTTAAATGCAACTCGAATGAAAATCAGATTTGATCAAAATAAATGCAAACCAACTCAATTAAAAATTGGACAAAAGGTTGTCTATTGTAGTAACCAGAGGCGCAAATCGAAGTTACAGCCGTATTATCGTGGTCCTTATGAAATAGTGTCCTTCCCAATGATCGATATAAGTTGAAGAAAGAAAACTGCAAAACTTTTACTGTTGCAGCAAGGGAGGTTATTCGGCCTTTAAATGAGAGTGAAGACGAGAAGGATGTTGGTAACTAATATAAGGTAAAATTTTTTGCAAAATTCTCTATTCAATAAGAATCGAATTCATGAGCAAGCTTAAGATTGCCTTTGAGTCATAACTTTCAGTTTATGTGTTGAAGTTTTGAACAAGCTTAAGATTGCCTCTGAGTCATAACTTACAGTTTATGTGTTGAAGTTTTGAACAAGCTTAAGATTGCCTCTGAGTCATAACTTTCAGTTTATGTGTTGAAGTTTGAACAAGCTTAAGATTGCCTCTGAGTCATAACTTTCAGTTTAGGTGTCGAAATTTTGAACAAGCTTAAGATTGCCTCTGAGTCATGACTTTCAGTCAAGTGTTGATTTGCAAACAAGCTTAAGATTGTCTCCGAGTTGCGATTCAAGAAGTAACATCTGAAATAATGATTCTGTTTACAGCTCTGGATATCTGGTGGTTGGTTGTACAAAGAGACAGATTGCTGCTGTGGAATTTGGAATAATAAATTTGTGGTTTCTGTAAACTGTTGGTTTTTTTTGATTTTAGCTTATTCTTTCTGTAATAAACAAATGATTGTTTTGAAAACAAGAAGCTCTGAATTCATCGAGAGCGATGATTTTACAGGATGGCCGTGTTAGAGTAAAAAAAAAATACTTTGCTCAATTCAGTTTGAGGTGTTTTTCAAATTTTGTCATAAAGGGTATGACGTCAGATCTGTACACCTGAAAAGTATAAAAAGGAAAAATTGAACTAAAAAGTATTCATTTTTATAAAATATTTGGTGGTGTACAGAATTGAAAAATAATAAAATAAAAACTAAAAGTTCTGGAAAGAAAAAGGTTTCTATCATATATAAGTAAAACGAATTGTATACCATTACTTTTAAAAAGCAAGAATCATAATTGCACATTTATAAACAATCAACACGTTCCTACTGTACAAGAAATATATGAAGGAACAATACTTTTAAATCAATTTAACGGAGTTTTAGAAATATTTGAGAATAAAACATATCAATTATCGGGAACATACTTGATTCGGTTTCATAATGAAACAATTAGTATTGAAAATCGAACATTCACTTCAAAAGAAGTTTCACACTTGAAAGCACTTCCAGTTGTACTACAGCTATCATCTAATAAATCGATGGTTGAAGTCCTGTCTTTAGAAATGATGAAAAACCTTCAAGTAAATAACATAGACGAAATAAATTCAATATCAACTAAGGGATACTTAATGATTTCCACAAATATCGGTTTATTAATTATTGCAATCTGCTTAATATTTATCAAACTGAAATCAAAATCAAATTCTGATATAAGTGTCATAACAATGGTTGAAAAAGATGTCGAACAAAAGACTTCAACGAATGAAACGTCAAGTTTTCAAGAATCTAACAAAAGATTCTGTAGCGCTAATGAGTTACCAACATTTTAACAATCGGGACGATTGATCTTACGGGGGTAGGAGTTAAGGTATGACGTTACATCCCTTAAAATTTTATTTTCAAAATTATTTATTTTCCCACAAAACTAAGTCACACGCGCAACTTATTTTATGCTGACGTAGTGTCTGCAAAAATAATTTCATTTATTTTGAATTTTAACATTAAACCGTTGTTTTGAACTCTGACAACGTGATTGCATTTTTTAACAAAAATGCAATGTGATGAATATACAAAATTATGCTTCTTGCCAGGTAAAAGATTAAGTTTAAGTTAGTTAATTATAACCACCAAAGCCGGATCATACACCAGCCTAAAAAGCGGGTCCCTTTACTTAAAAACACGTTAATTAATTTAACTTATACATATATATATATATATATATATATATATATATATATGTATATATATATATATATATATATATATATATATATATATATATAATACAGATACATATAATGCTGATAATACAGATACATTTGCTATATGGACTACCGGTTCCTTAATATTGAGGGAAAAGTCAGCACCACAATGCGGGTACACGCGAGCCACTGTTTCCGGCATATGTTTGTACAGCTGCTATGTTCCTCCTAGGTATTCTACTGAGGACTTTCGTGTTATTATAGACAACATAATGATGGACGCTGCAGCCAGGAGGCCTGTTATAATAGCAGGAGATTTCAATGCGTGGGCTGTTGAATAGGGTTGCCCTTCGACAAATGCAAGGGGGAGAATTCTATTGGATGCCCTTTCTGCGCTTAGTGTTGTACTCTTGAATTCTGGAGATGAGGAAACCTTCAGGAGAGGAATTGGTGGATCAGTTATTGACATTACGTTTGCCAGTGAAACCATCATAAACCCTGTAAACTGGAGAGTATCTGAACTTTATACTCACAGCGATCACAGTGCCATTATTATGGATGTGCAGGATGGTATAAGTCGTGTGACCCTCCAGGCAAGGAGTTTGACGGGATGGAAAGTGAATACCTTGGATAAGGATATTTTTGCCATCTGTATGGAGGGTATCACCGGTTTATTGGTGGAATAATGATATTGCTAGCTTGAGGGCTGAGTGTATACGTGCCAGAAGGCAGTATACAAGGACTCGAGGTAGGTTAGATAATAGTGCACACCAACAGATTTATAGTAATAAGAGGAAGGCCTTAAAAATGGCAATTCGTAGGAGCAAACGGCAGTGCTTTCTTAATATTTGTGATGAGGTAAATAATAATCCTTGGGGTCTTGCATATAAGATGGTCACAAAAAACTTAAATGCCTAGGCCCGTTGCAACAGAGTGAAGGACAAATCCTGGAGGGAATTGCAGACCACCTCTTCCCCCATCAGTAGGCACCACCTTGGGAGCACAACCCTCCCAACGAAACTTTAAGCTTTCCCTCGGTTACAATAACTGAGATCGAGGACGTTGTCTCTACGTTTAAAGACAGAAGGGCACCGGGCCTAGACTGTATTCCGAACATAGTATTGAAACAGCCCGTTAAGCTGTGTCCCGAGAAGTTCTTAAGGGTGCTTAAGTGAGGGAACTTTTCCAACAAGATGGAAGAGGCAGAGGTTGCTGTTAATACCAAAGGACAATAAATCCCTAGATGACTCCTCATCTTATCGGGCACTGTGTATGATAGATACATGTGGGAAACTGCTAGAGGGTGTAATCTGCAGAAGACTTGGAAATTGCGTTGAGGACAGACATGGCATATCAGACAACCAATTTGGCTTCAGGAGAGCAAGGTCAACAGTGGATGCTATAAATATGGTAGTGGAAACTGCTACTCGAAATATCTATGGCAAGAGTTGGAGGAGTGGTACAAAAGAGTACTGTGAAGTTGTGACGTTGAACGTAAAAAACGCGTTCAACACAGCAAACTGGGTGCTTATTGTTGATGCTTTGACTCAATTAGACATTCCAGAATATCTGATAAGAATAGTGCAAGATTATTTCCGAAATAGGGAATTGGTCTTTCCTTATATCATATAATGTAGGTATAAGGAAACGTAGGATTAACGGTGGGGTTCCCCAAGGATCGATACTTGGACCATTGTTGTGGAACGTAATGTTGTGGAACTAAGATTGAGTTTACCTGAAAGAGTGAAGATTGTGGGATTCGCAGACGATGTAGCGTTAGTGTGTGAGGCCAAGGAATTATTAGAGGCAGAAACCAATGCAACTGCCAGCGTACAATTAGTAAAGTCCTGGATCACTTCAATGGGATTAACTCTAGCTGATCATAAAACCGAAGCGGTTTTGATTAATAGCCGTAAGGCTAGGGAAACTATTACCCTGAATGTTGGCACCTGTTGCATATGATCAAAAGCATTTCTGAAATATCTAGGCGTGATGATTGATACACGTCTATCTTTTCGTGAGAACTTGCAATATATAGCATCCAAAGCATCGAGAACCTGCTTAGCGCTATCTCGGATTATGCCAAATACAAGAGGGCCAAAATATATTCAGAGGAAACTGATCACTGGAGTAGTAAGAAACATTATACTATTTGCACACCCAGTATGGTCAGATTCACATAGATACTCCACGTATGTGGTGTTGGTATCCCCTGTGTATAGGTTAGCTGCTTTGAGAGTATGTAATGCATTTCGAGCAGTGTCGGACGAAGCGGCTTTTATCATTGCAGGTATAATTCCAATCGATTTAGAAATTATTAATAGGGCTAACTCGGACTTACTTTTACAGAAGTGGCAGGAACGCTGGTCAACCACTAAAAAGGGAAGATGGACTTATGCATTAATAACCGACATCAGAGTATGGCTGACTAGGAAACATGGTGATTTAAACTATTACCTAACACAGTTCTTGTCTGGACATGGGTGCTTTAGATCATTTTGTACAGCTAGTTCTAATAGAACTTCGCAGGATAGAACAGATTCGTAGGAGAATCAATACGTCTTAAGTTTCGTTAGTAACTAACGATGAAGTATGCGCATCAGTTCCGAACCTCCTTACTTGGGAACTAAGGAGGACGTAGGAATAATACTGATAATACTACCCACCCTGACGAAATGTTAAGGCTGTTCCAGGGTGGTGCTAGTGAAGTTGTCGTGGGGCCACTACTGATAGTTGCTATCATTACGTCCAAAAAAAATGTATATATATATACATATATATATATATATATATATATATATATATATATATATATATATATATAAAAACAATGCAAATAATCGAGCATAAGGATTTCAAGATATACTCAAAAAAATTACCTGGCGTTACGTTACAAAAAAAGGAAGTGCGATTTGACTTTGATAACAAAATTGTTTAACTCTGCGAATTTTGAGCAAGTCTTTTTAATCAAAACTTTTTTGGTAGAACTTGGACTTATATACATTAATTTTCCAAGTTATTAAATGGAAAATTTTTTTTCCTTTTGTTCTTTGAGGGAAAAAAGATCTGGCGTTACGTTACTGGCGTTACGTTACTAAAATTTCCACTTGATATTTATTTTGTTAAAAAAATACGAAAAACACATAAATATTAGAAAATTATATAAAAACTACGATATACTAAATATATTTTTTGCATTTGTTTTATGATTAAATATTTTTGTAGCAACAGTTTTGCAATAAGAGTATTATTATGAAATTGATTTTAGGAATGTTAATTATAAAGAGAAAATGCCCTTGAAGTTAAGAAACACTTACAAAAACGAGAACTTCAAACTTGTAGCTCAGTATTTCACCATCCCAACAAAAGAAAGCTTTAAGCTCCTAAATTTAATTTATTTTAGAAGTTTCTCCTTTATAATACATTAGGAAAATATCTGTTTGTTAAATTTTAATTTTTCGATCAAGGTGGACTTTTTTCTGGAAATGCATATTTTTGTCCATTCTGTTATTGTTTCTATGTATCAAATATCTACAAGATTTGCGCAACGTTGGCTGTGTCTGTTCTGAAATTTATTCTCTGATCTATTGGAACGTTTATTGTTTGTAACATTTCTAGCACATATCTACGTTTATAATAAATTCCGCATTTAAAATTGAAATATTTTCAAAATCTGGCTAATGATCTGAATCAAAGCAATGTGAACATAAAGCTCTCTTGTTTGAATTAATATTCCCATATATTTTATCTGTCTTATATCCGGCTATTCTAGTCTTCAATTTACTCTTAGTTGTACCTACATATACACTGTCGCAACTCTAGTTGTCGTTTCCTTTACACGTTATTTTGTAAATTACATTAGATATATCTAACTTCTAAACCCTCGGCGTCGTTTCGTATTCGCTTAAAAAATGAGACGTTTTTACTAATTAGTATTAAGAGTGTCGTCAAAACCACAAATTACAATCCTGTTTGCAGCTCTATTAAAGGGCTATTAGACACGCATACTTTTCTGCAGACATGTGTGATGGCATACTTTGTGTTTTGCTATTACACTATCGAACACTGACGGCATACTTCAGTACTAGAGTTGTGCTCTTCGGCTCACTGAGCTGACGGCTCTTTTCAGCTCAGCTCACTTTAGTGAGCTAGTTCATTTTTTAGCTCATTAGCTCATCAGCTCAGTGCTTTCAACACAGAGCACCCAAAAGTGACAGATGTCTAGTTCAATTTTAAGCTCCATCTTTGAACACACGTTTTACAATTTTAAGCAAACAATGGTGGTTGAAAATAAAACAAAATTTATATTTTAGAGAAAAAATGTGAAATAATTAATATAAATAAGTGTTGTGTTTCAAAAATAATATTAAACTGTTTTTTAACAGTAAAGAAAGGTACTAAAACATCTAAATAGTGGCTGGCGGTCAATGCTGTTAAGAAATCAACATAAAAACGTGCCCATATATCCAATGAATTGGAATTCCAACATAACTATTGTTTAAAATTTTTAAGAATATTATTGATAATTGATTTGCAGGACACTTGCTAAGAGTAAACATACAAGTGCTTATTGTGTGGTAAAGAACATATAATGTAAAATTTAAACTGAATGTGTAATTGTGAAAAATCAGTGGCGGCACAGCTTTGAAGCTGGTAAAGCGCAGAGAATATTAACAAGAGCTACAAGGGAAAAAGGCTTAAGCGCAAGGAAAGTTATGCCATCTACATTTACGAAGTTGTGAAGCAAGAACACCCTGATACCAGTATTCCATCAAAGGTCATGAATATCATGAGCAGATTTTTTAATGATATTTTTGAGTGCATTGCTGCCGAATCATCACGATTATTTCACTACAACAAGCGTTCAACGAAAGGAATATGTAAGTACAATTCCATAATAAATAAAAACATTATTTAAAAAAAAAGATAAAAAGAGAAAACACAAACAGCCCTTTTCAGGGCTACAAAATGAATTTCAAGAAGAGATAGTAAATTTTGTGTCTACAAATAATAAAACAATTTTATATAGTGAAATGTTTTGTATCGGGGTAAATTGAGCTCTAGTTTTAAATATATTGTAGCCCTTAAAATGTCCTTTTTTACTTTATTAATAGTTCTTACAATTTATATAAAAATGTTGACAACCATTTGTGTAACTCTTTCAGAGTCACGGTACCTACAAAGAACTTGCTGATGAAAAAAGAGTTCTTTGAAGTCATCTTCAGCGATGTCCCAATTGTGATGATTTCTCGACCGACAATTTTGATGACACTAACCTGCTAAAAAGACACTCTAAGGTGTTAACATGTTTCAATCGTCCTAGAGAAACTTTACGTGGTGGCTATATGCAATATGCATATGCTTTATTTATAATGTGGTTAAGTACATATAATGTCATGTGCATTTGAAGTGAACATGTAACTGTGAAAAATTACTCCTGATATCCTGATCAGTGTTAAAACAGCAAAAAAAGTTGGTAAAAGGCATAAAAATATTAGCAAGAGCGGCAAGCGAAAGAGATTTATGCCACCTACATTTACAAAGTTTTGAAACAAGTACACCGGCTCCTGGCATCTCATCAAATGTCATGAATAGTTTTATTAATGATATTTTTGCGCCCAGCGTTCAATAATTATCAGTCGTGAAATTCAATTTGCTGTCCGTCTACTGTTGCCCGGTGAATTGGCTAAGCATGCTGTCAGGGAAGATACTAAAGGCATAACCAAATATACCAGTTCCAAGTATTATTATTATTATTATTTATTAGTATTTATAATACTTTAAAAAAGACTTCTTATTTAATAAAATTTTTACAAATCCAATTAATGTTTATTTTAACAAAATGAGTCAACACAAACAGCCCTTTCCAGGGCTACAAAATGAATTTCAAAAAGAGTTAGTCAATTTTGTGTTTTTTTCGATGCTATAGACCTTTAAGCTGTTGTGCTTTGGGTTTAGTTTATTTTTTTATTTTTATTTTGTATAATAATAATAATAATCTTTATTTTGTATAATAAATCATAGCTTATACATATGTAATTAGTAATAGCACATTTGTAAATCGTATATAGCCCAATGGGGGTCGATTTAATTGAATTAATAAAAAAAACATGTTTATTAATTTACAATGTGTAGGTTTCCACACCACCCTGGAGGTACTACACTTAGTGCGTTGCCAATTTTTTTAATGGCTGGCATCCCCAGTAGGCCTAAACCATTTTTAAAACAACACTACTTTTAATATAAATACACAAATGTATACATACATATGTATATATAAATATATATATATATATATATATATATATATATATATATATATATATATATATATACATACATACATGTATGTGTGTAATATAAAATAATTCATTACGTAACAATTAGAATGTATATGTATGTATAACGTAAAATAAAAATACTGTAATAATATCATATCTATTATAATAAAAATGACAATAAAATAATAAAAACGTAATAAATTAAAAATGTTTGCATTAAAAACAGAAATAATAATAGTTCAATTCACAGGCCTTATTGTATATATTGCATAAAAGTCGTACTTGAAAAGATAATTTCTCAAAATAAACTTTGTATGAAATATTTCAAGTTTATCTTTTCAATACAACTTGATTATTTGTATTTGTATTTATTGCTTCAGTCTATGGTCTCATAAAAACCTTACAGACTAAGATTTACATAGGTACTTACAAACGAATAATTGAAATAAGAGTAGTTAAAGAAAGTAGAATTATCAGAAATAACATAAGCATATATAAGGAACAAGTTTAAATGAATAATAATTAAATTATTTGACTAGAAAGAAGAGTTTTAAACATCACTTTATCAGTTTATTAATTAATGATAATTAATGGTTTACACGATTAATCATAATTAATATATTACATATTATAGTGCATAAACACTAATTTCGAAACTTTATTAGGTTTCAGAAGGGTACGCCGGTCATTAATTATTTGTCCTGCAGCAGAAAATATGCGTTCGCAGGGAACGGAGGTTGCTACAATGCAAAGTCGCCTAAGGGCATATGTATATACCCTTGGATATACATCCTTTCGCTCTTTCCACCAGATTAGAGGATCCTTTTTTCTGTCTAAATACTCCTCATTAAGGTATTTATCAAACTCTCTTATTCCTGCAGCAGTGTTGTTTTCTGGTCTTACGGTTCGGTTGAAGTCAGCATCATATTCTCCCCAAATGTCGTCCATTTCTATCTCACTAACATTGCGTTCTGTTGGAGTTATGGGCTCGTCCCCATTATTGTTCGGCAGTCTTATTAGACCTATTCGGCTTCTAATAGCTTTAACAGCGTTCTGATAGACATAATCATTTTTGAACGCTTTTCTTTTAAAACGCGGGTCCAAAATAGCACTCTCCGCATACAGAGCGTTTCTCTCTAGCTCCCCAAACCGAATTTGAAGCTCTCTTTGCAGTACTCTAAGTATTTCTGACACTTTAGTTATGGAGGAACTACGCTTCATAATGCAGGACTCTAGTATATTATAAAGTACCGTAACCTTTGATAATGTAACGCTTTTTTCCGCCGAAATTTCCTGCGTCACCTGGTAAAACGGCTTTAGAATTGGTATAACTTCATGTATAAGTTCCCATTCTTCCAACTCTATCGATAAGTCGGGTCTAGTCAAACTAAGCGTTGAAATAACAGCATCTTTGAGAATATAAATTCTGTCTAGCATTTCATACGTCGAATTCCACCTGGTAACGACATCCTGCTTTAGTTTCAAGACTTTTAGACCCATTTGACTCTGCATTTGATTTAGTTTTGTTAGGCCCTGTGCACTTTTATGAAAGAATTCCACAATTCGCTTTACCTTGGCTATGGTATCTCGTATTTCGCCTAGTCCAGCTTTCACAACAAGGTTTAGTGTGTGAGCAAAGCAGCCGATTCCTCTCCACTGACCTTGGCGAATTGCAGCAGTGATATTTGCAGCATTATCACTTACGATTGCGGTCACTTTTTCTTGAATATTAAATTCTATGGTCATATTTTTCAAAAATTCCGCTAAGTTGTCCGCAGTATGTCTTTCCTGAAATTCATTGCAGGCAAGTAAATGAGATTTGAGCTCACTATTTTTATCAATAAAGTGAGCGGTTACAGCTAAATAGCTTGTATTTGTCTGTGATGTCCATCCATCAGTTGTAAGACAAATAGCTGTGGCTGACTGCAGACTATCCTTTACTGCATTTAAAATTTCGGAATAAACGCTCGGCAATATTATGTTAGATAGCGTTTTTCGGGTTGGGAGCATGTAGTTCGGGCAGTTTGAAATATCAACTGACAACTTACAAAATTCAGGCTCCTCTACCATTCTTAAAGCATGGTGCCCCTTGACAATCATTTTCAGTACTTGCCTGTCAATTCTTCCTTTTTTTTCGACCGAAGGTGGTTTTCGGAAGTATTGTGTTAGCCTTTGCTGCGGTTGTGCTCCGGCCAGCAAACTTGTGCTAGGTTGCTCATCTGTGATGACTTCTGATTCACTACCAACTGCCATCGTCTGTCTACAAAAATTTAACGGCAGGGTAGGGTGTTTTAATCTGAGATGGCGGGACAAATTGCCATGAGATCCTCCAGCAACGCTCAAACTATTTTTGCAATATTTGCATTGAGCTCTGGTATCACCATCTTTCGTGAAATGTAACCACATTCCACTCTGCTTTCTTTTTTCTGCCATTTGAATTTTTAAATTTTTTAAAAACACCTTATTGATATTATTTTAAATATATTTATTATCACACAACTTAAATTAAAATTAATATAGATATAAACACTATTTAAGTTAAAGTTTAAATTTAAAATTTCGAAAACTACCTGAAAAAGGAAAAAATTAATTAACCTGAAACAGAAAATTATTTAATGGTATGTATATATGGTATGTATAGATATTTTTTTGGATTTCCTGAAAAATCTCCCGTCTTCGACACTACAGCACTATACTTTTTATTAAAATATTTTAATGTTAAAATAGTTTAAAACTTTTTATCAAGGCACTTGAAAAAAACTTTACAATACGTTTAAAATACGTTACAAACAAGGGTGATTAAAATAGTTTTACCCATAACATACTATATTAAAACACCTTTGTTATATTGAAAGCTGCCAGAAACTAAAAGACTAATATTGCCGAAATGCAGAAACGAATACCCTCCAAAGTCTTTACCAACATATTAAGATATCGGCTATGAACTACACGACTATCTCTACTGGAGCCTATTTTGTTAAAATTTTTACCATCTTGTGATAAATATATATATATATATATATATATATATATATATATGTATATATATATATATATATATATATATATATATATATATATATATAAATATTATTGTATTCTTATATTTTTTCATATCAAATAAAATAATTAATTTCCTGAAGGAGTCACACAAAGGAATGACGAAATATTGCAATTAAAAATTAAAATATAATAAAGAGACCTTAAAAAGAGGTCAAGAAACCATATATATATATATATATATATATATATATTATTATTATTATTATTATCCATTAGATATATAAGTAAATTACAAAATCTAATATAATACTTAGTGAGCATCAGCAACGAAGGCCATCCGCTGGCAGACATATATATATATATATATACACATATGTATGGAAGTCCATCATAATCTTTCACAATAGCATAGTTAGCGAAACTATTTTCGTATGCTGTTATTTTTCATATACATATATAGCTTTGTTGAACCAATTTTATATGTTATAATGTTCTCTATAAGCCAATCACAAACGTTGGCACCCAAGGCGATATAATAACAGTTCAGGGTAGAACCATTCGCATAACCATTGTCATAAAAGCATAGCTTTTTATCAGATATGAGATGTTATATTACAAATAATAGCTCTGATGAGAAAAATTGCACGGCATACAGCTCAGCCTTGAGTGGCACTATGACATATTATTAGATCGTTGTCGTCATGCTACAACATTGACGTATATATTTTACTCTGGCATCATTTAAAAAAAATGTGGTAACACATTTCAAATATGTCTAAACTTTTTCTTAAAAACGCTCAGCTCTGAAACAAAAACGCTGAGCTCTGAATCAAAAGGGCTCATTACTGAGCTAAAATCGCCAATATTAGTGAGCGCTCATTTGGCTCAGTTTACTGAAAAGTTCAAATGAACTAGCTCACAGCTCAGTGACACAACTCTATTCAGTACAAAGAAATTTTTGAAGCGAAAGCATGGCAATGATTCGGAAAGTTTAACGGCTATGGTTTTTCTTTTAATTTATTGTATCCCATAATTTTTAATTGCTTATTGTGCTATAATATGATTTTATTTGCCACAATTACGGCAGGCTTTTATATTGTTTAATGAATTTTTTTTACAACTTTCCGATTAGCACACATCAGCGTCAACAAGCGAACTGAATTTTTATATGAAGAATGACAGACACGCTATTAGACGAGTATGTTGGTATGCGACAGACATCAGAAAATCAAAACATTTTTAAAACCAACATACATGTCGGACGTACTCGACATACATGCTATTAGACAGTGAGATTTGGTATGCCATCACACATGTCTGCAGACAAGTATGCGTGTCGAATACAATTTTCGGTACCACCATTGTCGTGTCTAACTGTCAAGTGACATAAAAAATGTCTTTTAAGTTTTCGTTGCCGACAAAAAGAAAAAGTAATTTAAAAAGTGAATTTAAACAAAAAGTGAGTATTTTGTACATGTAAAATTTAGCTGTAACAATTAGTTATACTATGTTGATCATTTATCAATAAAATTTATATCAAAAATTACGAACACCGCTCAATTGAACAGAACGGTAGAATTCTTGGAACAGAATCCCATCGCGGCAAGAGGCTATAGCAGTGGGGTCAATAAGGTAAACTTAAAAGAGGACTGGAACAAAATTGGCCTGCAACTAAATGTTTTAGGACCTCCAACACGTACAGGAGAGGGTTGGGCAAAGGTTTGGGGTGATTACAAATTCAAAATTAAAAAACAATTAATTCATAATAAAACTGAATGCCGTGCCACTGGTGGGGGTCCATTCGAAACAGTTCGTACTAAGCTCTACAAAAGAAGCAGCAGAAATTTGTTAAAAATCAACACTATTATAAATCCACCTGGTATTTCGTTTGGCATTCCTGACAGTTATAAAGAGACTGAGTGCAATGAATTATATATCGTAATATCATCTTTTAGAGGAACAGCTAAATGTTCAAACCGAATTATATAAAAAAGTAAATGAATCTTTTACTGAAATCAAGAGATATCTACGCAAAAACCATAATTTGAAAGAATAAAAGTTAAAACTCTATAAGGATGAATTGAAAAGAAAAAGAGATCATCGAAAAGATATGTTAAAACTTAGAAAAGAAGAAATAGAAATTAAAAGAACTCAATGGATGAAATAATAAATGGTATCCAACGTTGTCTTTTAATTTTTTTTTATTTTAAAAATGAACTGTTTTTTTTCTGCTTAAACCGAATTTTAGTTTTATTTGTTTTTACACCCTCCAAAAAAGAATGGGAGGGTATATTCACTTTGTCATTC
Source organism: Linnaemya tessellans (assembly GCA_951800035.1). Taxonomy (NCBI): domain Eukaryota; kingdom Metazoa; phylum Arthropoda; class Insecta; order Diptera; family Tachinidae; genus Linnaemya; species Linnaemya tessellans. The sequence goes on along the minus strand of OX637533.1, from coordinate 40,608,354 downwards.
CGTTTGTAACGCAGGGAAATATCTATCTGAGACCCAATAAAGTATACATATTCTTGATCAGTGATGAAATCTAAGACGATCTGAGCATGTCCGTCCGTCTATGGAAATCACGATTCAGTCCAAACGAAAAGAGCCAGGGTTTTGAAATTTGGTATAAATATATCTTGAGGAAATAGGTTCAATTAGGCAAGAAGGAAAAAAGTTCCCCTAAGAAGAACTAAACCAACAAAAAAACAACATAATTTTTAAAGTTTTTTTTTTTTACTTTTTTAAGCAAATGATATATTTGTATGTCAAAGAAAGTCCAACGCGTTAATGCAGCCATAGAATCAAAAAAATAAATTTTTTCAAAATAGTTTAAAAATTTAAGAAACTGTTTTACTTAAGCCTACATTCCTTAAAAATAAAATTTTTAAATTTTAATGACGAAGCTGAGACGTAACCAGTTACTGCTCTGCCCTACCCCTCCTACCCCTTTGCCACCTAAATGACCCTATAAAAAATTTAAATTTTGTATTTAATTATCCCAAACATTTATTTTTAGAGTTTTATGACAAAGGTGAAATGTCTCCCCCACAGCCCTTGCAAGAGCGACCCCGCCAAAATACACTTTTAATACCCTCCAAAGAGAATTGGACCCCGTAAAGTATATATGTATGTATATTCTTGATCAGTGATGAAGTCTAAAACGGTCTAGCAATGCAAATACGTTCGTCTGTGGAAAACATGATATAGTCTATTTTTGAATCCCGCCCCCTTTAGTAGGGGTTATTATATGCAAAAATAGTGTAAAAATTTAACAAACTGTATTATTTAAGCCTACATTCCTAAAAAATAACAGAGACGTAATCTGGTATTCCTCTGCCCTAGCCCCTCCTCCCCCCTTTGCTACCTAAATGACCATATAACAAAATATTAAATAAATTTTACATTTAATTATGCCGAAAATTTATTTTTGAAGTTTTATGGCATAGGTGAAATGTCTCCCACGGCCCTGGCCCCCCCCCCCCACGACAAAATACAGTTTTAATACCCTCCAAAAAGAAGTGGACCCCATAAAGTATATGTATTCTTGATCAGTGATGAAGTCTGAGACGATGTAGCAATGTCCGTACGTTCGTCTGTGAAAAACATGATATATATGTATATATATATATATATATATATATATATATATATATATATATATATATGTATATATATATATATATATATATATATATATTTATTTTTTTTATTTTTTTTTGGACCCCACCTCCTTTAATGGGAGTTGACCATCGTTCGTCAATATTAAAAAATAGTGTAAATATTGGACAATTTTTATTGCTTAAACCAATAAGAAGCTGAGATGTTCTCTGATCTTGCAGAGGTGAAACATCTCCCCCAAAACCCTCGCCAGAATGACTCTGCCAAAAAAGAGATTTAAAATTGGGTACAGAGATTTTTTAAAAGAATTTTGTCCCACCAAGTTTAACATTTTAAATTTACTTACGAAATATTTGGAGAGTATTTAATATTCGACCCGGTCGAATATAACGTTTTTACTTGTTCTTAATTTTATTTGTTTTATTAATAAACTTAAAATTATTTTTTATACATATATTTATATATTTATACTTAATTGAAACATTAAATATTTAGTGGCTGTAGTATGCATGACCTAATACTCGATGCACTGGAATCATGTTTTACCCCTTTCAGATCAAGCTTAATCGATTGTGCGATCTGACTCTTTTTGCTTTAAATAATGTGAAAATATAACTTTTGACTTATTAACCGGGAAGCATTGATTGTGTGAGCTTGTTTCTGTAATAAAAAAATAACAACAACAAACAAACTTGCCTCTTATAAAGAAGTACAGCTTTAGTTTCATTGTGTGTATCAACAAGTATAAACATTGGTTCACAAAGTAAGAGCTTATTTAAAATATTTTTCAAATAATTGTTTATTCTTAGTAGTGGCAACTGTATAATGAGTGTTTGCAACGATTTAGATAGTTACTTTTGCGATTCTGCATGGTAACAAGTAATCAGCACTCAAGAAAAAACAGATAACACAATTGTGTTGATCAGGCATAACATGTCATATGGTTATGTCGTCACTTTTGTGCTATGTCCTTATTTTACAGGAAAAATTTTTGATTTGGACGAGGATGTTGTAAAATATACTAGAACGTTTGTGTTGGGTAAATGTGTCCAGGGCGCGCTACGTACCAACAGACATAAAAAGATGTTTCGGCTATGCAATCATGATGGGATGTCTTAGTTATCCTTCAGTAAGAATGTACTGGGGAAGTGAAACCAAAACTCCTTCCATTTATAATTCCATGTCCTGCGAAAAGTTTCTTCAACTACGTTCTGACATACATTTTGAAGACTATTCTGCACCAAACTTGACAAATAAGTTTTGGAGAATTCAGCCCGTAATTGATATGGTAAGAACACGGTGTAATGAAATGGCAACAAAAATCACGAATTACTCAATTGACGAGCACATGATACCTTTTACGGGAAGATGTCCTGCACGTCAAGTAATTAGAACAAAACTTCGACCCGTTGGGTTAAAAAATATTGTTTGTGCTACTTCTGCCGGTGGTGTGGTGGATTTTGAAGTTTTTCAAGGTGCTGGCACATTTGAAGATTGTAGTCTTGGTCATGGACCATCTATAGTCATATATATATATATATATATATATATATATATATATATATATATATATATATATGGACAGATTTTTTACAAAAATACCACTATTAGAAGCTTTACACCAGATGGGTTACTTAGCAACAGGTACAATTATGGCAAACAGAGTACCTAAAAGTGTAAAATTTCTCTTGGACAAAGAAATGAATCGAGGCGATATTTCCCAACAAACGAAAACACAGCTGTTGTGAAATGGAAGGATACAAAAGCAGTGATAGTTTCATCGAGTAATTGTGGCGAAGATCCTGTAGGGGAAATCGATAGATGGAACAAAAACTTAAAGCGTTACTGTCCTGTCCAGGTTCCAGCAGTGATACAGAAATACAATGCCTTCATGGGTGGAGTTGATTTGTGCGACCAAATGTTGGAATACTATAGAATCAAAATGAAGACAAAAAAGTGGACTGTCAAAGTCTTTTTCCACCTACTTGATTTGGCAGTATACAATTCTTGGATGGAATATTGATGCCAGAAATTCCGAATTGCCAAAGTCAAAAATTAAATCATTTTAAAATGGAATTAGGAGCTGCGCTAGCTGCATCCTTTGAAGCTCCTGAGCATGTTGAAATATATGAGCTTCCTAATAATTACTACGGTTCGAAATATCGCCCACGTGATGCCCCTGAAGACGTTAGGTTCGACCGTTATCACCACTGGCCTGTATTTTCCGATGATTTACCACGACTATGCTGAAATAATTGCGGGAGTCGCTCGAGAGGTCAATGTGAAAAGTGTAAAGTTACGCTTTGTTTGGCCAAAAACAAAGATTGTTTTAAAAAATACCACACAAAGTAATAATAATATGCACCTATTCTAAGAGGCTGAATTTTTCTCGATTGTTCTTTTATTATATTTTTAATTATTTTTATTATATTACTTAGTTGTTACAAGGCAATGAATTACCTGAATAATTTAAGTTAAATAAACGTTATGACAGTTAAAACAAAATTTTCAATAAGTTGTTTTGCGGCTATTGACCGGAACCACACAATTGTGCGATATCCTGTTTGCAAAAAAGAACCCTGCAAAAATATTTTGTGTGTCTGTATTATGCATAGTATCAAAACAGTTTTTCTTATTTCCATGTTTTAGACCGATTTACGAGCGATATAAAGTATGGGTCTGAAAGGGTTACCACGGAATTCGTTGTAGATATTTCATTAATTGCATCAGTTTCAGGCATCTTCCGTTTTAAAATGATTGCATATATTGTGTAAAGCTGTACAAACAAAGGCAATTTTGGCAGCCATATCCGGTGTGCAGTGCAACTGTCTAGCTCCTATTATGCATCGGAATCTGTTCTTTAGGGTACCAATATTTCTTTCGACTATGTTTCTAGTTCTAGCATGAATGTAGTTAAAGCGGCTTTCTTGCGAACCTTCGGTAGGTGATCTTAACGGGTTATTAAGAACTTTTCTAAGGGATGATAGCCTGCATCACCTGAAAGTACATAGATAGTTTTTATTATAGACCTGCACAATGCTATTTGTATACGTGAAGCAAAACTTATGTTTTTATGGAAAACAAATCCATTTAGGACAAAGTAGTTTATACATGGCATCTATCAGGCGCGGAACCAGCTTTACCGTTTGGGAGGGCTAATTTTTAGAATTTCGCATACAACAAAACCACGTAATTTTGGTATTAGCAGATTATTTAAATACGGAATAAGACATAAATGAAAATGAACAATGAAGTTCAGATTAAATTAGATGTAGAGGTAATTTTGGTACATATAAAGTATAAGACAACAATATAATTCAAGTTATACTTAAGAAACAAATAATATCAAATATTTGTGTATAAATATAAGCCTTTGGAAAAGAGTTCTTAATTATACTAAGAACCATGTAAAATGTTACAAAGATTATTTCTCCAAATTTTGAAGGACCTATCAATCCTGATCACAAAGCTATACCTATATATTTTTTTTAACCCCACGACAAAATATATCGCAGTTTGAATTGTTCTGCATTTCTTATGGTTGCTTTAAGTTGTAAGAAAAGCACACAACTCACATTTTTCAATACCTAAAAACAATGTTATACTTCGAAACATAAAATTAAGACTTCCGTAGAGGGCGTACTAAAATAAGTTTATTACACAATGGTTCCGTATAGCTTTAGAATAAAATGTCAATTTACAAAAAATGGGAAAAAGAAAATTTGAGAAACAATAATCCTGGTGTTGGAAATAAAACTATTTGTTTGAGAGTAAATTTTCAATTTAAAATTTATTTTACTTTTGATATTATTAACTTCAAAAATTAATAGTTTTAATATGAAATATTTTTTCCAACTGATGTTTTTCTATATATTAATATTAAAGTTAACGTCAAATCATACAATTTTCAATACACAGGTAAAAAGATGATAAATTTATATTTTAATTGTTAAAATATAAAATACTTGTTTATAACATACTCCCCCTCGTTAAAATAGTATTTTAACTAACTTAATCTTCTGCTTTTGTTGGTTTTTTTACATCGAGTTTTGCTACTTTTGCTACTGGTCTGTGCAAAATACCACCTCTAGTTTGAATAAAAACACTTCTTACATTATTATCATTTGATTTTACAATTTTTTTACGACTCCCTTGGGCCAACTGTTTCTTGGTAAATTAGGATCCACAATAATTACGATATCACCAACTTCAAGCGGAATACACTTATTAAACCATTTTGTACGTTTAGTTAATGTCGGTAGGTATTCCTGTAACCATCGCTTCCAGAATATGTCAGCAAAATATTGCATTTTTTTCCAATTTTTTCTTAAGTAACAATCATCTTTTGAAAATTCGCCCAATGGTTTACTTCCATTGGAAGATCCCAAAAGAAAATGATTTGGGGTAAGGGCTTCGTCTGATGACAGTTCCAGATCTACATAAGTTAATGGCCTTGAATTAATAACTCGTTCACATTCTAATAGTCCATTATAATTGATTTGATGAAACACTTTCTTAACGGATTGCACTAAGCGTTCCCAGCTTCCACCCATATGTGGCGCAGCTGGTGGATTAAAATGCCATGTTATTGATGACGATGAAAATTTTATAGGAATTTTGGTGAAATCCATCTTCTTTATATTATTTTTTAACTCTGTTTCAGCACCTCTAAAATTTGTTCCATTATCGCAGTATATTTCAAGTGGAGTACCTCGCCGAGAAATGAAATTTTGAATTGCCATAATGCAATTGTCAGTTGTCATATCATGAGCAATTTCTATGTGTATTGCCCTTATAGTGAGACATGTGAAGAGCACCCCCCATCGCTTCTCTTGATGTCTTGCAATTTAACGTAGAGTGGACCAAAATAGTCTATACCCACGTACGTAAACGGACGCGTAAAGGGCGTCAAACGTGCTTTTGGTAGTTCGGCCATTTCAGGAATTACTGGTGCTGCATTTAAATTCTTGCATAGTTGGCAGCTTCTTCGTACTTTTTTTAATTCTGCTCTCAATCTGGGAATGTAGAAATACTGTCGCAGTTCATTTAAACACGTATCATGGTGAATATGATGAAATTTTTCATGAAAATGTTGTATCAGAAGTCTTGTGCAATAGTGATTTCGTGACAATATAATTGGATGCTTAAAATGATCGGGTATAATAGGAGTCAGTCTAATTCTTCCGTTCATTCGAATCACCATTTTATCATCAATATAGGGCGAACATTTGTATAACTCGCTTGATTTTGAAAATTTTCTTCGGTTATTTGATAATATATCAAGCTCATCTTTAAAGCATTCTTGCTGCATTTTACGAAAGATTATATGTTCTGCCATTGCATATATTTCAGATGTATTTGGAATTATATATTTTTCATTTCTTCTGTTATAAATTTTCTTCTTCAGGTTATGTATAAATGTATAAAGATATGCAACTGTTTGTAGTAGTCTTCTCCAAGATGAAAATCTATAGAAAGAAATAAAGTTTTCATCAATTATTTGATGATGCAGCATAACAAATTTCTTTCTAAGTTCCTCTGAACTTTTTTTTTCTTTTGGTGTTATTAAAGGCCATTCTGAAACATGTTTCTTTAAGAAATCTGGACCATTAAACCATCGCCCATTTACATCAAATTCAAATACATTCTTCCACTTAGTCGCATCATCAGCTACATTATCCGCTGAAGGAATATATCTCCACTCTGATGGTATGCTACTTTCTAGGATCTCCGCAATACGATATATAACGAACTGTTTGTAGTTTCTCGGATCTGCGTTTAGCCAACATAAAACGGTATTAGAATCGGACCAAAAAATGCGTTTTTCATTTTGAATGTTTAGATTGCCACATATTGAATTTCCTAAACGAACACCCAATACTGCTGCCAACAATTCCATACGTGGTATTGATAGTGGTTGTTTTGGAGCAACTTTCACTTTAGCAGATACTAAAGATACATCAATTTTATTATCAGATATCACTCGAAAATAGGCAACAGCTGCGGACGCTAATTCACTTGCATCAACAAATATATGTAATTGAACTGACGACTTCGGTTGAATTAAATACCACCGTGGAATTTTAACAGTTTCAATCTTTGGTAACACTTTAATCCACACCAACCATTTTTTATAAACATCATCATTTACTTCATCTATCCATCCTTCAGTGGTTCTCCAAACCTCTTGAAGCAATATTTTTAAATAAACAACATATGCAGATAAAAAACCAAATGGATCAAAAATTGACATCAGCGTTCTTAATATATCGGTTTTCGTAGGACGTTTTAACCCAGATAGAATATCTTTATTAACACGATTTAGCTTTAAAGAGTAGGTGAAATTATCATCGGATGTTGACCAACACATACCTAACACCTTTTCAGCATTTATTTGATTTATATTGCCACCAATCTGTATTTTGTTCTTTTCTTCTAGTTCACCAAGGCTTTTCATAACGAGCTTTGAGTTCGACTTCCAATTTCGGATGAAGAAACCTGCTTTATTGTGTATAATTGCCACTTGCTGGGCTAATGTAATAGCTTCAATTTCACTATCTGCACAATCTAATAAATCATCTACATAATGATGTTTGACGATGGAATCTACTGCCCTTGGAAATTGATTCTTAAATTCCATTGCATTTGTATTTTTAATATATTGCGCAGAGCTTGGAGAGCATGCAGCTCCAAAAGTCATAACTTTCATAACATATACATCAGGAATTCTGTTACTTTCACCACCTCGCCAGATAAATCGTTGGGCATTTTGATCTTTTTTGCGAATAAGTATCTGATGAAACATTTCTTTTATGTCTCCACATATTGCAAATTTTTTTAAGCGAAACCCATACAGAACAGAAAGCAATGGTGCCATCAAGTCCGGACCTTTTAATAGCAGATCATTTAGTGAAAGTCCTTTCACCTTTGCTGCCGCATCCCATACCAATCGAACTTTGCCTGGCTTGTTGGGATTCAAAACAGTAAAAATAGGCAGGTACCATACAATGCCATTTGATTCTTCAATCTCATCTTTTCGTAACTCTCGTGCGTAACCTTTTTCAACTAACGTTTGAATTTGCTGTGTTATAATCGGTATAAGTGTTGGATCCGTCTTTTTCTCGAGACACTGAAGTCGTTTTAGTGCCATTGGATAACTATTTGGAACAGTTATATTATCATATCTCCAAAGCAATCCAGTTTCAAACTTTTCACCTAAACGCTTTGTGGTATTTTGAAGCATGAATTTTCCACGCTTTTCTTCAAGCGAACATATTTTGAGCTTTTGTGTAACATCTTCCAGTGGCATGTATTCTGATACTATGTTCTGTAACTTTTCCATTTCACACTCACAACTGCACTTTTTTATATTGTGAAAGCCGAGAGTTTTTTCAATAGAGACATCATTTCCACCATGAATAACCCATCCCAATCTTGTTTTGGATGCGGAAGGTTCAGTAATAGCTCCTTCAACTATTTTTAATGAATTGCACACGTATCCGTTATTTAAACCTATAAGGATTTTAGGAGAAACTTTATCATATGTTGAAATAGGAATATTCTTTAGATGACGATAAGCTTCTAAATCCCTTCTTGTAATACTCTGTTCTGGTAAAGAAAGGCTTTTGATACTTCGTGCATTTAAAATTTCAAACCTCTTCGAATTTCTATCATGACCTGATATGCAAAGATTGACCTCCATGGATTCCTCTTCAACACGACGTGTTTCTGAAGTCCATTTTAGACACAATTTGTCAATGTTTCCTTTTAGCTCAAGTTGATTACAAATGTCGCTTTGTATAAGAGTTACATTGGAGCCATCATCCAAAAAAGCAAATGTATTAACTGAAATGCCTTTGTTATATAAGGTAACAGGTAAAATTTTGAAAAATGTTTTATTTCCAGTATTTGAGGTAGAATGGGTCGTAACGGTATGATTTACTTTAATTTTGTGTAATAACTTGTGGTGCCTAGCTTCACAACCATCAATAGAACATTTCTTATCAGAGCAACGATAATATCCGTGCTTCTGAAGGCACAAACGGCATAATTTCAACGAATTTACCTTATCCCATCGATCAGCAAGTTTCATCTGTGAAAAGTCGTCACATACATCTACCAAATAATTTTTATTGCAAATAACACATAACTTTTGTGACGTTGACGTTTCCATCTCATGCTCATTCACATTACCGGTTGTCTTAAATGAAGTATTTAGTACGGTTACCTTAGCTATAGCTTCTGTTCTATCGAACAGCCATTTTGAAAATACTAGGATATCAGCATCTCTAACTGATATATACATCGCCCAATTAAGTTTTGTTTGCGCTGGCAACTTATCTACAAGCTCTTGAAGAAGCAAAGGGTTATTTTTATGTTGCTGTAATCCAGAAGCTTCAAGGGTCGAACATAAATTTCTGACTAATATAGCATAATTTATTAGTGTGTCAAGTTTATCCGCCTTTGGAGGTGGTTCTAATCTAATTTCTTCTAAAAGCGAATTTATTATTATTTCTGGACGACCAAACATCATTTTAAGCGTTCGAATCACTTCAGACACATTTTTTGGTAATAAAAGATGGCAACTAACAACCTCATATGCTTTACCTTTTAAACATTTTTGCAATCGCAATAAATTTTCGGCATCGGAATATCCACAAAGCTTTGTACTTTCCATAAAAGCGCTGATAAATAGAGGCCACTCTTCGGATTTTCCTGTAAGAATTGGCAAATCAGTAGACATTGCTTTTCTTGTTGAAAGCTGACTTTTTGTCAATATTGGCGCATTTTCCAGTGAAACTTTCTTTAGTAATGCTTCCTCATTGTTTTTATTATCAAAATTAAGTTGTAAATTATGTCCTGAGAGTCCAACTTGCTCTTGATGAAAGGTTTGTAAATTAGATACCCATTTCTTTGTACGAGAATAAGCTTCGCTGCAAATGCTTCCTTCACATTCCTCCGATCTTGCAAGAATTTCATATTTTTTTTCCAAAAACTTTGATTCTAAGGCCTTTTCTTCATTTAGACGTTGAAGTTCTAGATTAAGTAGCCGCTTTCTCGACGATACAACAGAACATATTGATGCTGCCTTTGATTTATTTAAAGAACACTTACAAGATTTCTTATCGTTTTCTTCTTTTCCTGTGCATCTGGAACACACCCAATCATGCTTCTCCACCGATGCAGTTACACTTACGCATGTGAAATGATACCATTTGTCGCATTTATCGCATTGAACCATGTCTTGATTATCTTGCATGGTACATTTTCCACAATTATACGTCTTATCATCTTTATTTATTTGTTGATTGGAGCCATCCATATATTGATCGTCCTTTGGAGGTGTACGAAACATAATTTGATATATATGTATGTATATTTATATTAATTTTTGAAGATTGTTGGAAATAAAACTATTTATTTGAGAGTAAATTTTCAATTTAAAATTTATTTTACTTTTGATATTATTAACTTCAAAAATTAATAGTTTTAATATGAAATATTTTTTCCAACTGATGTTTTTCTATATATTAATATTAAAGTTAACGTCAAATCATACAATTTTCAATACACAGGTAAAAAGATGATAAATTTATATTTTAATTGTTAAAATATAAAATACTTGTTTATAACACCTGGCTATATTTAAAAAATTTTATTTTTGCAGTCACAAATAGAAATAATTTTGTGTGAGTGTGTTATATAAGTAATCCAAGCGCAGCAAATTTATGGAGTACTTCATTTGGGTCAATTTCAATATCTTGATGAACGTGCATCATTGCTAATCCATTCAGCCTGTCTTCGTTTATTGTTGATCTTAACCACGTTTTTATTCTCCGTAAAGTAGAAAATGACCTCTCACATGTGGCATTACTTACAGGTAATGAAACAAATATTATAAAAATTTTTCTTATATTTGGGTATATATCCGAATCACAATTTATTAAGGCATCGATCACATTTTCCGTGTTATTTTTACAATTTTTCCACATTTGCCGCCAATGCAATAATTCAGCCTCTGGTTTTGCAGTAAGCAATTTTTTATCTATTTTTTAAACATAATAATTTGATCAGCCAATTGAGATGTCAAAGCACTTATATTTGTTAATGGAGACGAAATATTTTTTGGTAGTAGATTGGCTATGTTAAATAAATTGAGAACGTCTTTAGAGAAACGTGTTTTTAAATCTTCCAAAATAAACTCAACTAATGGAATATAGCCCACAATGCGATAATATTCTTCAACGTTTTGTATATGATGTTTCCTTTGAAATCTTGGCTTTTCAACTGGAATTTCCATTGCATCGCACATGGCAGTAGCAGTTTGAAAACTTTTACTAAAACAGATATTTGCTTCATTCCTCTTGTCTTCAAAGCACATCATAAGATTTTCTATGAGATTTGACCCTTTTTGAAGATCTAAATCTTGTTTTTGCAAAATAATGCTTAACGGCTGCGTAATGGCAAGTATATCGCTTAAAATGTGAATTCCACAAATAAAATCAAAGCTGCTGAGAGAATCTCGTAGCAAAAGAGCTTTGCACGCCGTATCTCTATCTCTCTACTGACATATATTTTCTAAAGTCTCTATTATTTGCTCCAGGTTCGTTAAAAATTGCAAAATGGAATCATGCCGATCAACCCATGTTGTTTCGCATAGTAATGAACGTCTGGCTCCCAAATACTTCATTAAAACAGCTTTTCTCTTAGCATGATGATTTTTAAAAAATTTTGTTGTTTCTTTTACAAATGAAACAACCTTTTCAATTAATGGTACTTTGTTGCTCTTAGAAATGGAATTATTAAGTTTGTTTAATGCTGTGTTTGTTTTGCATTCGTCGTAGATTCAAGTATTTTTTTAACAGTTCCGTTTTCAGCCACCATTAGAGGACATCCATCTGTTCCAATTCCTACGCAAGTTTTTAAATTCAAACCAAAACTTTTTAGAGCTTTCACAACAATGGTGGATAACGTGTTTGAATTAATTGACACTTCAACGTCACCTTCGATATCCTTTGAAGCCTCTTCAAATGCGTCTATGACGCCAATGAAATTTTCTTTCACTTTATTTTCGTGGACATTGAAATATCTTAGAGCTAAAGATATTTGGCTTTTTCCTGATAAATCCGTGGTTTCATCAAAAATTATCGAATAGAACTTACTTTCGGCAACGTTTCCCAATATTTTTTCTAAAATAATACTGTGACAACATTTAATTGTGTTGTTTTTGAAATATATGTTGCATTTGCATCGCTCGTTTTTAAATGGTTGTCTAATATATGATCTCCTGCTTCCATGCGATATCGCAAAATTGATCGAAAAATACCTTCAGATTTCGTATTATCAGATGATAGCAAAGAACCATCATCGCGACGCCCACGGAGGGGTATATTATTTTTTCCAAGAAAAATAATGGTTTTAATGATGGACACTAAACCTTTTCGATTTTAAATTTTTTGTTGGAGCGCGGCAGTGTGGACTTGATTGACAATCTGCAGTTGAAAATTATCCTGCGACTTTAAAAACATTTTCCCAAATGTAATAGCATCTTTATGGTAAAGACATTTGGAATGATTTTCTAAATCGCTATAATAAGGGGAACTGTTACCAAACCTTGAAGGCTCACATTTTTTGATGTGTTAACATCTATACGCGCGCCTCTAGGGCAGTAAACTATCAGTTTCAATACATACGCAAGTGTATGTGTAAGAGTTTGTTTGTTCGTTGCTTGGCAGTCGGTATTGAAAGTGGTTATTGGGCGATTTTCATATAATTTTCCCACGCGATTTTCTCCGGAAATTCATTGCCGATTTTATTAATTTTTGGATTAAAACGCTAGTGCGTGTTTCGACGAATAGTTTAGGCCAAAAATTAAGGCGATCCGATATCGGCGAGCGGAGATTTAAGTGTTTTAATTCGGAGTATTTATTTGGAGTAATATTAAAAAAGTGTTTTATGTTGATCTTCGGTTTTGTCTTATGCATAGCAAAGAGAATAGTGACGTGGTTATACGTACATATATAAAAATGAGATAGCAAGACAGCAACGTATGTAGCTTATGTACAAACATAACAATGTATGTATGTACATTTGTCTGTTGCTTTGAATTCTCTTTGTTTTTTGTGGGTTTAATATAAAATAAATAAACAAAAAGGTGTTAACACATCGCCCGTGAGTTCGAACACTCATTGATTTTTTTTATATCCCCCTTTGTTTTGCGTTACAAATAGCGAGCAATATTTACAAAAAAAATGCCTTTTTTAACATCTGATAAAACCAGCCACTCCTTGTACATTTCCAAATGCTTAAACCCAACATAGTTTTTAATTTGTTTTCCAGAAACTGTTCTTATTGAAAACGGAAAGCAGTAATCTTTTGGGGGATTCCAATGGTTTGTTAATAATTTTTTTAGTATCATCATCTACCGTTTTGCCTACGAAATTTCCGATATCTAAAAATATTGTTGTTTGTGTATCTGAAATGGTAGCTTTTTATTACAAATACATATATGTACATTACTAACACAAATAATAAAAAATACAAAACGTGCGTATCATTGCAATATACTTTGCATTGACACACATTCTTAAGCTCACCAGAATTTAGAAAATAATCTTCAACATTTTGTTTATTTGCAATAAGAGAATTATCGCCATCATTATTTTGAACACATTGCTTTTTGGCAGATGAGGCAAAGAAAGCCGATATATAACATTAATTAGGCGTTTCTAAACGGATAGTCCTATTAAGAAAGTATTTCCGTTCATGTTTTAAATACAGCTTTTCCAAATTTCAAACGATCCGAGCGATAAAGTTTCAAAGTATTTACATTTATATTTGGTGGTATTTACAACTCCTCTGCTATATCTAGCTCAAATTTTATTGCGTTTAGAAATGCCTGATTAATCTTCAAAATACTTTGATTATGCCTCACTGTGAGTCGGTCCTTAAATAATCAAAATATTCACAATTTTTTCAATAAAATTATATTTATTTTTTTATTTAGTTACGTATTTTATTGTAACGAATATACTTTTTGTTTTTTCACTTTCGTTTGTTTTTAAATTATGTATTAAGTCACTGTTTTTTCACTTTTACTTTTATATCAGAAATATTTATTAAAAACTTTTAAACTTCAAGACTATTTCTTATTTTATAAAAAACACCTGATCCTTCCAATATTATTTTGTTAAATGCGCAAAACTTTTATATAATAGGTATATTCCAATTCACATAAAAATCAAAGCCTACTATGATTGAAATATACAGTAGAAAAAAACGTTAAACTCAACAATATTTATGATTATTATAATCCACTCTCAAATTAGCTGTTGTATATCTTAGGGCTTCGTATATCTCTCAAGAATATATTATCTATGTGTGTAGGTATAATCATGAAATTGCGATCTCTTTATATGTATGTATATTGTTTTTTTAATGCAAATAAATAATTTTATTGGAGTATCCTTGTATCCGCGCCTGCATCTATGCATTCTCTAAATCAGTGGTGGGCACCGTCATTGTATTGGTAAATTGTGTATGTGTTGAGCTTAAGAGCTACCCACCCAACACAAAACCAAGCCTTTGAAAGATTGTATATTTATACATAATTAGCAATATTTTCTAGGTTGAAAAAAACGTTGATTACGTAAAATTATTAATTAAAAATAAAACTTTTTCTAAGTAAACAGTCAAATGAAAAAAATTAAAAGAGATAGGGCAATAATTTGTTACGTTTTCTATTAAAGGAAAAAATAAATAAATAGAAGAATTGTTGCTTGCTGGAATATTTGCCAAAACAAAAAATACGCGTTTGGATGTATCAAACTTAATAAGCTTTGATATATGTCGGCATGGAAGATCATTTTCATATGGGAAAGATATTCAAAATATTTTTGATAAGATTTTACACAGACTAATTAATAAGACTAAGTGTATTACTAAATAAGGGGAATTGGTATAGTCCGTTATTGGAGAAAAATTGTATAAAAAGCATTGTTTATGACAAAATATTTTTCGCATACCATCATGACTGAAATTGTTTGCTGGGCAAATATTCTGGAAAAAAATTTAAGAAAATTCGTAGGCATCCGCCTGATATTCATTCGTTGCTGTCTCATCGACGACTAAATTAAAGAGGGTAAGAATACGTGTGAATGGTCTCAGCACAATTGTGCTAAGAAACGCCCGTATCTGCTCTAAATACATTTCTTACAGAAGATTGGCTCATACTGAAGTTAAAATCATTGCCGGAACCTTTCTGATAATTCCCTTCAGCTAGAATCCGCATTTTTACCGCAAGCTTCAAAATATCTGGCAAATGCGTTGATCTTACGACCTTGGTTATTTTGGCGTAATCTTTTTAAGACATACTCAAAAGCCTCTTTATTCAATCGAAAGTAACTTACGAAGCGGTGATAAATGTATTAACTTCATATTGAGCATAATACTTTATAATTTATTGGTACTTACTTGGAATGGGGTAACGGCAATATACATATTAGACTGTTGTCGCAATATTCTTCGCATAGTGTTAAACTCAACAACAGTATACTCCCCCTCATCTTCAGAAGAAGAAAAAAACATGGCAACACTTAACATTTAATTTAATTTTCTTAGTATAAACATTTTTTTATTTCTTTACGACAATCTGTAAATAATTTCAATTGCTTTCTGACAGTTTCACATAATTATTTAAAACTATACAAATTACTAAACAGCCTATACAAAGTATATCTATATCAAGTAGTCGCAAGAGTACAACAACATAAAATAACCAAAACGACCGTACATTTTGTTTGTGTAAAATTCTAATCTTATGTCAGAAATTTTCTTTTATAATATAGGTATTTTGTTCACAATTATTTCCAAAAATTTAAATACTTTTCGCATAGAACTTTTTTAAAACAATTTATTTTTGTTACTTTTCTTAAACAATACACTTTTTCACAAAAATCTTTTCCACAACAATTCTTTTTTGCTACTTTTGTTGAATTTATAATGTTTTTCACAATTTTACAAAATTATTTTTTCAACGGAATAAACAAATATGGCTCGCTACAATAGTAAACAAATTTTGACATACGTTCAGGTAAAAACTAAAATAAATTGTAGTCAGCTGGGCTCTTGCATATACTTGATATACTTTGAGCCTACATATATTTTAGTCGAAATTTTTACATGGTTCCAAAAAGTAACAAAAACGTCAACGCCAACGTTCTTCATGCGAGCCCGACCCTCTTAATAAGGCCGGCTATCTTTTGTGTTAGTAAAAAATTTTCCTAAAGTGCTATACATCTTATATGCCATCTTGTACTTCGTTTTGTCATACATATCAAATTTTTCTAACCTTTCTGAAATTTTTGGTACATATATTAATGACATAAATTTTTGGCTCATTACCGTTATTATTATTAATTATTACTATTATTATAATTGTTATTATTGGTATTATTATTATTGCTATTATAAATGTAATTATTACTATTAATAATATTTCTATTATCATTAAATTGTCTTATCAATTTACAAGAAAGATGATAAGGAAAACTGTTGTCAGTCAATCCCCCTGATTGTGTAAAACGTTGGTGTTTACGCCTCTGTCGTATTTCGTAGTAAATTACAGAACACTGCGTGTATGTTTCTTTAATCTTGCACAAAAAACGACTTCGGCGTAATATATTTATGATCTTCTTCTTATTCTTCTAATGGTATTCAACTTCACTTATTGTTAATATTCGCTCTACAAGATTCTTGGCCGTATTAATTATCATTATCTTTGGATCTTTTGAATAATAATTAATAATTCTGCTAGTTGACGTTGGTTTTTGGAACCAACCTATTGATAATCCATTTTCCTTTCTTAATACTAATGTATATATATGAGAAAGTGTTGAGTTGTTTTCCTTTTCAATTGTGAATTTTAAATCACGTTGAAAAGAATTAAATGTTGATAATATATTTTCAATTTCACTTTCTGAAATGATACAAAACAAATTGTCAACATATTTTACTAAAATCTTTGGTTTATTAGTCAATTTGCTAATACATTCATCTAGTAATTTTCCCATTACTATATCAGCTATAACCTGAGATGCTGGAGATCCTATAGGAATACCTTTATTTTGTTGATATATTTTATCTTTACATTGAAAATATCTACTATCCACTATACAAAATTTTACAATACGTGAAAACAAACTCTTATAAATATCTGTATATTGCGTTATTCTATTCCAAATTTCATCAATAATAATCATTGCCAAATCAACTGGCATGCTTGGATATAGAGATACAACATCAAGTGATATTAATTTCTCATCAATAACTAATTTTGTTTTCTTTATTCTGGCTTTAAAATGTAAAGAATTAGATATATTATATTTTGAACCTGTTGTTAATTTTTTTAAAATCTGAGTTATATATTTGCTAAGTTCATGGATCTTAGGTAATCCATATAATTTAGGAGAAGTAGAAATATATGATTTTAATTTGTATTTTTCTATGTTAGAAATAATATTTGCTTTAAAAAACTTTTCAACTAAGTCATTATTATATAAAAAGAGATCGAAAAATTAGCAAGAAAAACTAATTTTAATAAGCATTTAAAAAATATTCTAGTAACTTTTATTCTTATTTGGTTACGCTTGTTAAAGATTTTGACTCCCAAGCAGAGAAAACAAATGGCTGTTTTGATTTTGTAACAACTTAAAAAGCAAAATATACTTTTTGTTCATTTTTTTACCCTTCACAAAAAAGTGAAAGGGTTTGTCATTCCGTGTGTAATTTCATGAATATTAACATGGGACCCCATAAAGTATGTACATATATTCTGGATCCTTATGAATATCGATGACGAATGAGCCAAGCCCCCAGTAGAACTAAGGACTTCATTCTCGGACTGATGGATTGGAAATGAGCTTAAATAGAGTGGTATTGAAATTCAGAAAAGTCCGACATACGGTTCCAGAGCTGGGAAGCTTAAACCTATTTCTGGACGCAAAATTAACTAGAAAAACCAATTATTATACCCTTCACAAAAAAGTGAAAGGGTACATATAGGTTTGTCATTCCGTGTGTAATTTCTTCGATATCAATATAGGACCCCATAAAGTACATATATTCTGGATCCTTATGAAGAGCTAGAGACTTCGTTCTTAGACCGTTGGATTGAAAATTAACTTAAATAGAGTGGTATGAAAATTCAGAAAGATCCGAAGTGCAGTTCCAGAGCTGGGAGGCTTAAAGCTATTTCTCGACGCAAAATTTATACCAAAAATCAATTATTTTTTTTAATGTTTGTAAATTAAACCTATTTCGTGCTTTGGGAAGCCTCAATGGTCTATTAAAAAATAAATTTTGCAGGGATGGGAAATTAAAAAAAAATGTTCGGCCCATTCCGTATTTTGTAGTACATGTAGTAACTAAAATTGTTAACAATTTTAAGTTTTTCTTTAACAAAACCCCTTTATACATCATGAACATTTGCATTGGCCAAAAAAAAATTTTTTTAATTCAAATTTTGCTTCCAGGGGTGGGTGGGTTGATTTTTTTATACATGAAAGTAATCAAACAGGCAACTGATGTTGTTTTTATGCTAACTAAAACTGTCTTATAATTTAGGAAGAACAAAATTGGTACCAAAAATTAAAACAAATCAAAATTTCGAATCCAGGGTTGGACAATATTTTATGGTAGTGACCAAAACGTTTAATATTTGAAAATTTGTTCAAAGTACCCACATAAATTCCAAATTTTGCGTTTTTAGTGAATAAACCTATTTTTTATTTCAGGAAATATTAAATTAGTATTAAAAAATTAAAAATTATGTTCCAGGGTTGGAAAATCGAAATTTTTGGTACTTAAAAGTAAAAAATTCGAAATTTTTCGGTACATAAACGTAACCATAAAAGTTCCCAATTTTTACTTTTTTCAGTGAATTAAACATATTCTATACTTCGCTAAGAATTAAATCGG
Source organism: Linnaemya tessellans (assembly GCA_951800035.1). NCBI lineage: Eukaryota > Metazoa > Arthropoda > Insecta > Diptera > Tachinidae > Linnaemya > Linnaemya tessellans. The sequence goes on along the minus strand of OX637533.1, from coordinate 40,589,232 downwards.
TATTAAAAGTTTTTAAATTAAAAATTCGGTTCCAGGGTTGGAAAATCGAAATTTTTTGGTACATAAAATTAACCATATAAGTTCTTAGTTTTGGTTTTTTGTGGATGAAATCTTTTTATTACTTCGGGAAGAGTTAAATTGGTATTAAAAACCGAAAAATTCTAAAAGACGATTCTACGGTTGCACAATTAGAACTTTTTGGGGTACATGAAACGGATTTTTAATTTTTGTATTTAACCCTATATAATCATATTCTGCCATACGTTAAAGATAATCATGCGTAAAATTGACGCATACTTTTCAAGGAGCATAATCTCATTACTTTTAAATTAATTTGTAATCGACATATGTAAATTCTATATCTGCATATAAATGAATCAAAAATATCAACAGCTTAAATATGTTTATAAATGTTCACTACTTTATACCTCATAAAGAGTTGCATTGGTAACAAACAAAAAAAATTAAATTTCACTTGCAGGGTTGGGAAAAGGAAACTATTTTTTGGTACATGCAATATTTTGTAGTACCTGATCAAGATTTGCATTGATAACAAAATTTTTAAAAATTTAAATTTCGCTTCCAATTTTGGGAAATTGAAAATTTTATTTGCAAGTAAATAGGCAACTGACGTTGTTTATTTTGTTTTGCTAACTAAAACTATTTTATAATTTAGGATAAACAAAATTGGTATCAAAATTAAAAAAAAAAAACAAATTTCCGACTCCAGGGACAAGTGGAATATTTTATGGTATATGAAAGTGACTAAAATGGTTAAAAAATTTTAATTTTTCGTATATAAAACTATTTTATATCTCATGAAGAGTTGCATTGATAAAAAAAACAAAACAATTAAAATTTCCCTTCCAGGGTTTGGAAATTGAAATATTTTTTCCACATAAATGTAACCAAAAAGGCAATTGACATTGGTGTTTTTGCTATTAAGAACTGTTTTATAATTCCGGAAGAACAAAGTTGGTATTGAGATCTTCAAAAATCAAAATTTCGACTCCAGGGTTGGACAAATGAAATATTTTATGGTACATGAAAGTGTCCAAAAAGTTTTAAAATTTTAATTTTTTTGTCAAGTAAAACTATGTTACACTAAGAATTGCATTGGTAAGAAAATAAAAATTCGCTTCCAGAGTTGGAAAATCGATATATTTTTGGTACATAAAAGTACCCACATAAATTCCAAATTTTGCGTTTTTAGTGAATAAACCTATTTTTTATTTCAGGAAATATTAAATTAGTATTAAAAAATTAAAAATTATGTTCCAGGGTTGGAAAATCGAAATTTTTGGTACTTAAAAGTAAAAAATTCGAAATTTTTCGGTACATAAACGTAACCATAAAAGTTCCCAATTTTTACTTTTTTCAGTGAATTAAACATATTCTATACTTCGCTAAGAATTAAATCGGTATTAAAAGTTTTTAAATTAAAAATTCGGTTCCAGGGTTGGAAAATCGAAATTTTTTGGTACATAAAATTAACCATATAAGTTCTTAGTTTTGGTTTTTTGTGGATGAAATCTTTTTATTACTTCGGGAAGAGTTAAATTGGTATTAAAAACCGAAAAATTCTAAAAGACGATTCTACGGTTGCACAATTAGAACTTTTTGGGGTACATGAAACGGATTTTTAATTTTTGTATTTAACCCTATATAATCATATTCTGCCATACGTTAAAGATAATCATGCGTAAAATTGACGCATACTTTTCAAGGAGCATAATCTCATTACTTTTAAATTAATTTGGAATCGACATATGTAAATTCTATATCTGCATATAAATGAATCAAAAATATCAACAGCTTAAATATGTTTATAAATGTTCATTATGAGAAAAATCAAAAACATTAAAACTTCAAAAGTAGTCAACTAAACAAAGAAATCATATTTGTTTGAAAAAATTTCAAAATGGGTTATACGTACCACAGCGTTGTATGTGCCTTACGAAAGATCTGCACAACGACTGGGATGTCCAAAGGGCGCAGCGATGAATTCGAGCTATATAAAAAGAAATTGCAACATTTTGGAAGAGAATGCGTAAATTGTCTTTCAAGGGTTAAATTAAACATATTTAATATTTTTGAAAGACGTTCAGAGGTATTAGAAATAAGAAAAGCCAAACATTTAGCTTCCTAAATGAAAAGAATTACATCTGTGAAGGGTATTTAAGATTCGGCACAGCCGAATATAGCACTTTTACTTGTTTTTTTGTTTGTTTTTAAATTAAACCTACATATTTCATACTTTAGGAAGAATAAAATTTGTATTAAAAACTAAAAGAAATAAAATTTTGTTTCCAGTTATGGGAAATTGCAATTTTTTTGTGCGTACCAAAATGGTTAAAAATTTTAAGTTTTTCTTAATTAAAAGGACTTTGTACCTCAAGAGTTGCATTGGTAAAATAAAACTAAAATAAAAGAATTAAAATATCCCTTCTAGGGTTAGGAAATTGAAATTTTTTATACATAAAAGTAACCAAAAAGGCGTTGTTATTTTGCTAATTAATTTTATATTTCAGAAAGAACAAAATTGGTATCGTAAATTCCAAAAAAAATCAAAATTTTGATTCCACGGTTGGACAACTGCAATAGTTTGTAGTACATGAAAGTGACCAAAATGGTTGTTTTTCTTAAAGAATACTATTTTATACCTCATTAAGAGTTGCATTGGTAAAAAGAAAACAAAGCAATTAAAATTTCGCTTCCAGGGTTCGAAAATCGAAATCTATTTTCTCTTTTAGAAAGAAAGGAGAAATACATCTGTGAAGGGTATTTAAGATTCGGCAGAAGCAAATACTATATAGCATTTTTACTTGTTTTTATATATATTGCAAACAGAAACTTTATTAATTGATTTTTAGCAATAATCGCTAAAGTGAATGTTCTAGGACAACCCTAGAAAACCAAAAGCTTTACAAAATGTTTGCAATAAAAAATTGATCGTGCTAATAATTAAACCTTGCGGAGAAGTATCAAACTAATTGCAAGTCTGTCTCGGAAATAAGTCATAATATGTGAGAAATGCACATTTTAAAAAAACTCTTTCAGCAGAACGGCTACCTTTTCTGCCGAAAGAGTAATAATTTTCGACTAAAAAGAAAACGCCTAAATGTTACTTTGATCGATCAAAGAAGTAAAAGAAAATTCATAATTTCATTAAATGCCGGGTCGAATATTGCTATATTGTAAAAAGTTGAAATAAAAAGTATATGTAATGAAATATCGGCTTAATTCATAATAAAATGTTTTTTAAAAATTAGTCTGATTATAGATTGAGTGAGATATTTAAACGTAAGAAAGTCGCGGTGGTACCACGGTACAAACAAGGTCGGTAATGTATCATAAAAAGCACAATTATACCATGTTTTCCATTCGCCCTCCAAAGACTTTTTTGTCGTGGCAGCAGTGTTGCCAGAAGTAGGACAAAGTCATGGAGGTATTTTTGATACTAAAATGGAAGCGTAGGGAAAAGCGGACAGATTTTTTATATTCTCGAAAATGTAGGGATTTTTTCGTCATGTCGCATTATTTATGAAATAAATGCAAGCACAACGTTTTTTCTAATAATATTTGATTTTTTAAGGGGCTCTTGGAAAAGAAGATTAATTTCGAATGTACTAATAGTTATTTTAGAAAATTCAATTACAAAAAAAAACTGTGTACCTGTATTAAAGATTTAGTTCAAAAGAAATCTAAATAATAATTTTAAAATGGCATTGTTATTATACTTTAATTAAATGAATGTTTTCATATTTAAATGAGTTGAATGGAATTGCAATTGTATATTAATTTTAAAATAACCTTTTTTTTGTACCTGAATTGAATTTATCCTTTAAAATTTTATTTGAAAAGAACTATTTATATTAATTTTTAAAAACTTTATAATATAAATAATATATAGTTTATATTGTTTTAATTGAATATAATTAAAAGTATATATGCATGTATTATTTATTTATTTTTTGTTTGTTTGTTTTTTACTTATTTTTTATCAAAGCTTTAATAAAAAAATAAATTTTTTTATAACTAATGGTTTTCTTCTATTTTAATAATAAAAATACGTAAGGATTTTTGTATGGGAAATTTTTTCAACGTGTATGGAAAATCCGGATTTTTGTTAGCATGTGTAGCTATTTTTTTGGAATATCTACTGGCAACACTGCGTGGCAGCAATGAATAAACTCAAACGAAACACCGTTGTCATAACAAAAAGAGCATGCGCAATGCGTCGTTCAATTTCCGCCCAAAACAAGTTTCGAATTTAGATTTTTTGGTAAAATAAACTTATTTTATACTTCAGCAAGAATTAATTAAGAAACTGATGTCATGGTTGGAAAATTGAAAATATATTTTGTACATAAAAGTATCCAAATAGGTCACTAATTTTGATTCTTTTGTGCATTAAACCTATTTTATATTTCAGGTAGAATGAAATGGGTATTAAAAGTGAAAAAAATCTTAGAGACGATTCCAGGGTTGGATAATTGAATGTTTTTTGTGTACATAAAAATTACTAGACGAAACAAATTTTGTTTGCTTTTAAGTAAAACGTTTTTGAAAAAAGTTCATTGGTATTATATAAGAAAAGGCAAAACAACATCTTCAGAGCTGTCAAAAATATCAAAACGATGGATCCAGGATTGGAATGAGTGTGTGTGTGTGTACTCCAACCTTACGTCCAAGGCGAATTCATACTGGTGGCCTTAATTCAGAAAATGTCGATCAGCTGATACCATGGCAAAATTTCTGAGCTGTCAAAATGCTGTGCTTTTTTTAAGGGCTGGGGCCAAATTACCGCATTCGATATCGATCGAAATTTCCATACAATTTAAATACAAATTTCGATCGATATCGAATGCCGTAATTTGGCCCCTGTTCTTTGCGCCACAACGAAAAAAAACAATAATTGTAAAAAATTTCGTTAAAATTCTTTAAAAACAATAATTTGTAAATATGTAAAAGTTGTTACAAATTGTAAAAAACAATCATTTAATAATTTATTTAATAAAGTTTTGTAACACAAAATAAAACAATGCGTGTTTGTGTTATATTCAAACATTAATTTCCCCATGGGAGAGCAAACTTTGTTCTGTGTGCCGAAAGATGTGGAATCTAGTCATATTAGTTGCGGTCGATGGAGCAGCAGTAGCAGCTGATAAAGTTTCGTTATTGGTTATATTTTCTGTAGTCACAGTAGTAATATCAGCGTTGTCTGCTATGTGTTAGTTGTGGTTGTCGTTGTAGGAGGTGGCCGCAAAGCTGGGCTCTGTACAAACATATTGTCTATAATATGATCAATATTTTCAGCCGATCCAATTGGAGATTGATTTGAGCCTGACTGTTGATTCGTTAAAGAGTCATAGGTTTTCGAGTCTTGTAATTTTTGCTTATTCTTTTCAGATGGCGGCAGTATGGGTATAGCATTTGTAGGTCTTCTTTGGGGTAAAGAAACTGGCCGTGAAGAGGCCTGTGAGTAAGTTGGTAGAATGTAATTTTAATTTTGGTATCCACCTGAATAAACAGGAAACTTACGGTTGTGTTGCGAAACCTACTTGACCAGTTGGACTGTAAGTTATAGCAGCGGCTACTGTTTGTTGTGGATTATCAATAGGATTATTATAAAATAAGCTGCCCGCGGCAGCAGATTGCTGTTGAGACAAATGTGCTTGAGCAGCGTAATTGGGTGGTTAGGCAGGCTTGCATTTGGGCCTGCAGATTTTCTTTATGATACATCATACATAAGATTTGCTTCAAGCATGGCTTGATCTATTGGCATCAGCATGGATGGAGGAGCAGCTATTGCTGGTGATCAGCTATATGCTGGGCGTCCTGTTGAGAACGTCGCAGAGTTGAATAACACTTGGGTAGACTCCTCTGTTCAATTGTTTTTTTTATTTTGTGGCTGCTGTTGTGGTGTCACCGCCCATTACCATATTAGCAGTACTTAATGATTCTAGAAGGAATACAAATGTATAAAATAATAATTATATGTATATATTATTATTGGTTATTGGGCACACAAATTTAATATATATATACTTTACCATTTTCTTACTGAGTTTCTGTATTGTTTTGCTTCAGTATCTCCATCACAATCGCCATTTTTATTATTTCTTTCTACTCAAGTATATTTGACAGATAGAAATATTTTACACAAACAAAATACATGTAGTTTCTGCAGGATTGCAAATCGAGTTCACCAAGTATGAATTCGCCTTGCTTACGTCGGTGAAGGTTATAAGTATAAGATTCGGCACAGCCGAATAAAGCACTTTTACTTGTTAATATTTATTTATTTATTTATGTGTCTAGTCTTAAGGAATATAAGGACTAGATTTAATTAGAGAGCTCTAGCAGGATTGGATCTCGGCTGTGTTTTAGTACCTTGTTTTTGATGAAGTGAGTGTGTTATGTTTTTTACAAAAATATATGACATTTATTTTATAATGTTGAGTTTGAAATAATAGATTTTGTTAATGCTTTCTATGGATTCTTAATAAATTTTCGTTGCTAATGAGGGCATCTTTGTGTTTTGTTACCGTAGTCCATTTGTTATTGAAAGGGTTGTTTATGGCTTTTACAACCGAGGGCCTGTGGGTGAATATTAGTTTTTTTTTGTTAGAAAGTATTCTACAGGTTGCCTGGTAAATTGCGCTGGATTCAACGGATGAATTACATTGGTGTAAAAAATCCAAAAAAATTAAAACTTTTTTGTCATGGTTGGAAAACCCAAGTTATTTTAGAAGTAGTCATATAAGTTCCTAATTTTTGTTCTTTTATTGAATTGAACCTATTTTATATTTCAAGAAGGATTACCTATATTCGTGTAAAAAATTAAAAAAATTAAAACTGCGATTCCAGGGTTGGAAAATCGATATTTTTTGTACATAACTGTAGCCATATAAGTTCCAAATTTAGTTTTTTAGTGAATTAAACTTACGTTATACTTCAGGAAGAATTAAATTGGTATTAAAAACTAGAAATATGAAGAATTGGAAAATCGATTTTTTTTATATAAACATATATAAATAAGTTCCTAACTCTGTTTTTTTAGTGAATTAAACTTATTTTATATATCAGTAAAAATAAAATGCGTATTAAAAATAAAAAAATTAAATATTTTAATTCCAGCGTCGGAAAATCTAAATTTTTTGGTACAGATAATAATTGGTATTAAAATTCTAGAAAAATGATTTCCAGGGTTGGACCATTAAAAATTTTTTGATACATAAAATTAACCAAAGATTTTTGGCGTTTTCTGTGATTTATACATATTTTATACTTCCGGCCGAATAGAATTGAAAATTCAAAAAAGTCACAGATTAGAGAGTTGGACAGTCAGAGCTCAAATGAATGTATTCTTTTTGTTTGTAAATTTAACATATATAATATTTTTAAAAGACGTTCATTGACAATAAAATTAAGGAAAGCTAAAAATACAGCTTCCGAGCTGAAAAAGTTAAACGTTTTCTTAAATAAGGAAGTAACTGAATAGCAAACTTTTGGTTTTTTTTTTGGTAATCAAACCTATTTCTGTTTTACAAAGAAAGAGTAAATACATCTGTGAAGTGTATTTAAGAATATAGTAGTTTTAATTCTTTTAAACTTTCTTGGTTCCAGAGAAGGAAATTATAACATGATTCGCCTTTTAACAAAGCAACATCCTGGCGGCCTCAAAGTCGACTGCATCAATGCAAAGAGTTTATATTGCAAAATTGATGAGTTTCGTTACCTGTTTGAAGATTCTGGTGTCTCTGAAACGTGGTTTAATCATATGCATAATGATATCCTTGTTAAATTAAATGGGTATACATTTCACAGAAGAGATGGGGAAGCTAACGTTGGAGGAGTGGCTGTCTATGTAAAAAATAGTATATCAAGTAAACTTTTTTTACGCTTTCAGTGCTGAAAACCATATTAAGTACATAATGGTTGAACTAATTTCTTCCCTAGACGAATTGTTTAGAGTTGTACGGCTCCTGAATGAATTAATTCAATTGAATCATTCATTCAATTGAGCGAGGTGAATCTTTCACTTTACTGAGCGTTTTTAGCTCTTTTCTTTCACTTCTTTCAGTTGTTTCAGTTGATTCAGTGATTCAGTTGTTTCATTGAATCTATTTCTTTCAGTAGCTCTTTCCTTTCACTTCTTTCAGTTGTTTCAGTAGCTCTTTTCTTTCACTTCTTTCAGTTGTTTCAGTAGCTCTTTTCTTTCACTTCTTTCAGTTGATTCAGTGATTCAGTTGTTTCAATTGCCTCATTGAATCTGTCTCTTTCAGTACCTCTTTTCAATGCTTGTATGTCAAAATTTATATGAAAAAAAGGAATTAATTCACACAATGCAGATACACACATGGTGTGGCGCTTTATATTGTTAGAGCTGACAGATGAAAATTTTTAAACAACACTGCTATGATACTTGTTTCAGTACTTATTAACTTGTTGCGTACATATATAAACATATACATAAATTAACTGAGAAAAATCTCCAAAATACAACGTTAAATAGAAAATATTACTTTATTAAAATAGGTTCGAAAGCAAAATATTTAAAATCACTTAAATATTTATCTAGTTATTACTTATGTTCAATAAATGTGTTTTATATTACATATTAAGGAAAAAACAAGTAAAAGTGCTATATTCGGCTGTGCCGAATCTTAAATAAATACCCTTCACGGATGTAATTCTTCTTTCTTTCTTGCTAAAACATAAAGTAGGTTTAATTAAAAAATCAAAATGATGTTATCGGTTACTTCTATATATAAGAAAACGTTTAAATTTTTTGGCTAGGAAGCTAAATGTTTTGATTTCTTATTTCTAATACCTCTGAACGTCTTTCAAAAATATTAAATATGTTTAATTTAAAAACAAAAAGTAAAAATCCGTTTCATGTACCCCAAAAAGTTCTTATTGTTCAACCGTAGAATCGTCTTTTAGATTTTTTTGGTTTTTAATACCAATTTATTTCTTCCTGATATACAAAGTAGGTATAATTCATCATAAAAATCAAAAATAGCAAATTATATGATTACTTTTATGAATAAAAAAATTTCGATATACCCACCCTGAAATTGGATTTTTATATTTTTTAGTTTTTAATACCAATTTAACTCTTCCCGAAGAATAAAAGAGATTTCATTCACAAGGAACCAAAATTAGGAACTCTCTTAGGCTTCTTTCATTTACTTAGGCTACTTTCATTTACTAAAAAATGTCGATTTTCCGACCCTGAAACCTAATTTTTAATTTTTAAAATTTGTAATATAAATTTAATTCTTAGGTTTAAATCACTGAAAAAAATAAAATTGGGAACTTATATGGTTACATTTATGTACCAAAAAATTTCGACTTTCCAACCCTAGAACTGAATTTTAAATTTACAAATTTTTAATACCAATTTAGTTCTTCCTGAAGTAAAAAATACGTTGAATTCACTAACACAACAAAAATTTTGAATATATGTGGGTTCTTTTATGTACCAAAAATATTTCATTTGTTGAACCTTCGTCGAAATTTTGATTTTTTTACCAATGTAACTCTTAATGAGACATGAAATAGTTTTGTGTATAAAAAAAATTTCAATTTTCCAACCCTGGAAGCGAAATTTAAATTTTTTAAAATTTTCTTTATCAATGCAAAACTTCATGAGGTATAAAGTAGTTTTGTTTAAGAAAAACTCGAATTTTGCAACCATTTTGGTTATTACTACAAAATATTGCATGTACAAAAAAAAAATTAATTTTTCCAACCCTGGAAACGAAATTTTAATTTTTTTTTTGTTTTTTGTTTATCAGTGCAACATTCTTGAGGTATAAAGTAGTTTTATTTAAGAAAAATTTAAAAATTTTTACCATTTTGGTAACTTTCATGTACCATAAAATATTGCACTTGTCCATCCCTGGATTCGAAATTTTATTTTTTATTTTTGAATTTTTGATACCACTTTTGTTCTTCCTACATTATAAGACAGTTTTAGTTAGCAAAAAACAAAAAAAAACAACATCAGTTGCCTGTTTGATTACTTCCATGTATAAAAAAAAATTCAATTTCCCACCCCTGGAAGCAAAATTTGAATTTAAAAAAAGTTTTTTTTTGCCAATGCAAATCTTCATGACGTAGAAAGTGGTTTTGTTAAAGAAAAACTTGGAATTTTTACAATTTTGGTTACTACATGTACTACAAAATACGGAATAGGCCGAAAAAAAAAATAATTTAATTTCCCATCCCTGGAAATTTTTTTTTTATTTTTAATAGAACATTGAGGCTCCCCAAAGCAAGAAATAGGTTTAATTTACACACATTAAAAAAAAATAATTGATTTTTGGTATAAATTTTGCGTCGAGAAATAGGTGTAAGCTTCCTAGCTCTGGAACCATACATCGGATCTTTCTGAATTTCAATAGCACTCTATTTAAGTTCATTTCCAATCTAACGGTCCAAGAACGAAGTCTCTCTCTCCTGGGGGCTTGGGAAAACCGATTTCACGTACAGACGGACGGACAGACGGACATCGCTCAATCGTCATGGCTATTCATAAGGATCCAGAATATATATACTTTATGGGGTCCCATGTGCATATTGAAGAAATTACACACGGAATGACAAACCTATATATACCCTTTCACTTTTTTGTGAAGGGTATAATAAAAAGGCATAAGTGGTTGTTGTATTAACTAGTCTGATTCTTTCATGACATTTTCATTTCATGAATTATGGCTGAGCTAAGGAATCAGCTGAGCCGGTGAATGAAATGAATGAATTAATTCAGTAAAGTGAGCGGAGCGGAAAAGAGCGCTCACTCAAAAGAGCTGTTTTGTACAACTCTAGAATTGTTACTGGAATTCGTATACAAACCTAACAAGAGTATTAATATAGGGATTTTGAACTGTTAGCTATTCATTTGCTCTGATATGATGGCTCTAAATCAGATACGGGCGTTTCATAGCACAATTGTGCTGAGATCATTCACACGTATTCTTACCCTCTTTAATTCAGTCGTCGATGAGACAGCGACGAATGAATATCAGGCGGATGCTTACGAATTTTTTTATATTTTTTTCCAGAATATTTGTCCAGCAAACAATTTCAGTCGTGATGATATGCGAAAAATATTTTGTCATAAACAATTCTTTCGATAACATACAATGCCTTTTATACAATATTTCTCCAATAACGGACTATACTACTTCTCCTAATTTAGTAATACACTTAGTCTTATTAATTAGTCTGTGCAAAATCTTATCAACAATATTTTGAATATGTTTCCCATATGAAAATGATCTTCCATGCCGACAAATATCAAAGCTTATTAATTTTGATATATCCAACCGCGTATTTTTTTTTTTTTTGGAGCGAATATTCAGTGTTATGCTTCAGCAAGCAACCATTCTTTTATATTGTTTTTTTTTTCTTGAATGGAAAACATAACAAATTATTGTCTTACCTTTTTTCATTTTTTTGATTTGACTGTTTACTTAGAAAAAGTTTTATTTTTAATTAATAATTTTACGTAATCAACGTTTTTTTTTTAACTTAGAAAATATTGGTACTTATGTATAAATATATAATGCACCATTATCCTTCAAACGATTGGCGTTCTGTTTGGTGGGTAGCTCGCAAGCACGACACCATACACAATTTACCAATTCATTGACGGTGCCCACCACTGCTCTAAATTTATACCATGTCAATAGCTTGAGACCGACACCTTTTACTGCAACCAACGCAACCTTGTTATATTTTTTCTTTGTAGCTGATGACAGCAAGAATATCCATTACGACCAATTAGCGGTACCAATTTTTTCAAAACATGATCATACTTTTCTGAACTACGATTTTAAACTTATATATCAAATTGAAGAATTCACATTTCGTGATTTCAACAATATAACTTTGATACTGCTAGAAGAAGCCCTTAGCAATGTAAATTGGAATTAAATATATTTTATACCATCAACTACTGAAAAAAGAAATTTTTTAAGTAGCGAACTCCGTCGTTTGTTTAACAAAGATGTAGTTTTGAACACCAAAAAAATTAAGAGCAGAAGAACTCCTTGGTTCATTTCGGAAACAAAGGTATTAATTGAGCGTCGTGGTAAATTATAAAAGCGATGGAAACGTTACAAAACTAATGATATACTAAATGATTTTCGATTGGCTAGAAGAGCTCTTGTATCAAAAATAAGACACGATAAGTCAACCTACTATGGTGCAAAATTTCGCACAGACGTGGAAACAAATATATACGTAATACATAATACGCCCCACACACGCATAAATTTGTTTGCAAATAAATTTAAATTTAAGTAAAAATTTAGCGTGTGTGGCATTGTTTGCAAACATTATTTCAAATTTTCAATAACTTTTGAAAATTTGTTTGCAAACAAATTTATGCGTGTGTGGCCAGCATAAAGTATACTTTTGCAAACATTCCAAAGCCACTGGTTCAACTTCTGCAAACAAATTTGGATTTCAATGTTTTAACAGCTGTGATACTGTTGAGGGTCTTCGAGCTGTAAAATCCGATACGGTTGGTCTTGACGACATACACCTAGTGATGGGACAAGGGTAAATACACAAATGGTAGCTTGGGTATTTAAATGTAAATACCCAGGTATTTACCCAAGCACCTTTTGACTTGCATGCCACTAAATGTCAAAACGATAATCAATGTTACCCAAAAATTTAATGCCAACTTTCTGGATTACAGTAAAATTGCAATTAAAGTTTTAACTTATTTAATGTATTATTATGCAGTATTTCTTGAAATTCGCATAGAAAATAGCAAGTTTGTTAATTAAAGAGCATTAACATTATTAAAATAATATTAATAATAACATATGCTAACCTTTTCCCCAAAAATTCGCCTATATGGTGAGCTCGGTAACTCTACATAACAAACAAAACAAAAAGTTGAAATGGAATCAAAATTGAAGTTTACGCTTCGACGTCATTTTGAAAATGAACTAGCAATGGCATGTGGACACAGAAAAGCAAATTGCATGAGATTCGACTATTTCGAATAATTTTTCGTTGATAATACGTATACAATAATGGCATGCCACTACTTGCATGTGTAATCGCAGCGTTAATGAAACTTTACAATAATTTAGCATACATAACGATAAGTGTCAAGTAAGTAGGAAAAAATTCTGCAATCGGCGACATGTTTTAGCGTGCGCCGCAAATATCGTTGAAGTTACACACGGGTTTCTAAAGCACAAAATCTGCACCTTTATGCTGAACGAAGAAATCGTTTGGCAAACGGATTTTAATTATTGTTAATTATGACATCGATGCAATTAAAAATTTTAACAACTCAAATCAAAAGAAAGAAAAACGGGTAACTTAAAATAATATGGTAACTTAATTTTTATGGGATTGTCAGAATCCTTAAAATTGTCAGAAAATTATTTTAAATTTAATAGCTCACAGTGGCAGTACCTTGTTTTATTATACCATGGGTGAAACCGCGGGGCGCACTTCTAGTTTAAAATATATGAACAATAATAAAATATTTAAACCTATACATGCATATATATTTAAAAAGAAACATTTATAAAAATATTTTTTAATCCTATACTGTTATGTGCACATCCAAGTTAAATTATCACCGCCAGTTTATTATAAATTGTTATGTTCATAAGCCAGTTTATTAAGTTTCTATACAACAAATTATTCCTATCCAAATTTTATGTTATGGCCAGACCCCAGTTTATGGTTTTAACCCCTATACTTGTATTAGGTACTGTAACGAAAGCCAGTGTAGGTTATAATCTAAATGGCTGAAGGAATATGAATACACACATATTAGGTGGGGTATGAAGACGGAGATGTCTTTGAGGACTACGGGAGCCATTGATTTTATAATTATTAGCTAACAGTCGAGATAGGGGGGATTCGGTCCTCAGAAGGCATACAAGCGTGAATTTATCCAGCACAATGAGTCCTATATTTATTATAGACTCCCTATTTTTTTTAACACGGGGCTGTTGCCTACTAACAGACAGTTAAAGTATTCAAAGCGGCAACGGAGACTGAAAAGTGTAAAAAAGACATAATGTAATGTAGAGCTTATCCGTAGGTACGTATCCTGTTGGTACGGTAAGTCAGGTGTGGTCGACGAGCATGTCCTTTACTCTACCTCCCAATGGTCCTGGTGACTGAAATATGTATCCATGTACCAAACCTCAGAAAGAAAATAGAATTTTTAACAGTTCATTTTAGTATTTATTTATAGGGTTTTTAAGCTTATGTTAAAGATGGTAGTACCGAGTGTACTATTGCACATGTTATAAGATATTAGACACTATGTTTTTCTGTTTTTAAAATAATGCGAAAAGGGTTACTCTACATAGTAAAAAAAAACAATTTCTACAATAGAATAATGTTACATACAAGTTTGAATGGGTTAGTTTTACAATGTTTAACCCAAAAGAAATGATTTTATAGTATTTGGACGGGAATATAATGGGAGCAAGAGAACAACAAAATTGGATTTCAAAAATGTGGGTAAATTACCTATTAATTATAAAAAGTAAATTTTTGCACTCAGCCTTGCTCTGCTATCAGGTTTCGCGAAGGCCTCCGGATTGTGATGACAGGTACGGATAAATTGACTGCAAAAGAAAATTAATACAAAGCGACTCTATAAACCCGCTAGGGTGGGACTTGCACTTTTCGCTCTCACTATTTTCGAAATTAATAGGTTAGTTATTTGTTAGTTTTTTTTGGTTTGTATACAATCATTATTGTTTATTTTATTGGTGGTAAGACTTTTTATATAGGTATATATATTTTTTTATATTACAATGGTTGCCATAGTTGGTAACATTCTACCAAAATTGGTAATTTTTTTTAGGGTTGGTAACTTTGTTTTAAAGGCTTGACAAACTATCAAATTATTGCTTTTCTTTTATAATTTTTCCGCATTACTCAACACTGAGAAAAAAAATCATTAAAAACAACTGTGTGAATGTGCGCCAAATTGTTTCACGGCGTAATATGCAAATGTCATTATGTTTGGTCAGCAAGATTATTTTATATGACTGCAATATTAAATAATTTATTTAAATTAAATACGGAATTCGTAGGTATAATGAATTGAAATATATATTTATAAATAAAATTTATTTGTTGGTGGTCAAGCAATGTCTATATGCATTTATATAAATATTTATTTATGTTCTAAAATGAACTAAAACGTTTTATATTATGTTTTTTATTAATAAAAGTTATTGTTTTTATTATAATAAAAATAGAGATTTTTGTTTTTATAAAAAAAAATTTTGGTAACTTTTTGGTAACATTTTCGGAAAATTTTGGTAGAAAATTTTTTTACTCAGTGGCAACCGTGGTTACCATATGTATATATTTAGTTATTTAAATTTTAAATTACAAGGGTGCCCAGAAGTTTATTAAGGAAGAGTAAACACCAATATATTGAAAAAAAACTAATTTTTATTCAATATTTTGTTGTTGTACTACGACTATGTACCAAGCGATATTATGCATGAAACAAAAACAAAATCTTCACTGATGATTGCTGTCTTCAATGTTACCCAGCAAACCTTACGAAAGTGTTTTTGCTTGCTTCAGTAATAATAAAAAAATTTAAGACAAAGTTTTTGTCTATTAAAACACACAAATGAGCAAAAGTATAGCACGTGGGCAGGCTTGTTACAATATATATATATATATATATATATATATATATATATATATATATACATATATGTATGTTAATAATAATAACAAACTGGGTTTTAGGTTAGTTGGGTTTTTTTCTCTTATTTTTTTTAACAATATTAATTAAGGGGGAATTAATAAATTTTATGCTTATATATATATATATATATATATATATACATATATATATATATATATATATATATATATATATATATATATATATATATATATATATATATATACACATATATATATATATATATATATATATATATATAATTTAGAGCTATATAATATCGGCTTCGATTCCTTTTTTCCTGTTGACGGGTAGCACGGTTCATCGGTTTCGTTTCACTTCTCTTTCTTTTCTGATATTCTGTATTTCTGATATTCTTATTTCCCTTGTACGTAATTTTTGTTTTCCCGTTTTTTTTTCTTCTTCGGTATCTTATAACGGACTTTTCTTTGTTTTGTGGTTACTTTTCTGGTTCCCGTTAGTTTTGTCTCGCAGTTAGCTATTTAGTACAGTTGAACAATTTAAGTTAGTTTTTCGTTTGCGTAGTTTGCTCAATTTTTTTAATTTTTGGTTGTTTCAAATAACAATTTAAGTTAGTTTTTCGTTTGCGTAGTCTGAGTTTTGTAATTTTTTGGTTGTTTCAATTAACAATTTAAGTTAGTTTTTCGTTTGCGTAGCTTGATCTTGTTAATTTCTTTTCTGTCAATTTTAACAAAAATTGGGTGTCTGTCTTCTTTGAAAGAATATTAACATTTATATATTTGATGTTTTATTGAATTTTTCACTTCTTATAAAGTCGGATAATGCTGTTGTTTTTCTTATTTGATTATACTTGACGAACAATAAGAACGGGGAAGTAAGAAAATAAAAATACAAAAAGTTTATTGGGTAGTAGTCAAAATGTCTGATTTAATTTTGTTCAGAAGTTGTACACATAACTTAAGAGGTTTATATTATTTTTACTTTAGAAATTAGAAGTTAAGTTAATTTTTCTGGTTCTGTCTTTGGTTTGCTTAATTGAACTTTTTTTTCTATCGATCTTATTTCTTTTCCCGTGGAGGTTGTTTTTCTTTCAGTTGCCGGTCACTTAACTAACTTTAGTTCTTTTTTATTCCGATTTTAATTTTCTTTTATACATATATTTTTTATTTAATTTGTTACAAGAACGTTTACAGACTTACCCCCTTATTCATAAAAATTATGAGAGTGTAATAACAGCGTAATAAAACAAAATTTCATATAAAATATGCTCTATTACACTCTTATAAGCCTCTCATAATTTTTATGAATAAGTCAGTTAAATTTTAATTGCTTCCTATTTTGACCATTTCCCAAACTTGAATGCTACAATCAAATTTTTCCTTGCCGACGTTAACTTCTATTTCTTCTTTTCTTTCTTTTTGTTGACAAAGTCATACGATAATCCCGTTACTTTTTATTTCATACCTTATGAATGAAAATTAATTCAAAAGAAAACACGTACTTTAGTCTGACAAGATCCACTAGGATCAAAGCAAAAGAAAGAACAACCAAGTGCTGCTAATAGATATGTATATATTCTGCGCTTTTCATCGTATGATGAAAACATGATATACATACATAGGTATGTTTCATATGGAGATTTTGCCTAACATATGGAAGACACAAAAATTGGCCGTTACAATACATGCTATATATAAATATAAACAGAAACACATATACATATATACTTATACACACATTTTTAACAACAATCATGAAGTAACAAACACATTTAAATACATTTCAAAAAAAAAAATATAATAACAAAAAATAGATTTATATCCAAAAAAATTTGTTTGTTGTGTTCTCTTGAATTTCAAATCCTATGGTTTTGCTTGTGTAATTCTCAGTTCATTTTTGGGAGTTTATGTATAAGCTAAGAGTTCTCGTTATTTTGGAATTAGGTTAAAGACTACTGATGATTTGGCGTAAGAACCAATAAAATGTAGGCATATAGACATACTTGACCACAAAACAAACAAAAAGCACTAATTTGAGACAATATGTCGAATAAACGATTTTAAAAAAATTCAAAAAGTTTAAAAAACAAATTAAAATAAACTTTAACATATTTGTACAGTAACAAAACTTTTTAAAAATCTATGCCTATCTATCTCTTATTAACTAGGTGTCTATAATTTTTTTTTATCTATTCCAATTTCAGAAATTATGCAAAATAAATCCTCTACATATTTAGTCATTATCCTAGGTTTAATGGCTACACGCCCAATACAATTGTCAAGTAATGTCTCAATAACAATATCAGCCACTATAGGAGAAGCTGGAGATCCCATTGGTAAACCCTGTTGTTGTAAATATATTTTTAATCATATTGAAAATATCTGTTATCTTCTATACAAAATCGTAATATGCGTAAAAAAAACATTTATCTATCTTAGTATATCTCTCTATTATATCCCATTTCTCCTCAATAGTGCTTATTGCTAAATCTACTGGTATACTGGGAAATAAAGATACTACATCAAACGAAACTAATCATCAACATTTCATCATTACCTATTTCTAGACTTAATAATCTGTTTTTAAATTCTAACCCATCTTTAACATTAGTTATTGATTTTTCAGTAATATTTTTTAAAATATCTATAATATATTTACATAAATGATATGATGGTGAATTTACATAACAACAAATTGGTCTCAACGGGAACTGATCTTTATGTATTTTCGCAAACCATATAATCTAGGTGCTACTGCAATATTAGTCTTAAGCTTATACTTTTCTATATCTGTAAAGTTTATCAACAATTTTATTGTTAACTTTCATTAATTTGTTCGTTGGGTCTCTATTTAGTAAGGAATATTTTGAAGTGTCTCCTATAATATTACTAATACGTATATTATAATCTTGTTTTTCAATAGCTACTGTTGAATTAGCTTTTAAAATTATTATATTCCTATTTCTCTTTAAAAAAAATTTCTGTTTCCCTTACTTTGTCTAACATATGTATATATATCTCTATTTGATATCTTATTTTATTGACATGATTATCAATAAATGTATGTTGTTAACCTATTTCCAGATATTTGGTTTTCTTCACTATCAGTTTTAGTTTGAAGTGATCTTCCCCATCTGGTAAAATTTTTAACATTGGAAATTATTCTCTCATTTAGGTCCTAAACACGCATTACCTACTAAGATTGCCAATATTGAGACATTTTGAATTTTGTTGCTATTTAAATATATACATATGTATGTATACATTTACATGAATAGAGTAAAAAATTGTTTAAAATTTAAAAAAAAAATACATGTATACGTTTAAATATTTTGTTATATGTTTTTTTTTCTTTGAAGTTTATTTAAATTTGTTTGTAACTTCCTGATGTTGTTGAAAAATATGTTTATAAGTATATGTATATATATATGTATATATATATATATATATCTATATATATATATATATATATATATATATATATATATATATATATATATACATATATATATATATATATATATATATATATATATATATGTGTGTTTTTGTTTATATTTATGTATATGTAGTATTTTGTTTATATTTATATATATATATATATATATATATATATATACATATATATATATATATATATACATATATACATATATATATATATATATACATATATATATGTATATATATATACATATATATATATATATATATAAATATATATACATGTATATATATATATATATATATATATATATGTATGTATATATACATATATATATATATATATATATATATATATATATATATATATATATATAAATTCTTCTGGTTTCTTGACATCTTTTTAATTATTATTGTATTCTGATATTTTTAAGCTTAAGGTCTCTTTATTTTAGTTTAATTTTTAATTTCAATATTTCGTCACTCCTTTGTGTGACTTCTTCAGGAAATTAATTATTTTATTTGATATGAAAAAATATTTTGTTTGTGAAACAAAATTATTTGTCAACAAAATACAAAAAGATTCAAACAAATTTTAAATAAATTTACAATATATGAACAATAATAAAATATTTAAACCTATACATGCATATATATTTAAAAAACATTTATAAAAAAAAAAATTTTAAATCATATGTACATACGTACGTATACATACACATATACACATATATACACACATACATATACATGCATACATACACATACATAAACATACATATATATGTATATATATGTATATATATATATATATATATATATATATATATATATATATATACATGTAAACACATACACATACATACATACATACACATACATACACATATATACATATATATATATATATATATATAGTATATATATACAAATTAATAATATATATAAATATAAACAAAAACACATATGCGTATATACTTATAAAGATATTTTTCAATAACAATCTGGAAGTTAAAAACAAATTTAAATACATTTATAAAACATATTAGAACAAAATATTTAAACGTATACATGTATGTATATATATTTAAAAAAATTGTAAGCAGCTGTTCACTCTATTCATATAAATGTATACATACATATGTAGTTTATAAACATACATAAACAACTTTTTAACATATACATATTACGTATAAACATATATACATAATTAGCAACAAAATTCAAAATGTTTTAAACAAATTTAAATAATTTATAAACATATACACATATTGTTATGAAAATTTTTTATTTGACACATTGTTGTCACATATATAAACTAGCAGACCCGGCCACGCGTTGCTGTGGCTTAGTGATTTAAGACAGATTTGAAAGACAAATTTAACACAAATTAACATAACATTTTTATAACATTTATTCAATAGTATATATACTCTAAATATCTTTAATCGTAATGAATCACAGTTAATGTTCAATGAAGCGCCAGTCGATGTACAATATTTTTGGTCAATCGGTCCTTTGTTAATACAAATAAACTTGATGGTCTTCCTACTCGTGAACACGCCACGTATAATTGCCCATGGGAGAAACATGGATTTTCCAAGTCTAAGTCGCAAATCGACATTGTTTGGCCTTGAGATTTATTTATAGTCATCGCGAAAGCTAAGCGAATTGGAAACTGTAGCCTTTTAAATGGTATGGGAGAATCGGATGGTATCATTGGAATACGTGGTAACAAAACAATTTCTCCTTTAAGCTTTCCTGTCAAAATAGTTGCTTCAAGAAGGTTTCCAGTGATTCTTTTGATCACCAAACGTGTACCGTTGCATAGTTTAGGGGGATTTAAATTACGCAGTAGAATAATCGGTGATCCAATTTTTCAATCGAAGATTGTGTGGTGGCATTCCTGTTATGTCTAAAGAATTTAAAAATTCAATTGCGAAATTCACTGCCTCGTTTTCTTCTACTGTAGCATCGATAGACTTAAATGACATTAAATCACCTGGTAATAATTGTTGTATGTGGTAGTTAATCAGATCAACATCAACATTTTTCGCTACCAAAATTGCACGATTACTAAGCCAGTCATGATTTAAATAGTTATTTAGTATGTCTGGGAAGACACTCTCAATTAGTTCATTTTTAGTTTGAACAACAGTACAAAAATTATCTGGCAATCTGATATGTTGAGTATCTTGATGAAATTCTATTTCACCGTTTCCAAGATCCAGTAATTGTTTAGAAAATTCTTGTGCTGTTGGATCATTTTGGAGTTGTACTCGCATGTTTTTTTGTCAATCTGAGTGTTTCAACATTTCTCCATAAAATCGATTGTTTTAGACATGCATTAACTTCATCTGCAAGAGTAGAGCGAGGAATAACTGGCAACGTTTGTCGGAAATCACCAGATAGTAATAAAATGGCACCACCAAAAAGTCTGTTATTATTGTTTAAATCCTGCATAGTCCTATTTAATGCCTCAAGTGAATATAAACATTCATAGTACACTCATCCCAAATTATGATCGAAGTCTTCCGTAACACTGTTGCCATTCCGCTTTTTTTTATATTAGACATTGCATTTGGATTGTTATGAATATGTAATGGTAGTTTGAATGCAGAATGTGCTGTCCGTCCACCATCCAACAAAGTAGCAGATATGTATGCCTGATGATGCAACTGCTAATGCAATTTTTTTTTGTGACCGTAGTTTCGCAAGAATGAAAGATAACAAAAATGTTTTGCCGGTCCCACCTGGTGCATCTAAATAGAAAAAACCGCCTTGATTGGCATCAACAGCCAACGTAATTCGATTACATATGTTCCTCTGCTCGTCAGTTAATAATAGTTAATTTTTAGTAACAAATGTAATTAAATCACAATTATTAAATTGATCTTCTCGCTGCAAATCAGTATTCACTAAGTCTGCAGCAGGGCGATGAGGAGATAGAATACCATAAAGACTAAGTGGTGAATTTGAGATTGTAATACATAAATCTTCAATCATTATTAATGCTTCGTTATACATATCTTGTGTGAAGTCTAAGTTTGGAGAGTGGTTTATTTGTTTATGTCGGTATAGTATATCTTCAGTCATGTAGTTCTTATATTTTTTCCATAATGTAGATGACTGTGTTGGAAAACATGTGGTCAAAATAATGGCAAATAGTTGACGAATATTACTCGGCGAGGACGTTAAAGCAGCATCAGCAAGTGTCAGATCCCAATGGTTGTAATCTTCTAAAAGTTGCAACGCGTGACATGCATATTTATACGTACTGAACACTTGCCCATTAACTGTTCGTAAAAATTGAAAAGAGATTGGCCCAGGAACATTTACCAACAATAACCGCAGATAAAAGCATTCACGTTGTTTTGGATATACAGTATAAAGTCGTCCCAGTGTCATAGCTTTAAATATGCTTCCAATTGTAGGATGTGGTTCACCTACTTTACGTGGTTCCCATTTTTTAACGGAAGTGTTCCATGTAAAATAGCATGGAACATCAGTATATAATAGTGTTTTTGCGAATTGACCATACACATCAGTTTTTTGACAAAGAGTGAATAATTCGGTAAGTGTCGTTTTTGGTAGTTCACGTGCTCTTTGGAGAATATTTTCTTCGGTGAAATACACACGTTGTCCATTTTCAAGATGCACTGCAAGATGTTGGATAGCAGGTTCTCTGTGGTGTATGGGGAAGCTAAGTATGCGCCAGATAGCTTCATTGCTGCTAATGTATCTACCCATTTGGTAGCGTAGTATTTCATCATTTTCGTTTATATTTTGTACTCCAAATACGGCCAAGTCACTGCCCTTATTAACGTACATGCAAATATACTTGATGGACTTGACAGAACTGCAAAGCTCAACATTGAAATGAGCCTTGTACGTTTTAGAGAGTAGTGGCGAGTATGGTACTAACCATTGATTGTCAATTTGTAATTGGTTTGAATTTGACGTTCTCATGTTATATATATGACCACCATTATCAGCGTTTCTGCGACGGTACAATGGATAACCATCAATATCAGTAATGGTATCATTTGCGAATTTCTTAGGAAAATTTTTCTTACATTTCCCATTCTCCATGCATGGTGATGTCATGTTAAACGCTCCACACGGTCCATGAATCATATGACTTGTAACAATATTGAATAATTCTTGATCAACTGAAGAATCTGGAATTTCGGCTGAAATAATTTGATCAATTTCCTCTGGACGAATTTTATCTTCAACCCAAATTAAAATATGAGCATGAGGTAAGCCTCGTTTCTGCCACTCAATTGAGTACAACCAACAACATGTTTTGCCAAAGACTGAATGTTTTGTTATAAAATCAATCAGAGATTTCAACTTTTGTTTAAACACTCGTGCAGTAACATCGTGACGATGTATTGATTGTTGACCTGGTAATAGTAAAGATTGGATTTCCTCCCAATTTGGGTTACACGTAAATGTTATAAACAAATCTGGACGACCGTAATGACGTACATAAGTCATTGCATCCTGTATGTATTCTTGCATGTTTCGTGGGGCTGCCTATGTAGCTGGAAGGTAAAATAACAGCACTGCCGATTTAATTGCTGTTTAAATTCCCATCGACGTTTCCAACAATAGCATCTCGTAAGTGAATGTAATCCTCTGATCGTAGTTTAGCTTGGTTGAACCGAATGAATCGCAAACGTTCGCTTTCAATCTTAGCAAACATATCCACAACGTATTGATGATACAATTGACGATATCGAAGTATATAATTGTCCTGATTCTGTCTAATCATTAATCGATACGCATAGTAGTTCATTGAACTAACTTTTTTATTTAATTCATTACCATTGACTGGATCACGCTGTTTAATGTTGATATGATATTAATCTTGTCCTTGCCAGAATATCAGTGGGTACTGGAGTGCATCGTACGAACGGTGTAAGTCTGAAATTCTACTTACTGAATTATCTAGGCATGTAATTTTTATGGATCTGTTGTCAACTGGATCACCGACCATAATAATAGCCACTTCATCAACGGTTGGTGCATTGAATCTGCCAGCGTGTTCTCCCGAAGGTACTTTGTCCGCTTTAATGACAATTTGATAATTGTCACTTTTTAATTGTGGTGACACTCTTTTAAACAATTGAACCAATTGATTTCTGTTCTCCAAAAATAATTCTAATGACAATACAATTGCTCTCTCTTCTGCTTGTTCAATGAAATTATACTCGCATCTAGTTGTTACACGTTCTTCACAATTGCCCATGAAATAGATCTGAAGAAATTTTGGATCCTCATTTGGCATTGGCATCAATGATCCAATTTGATGGTATACCTGGCCTTGAATTTTGAATGTCGTCTCAAAATTACGACCATCAGATGACAAATCACAAACTTTGGATGCTCCAAACGACGTCATTTGGAAGCAAGAATTAAATTTTCGTGTCTTACACAAAAATAATTTAGATTCATTTGAAATGCCAGAAAGAAGGGATTTTAAAGGTTCAGGGGGAGTAGGGAGTGGTGACAATACAACTTTTCCTGATGCGCAACACATGCCGGGTGTTTCATTGTGAAATTTCAACGCCTGACAATAGTTGCATATTTTGTTCATCGCACCAATAGTAACTTTGGAATCAGCCGAATAATTAACGTCTGGTTCATAATTAAACGCAAGACGAACAAATGATCTACGTGTTACTGCGCGGCAGTTCCGCTGATTTTCTTGGTTTCACGCTGTTCTTGTGATTCCCGTGCGCGAATTTCAGCTGTACGAATTCTTGAGCTGCATTTCTTTCTGCTCTCTGTTCGACTGATTCTTGAGCTCTTTCAGCGCGTGCACGTCGAGCCACTTTGTTACGGGCATTAAGGTTAGATTTTTTGGGTGGCATTTTACTAAAAATAGTAATTGAATTTTTGATGTAGATGAATTTTGCTGTTCTCTGGTTTTGTAGATTATATTTGGCTGTAAATTAGAAGTAAAACGAAGACGAAATTAATTATTAATTATTAAGACCATTAATTTAAATAATAACTATCCTATCATCTAAGTTGGCCCAAATTACATATATATGGCAATTTTCATGAATATCAGTTGACTCGTTTTTGAGTTTATTCGGAAACATTTAGATTTTTATATTATTAAAAAATGGGCGTTAAAGTAGGCGTGGACAAAAACAATTTCCTATTATTTATGCTGGAGTTTGAGTAACATGCTGACAAAGTTTCAGAAGGATCGGTCCAGCGGTCTAGCTTCGTATACGGTACAAACATTTTGCCACGCCCCTCCGCCCCCAGGCCATTAATTTAAATAATAACTATCTTATCATCTAAGTTGGACCAAATTACAGATATATGCCAATTTTCATGAATATCAGTTGACTCGTTTTTGAGTTTATTCGAAACATACACAGTGACACGGATGTTTTATATATTAAGATGAAATTTATTTGTTGGTGGTTAAGAAATGTCTGTATGCATTTCATTGGTGCTTTACCAAATCGTCAGTAGACTTTAACCACAGTTTTGAAAAGTTAAAAACCTTTTATCTTATGCATATACTTCCGAAAACCAGCTGAGAATTCACAACTTGTAAATTACAAATTATTTTCAAAAATAACAACAGAATAAGAATAGTAGGCCTTGAAACTCATACAAAACTAAACCAACAAATAAAGTATATTCGATATGAATCTATTTTTTTGTTATCCAATGGATTTCTGATTGTATAAAGGTGTAGAAAAATAAAATAGATTCATACCGAATATACTTTATTTGTTGGTTTAGTTTTGTATGAGTTTCAAGGCCTTGGTTCTTACACCAAATCATCAGTAGACTTTAACCTAATAACAAAACCTCTTAGCTTATACATAAACTTCCAAAAATGAATTGAGAATTGCACAAGCAAAACCATAGGATTTGAAATTCAAGAAAACACAACAAACAAATTTTATATAAAAAAGGCGCAATGAAAAACAAAATCTACACAAAATTGAGACAATATGTCGAATAAACGATTTTAAATATATATATATATATATATATATATATATATATATATATATATATATATATGTATATATATATATATATATATATATATAAGGGTCCGCCATCTACGTTTTTTTCAACTAGTGCTTATTTCGTGAATGGTAACACTTAGCTCATGTCTGATTTGACAGATAATTAGTTTTTTCCTTCCGCTGAACGAATATGGTTGTGTATACGCTTGAACAACGCGGGGAAATATTGCGACATTACTTTGAAAATAATGGTAATGTTGCAGAATGTGTGCGAAAATTGCATACGGATTTTGGAAGAAGAGAAGCGCCGTCAGCTCCGTATGTTCGTTATCTTGTGAAAAAAGTGAAATAAACTGGCATTCTCATTGATAAACCAAAGCGTGAAAAGCCAAAAACAGTGCGTACACCCGAGAATATTGCTGCTGTGGCAGAAAGTGTGCGTGAAGCGCCATTAACATCAATTCACCGTCGTTCTCAACAATTGAACATTTCGGAGACATCATTGAGACGAATTTTGCATAAAGACCATGGTATGAAGCCATACAAAGTCCAATTTGAATAAAATTATTTTCCATTATTAACCGGAAGGATTGTACTTTCAAATAAAAAAAGAAATTTGGGAAAATATTCAGTAGTTTTTTTATAGAATTTAAAAAAAAAAAGTTATTTGATATACATATATATATATATATATATATATATATTTGTGTGTGTATGTATATGTATATATATACATATATATATATATATATATATATATATATATATATATATATAATATATAAATGAAATTTATTTGTTGGTGGTTAAGCAATGTCTATATGCATTTCATTGGTGCTTTACCAAATCGTCAGTAGACTTTAACCACAGTTTTGTGACAACAATGTGTTAAATAAAGAAACTTCATATATATATATATATATATATATATATATATATATATGCATATATATATATATATATATATATATATATATATATATACATATATATATATATATATATATATATATATATATATATATATATTTTTTTTTTGGACGTAATGACAGCAACTATCAATAGTGGCCCCAGGACAACTTCACTAGCACCACCCTGGGACAGCTTTGGCATTTCATCAGGATGGGTAGTATTATCAGTATTATTCCTACGTCCTCCTTAGTTCCTAGGAAAGGAGGTTCGGAGCTGATGCGCATATTTAATCGTCAGTTGCTAACGAATCTTAAGACGTACTAACTCTCCTACGAATCTGTGCTACTCTGCGAAGTTCCATTAGAACAAGCTGTACGAAACTACACACGCTGGTCCAATTCCATAAGGATTCCAGCATGGTCGGAATAATATACATATATATATATATATATATATATATATATATATATGTATATACTATATATATATATATATATATATACATATATATATATATATATATATATATATATATGTGTGTGTGTGTGTATGTATATATGTATATGTGTATGTGTGTATATGTATGCATATATATGTATAGGATTAAAAATTGTTTGTATAAATGTTTCTTTTTAAATATATATATGCATGTATAGGTTTAAATATTTCATTATTGTTCATATATTTTAAATTTATTTAAATTTTGTTTGAATCTTTTTGTATTTTGTTGACAAATAATTTTGTTTCATAAACAAAAAATTTTTTCTTATCAAATAAAATAATTAATTTCCTGAAGAAGTCACACAAAGGAGTGACGAAATATTGAAATTACGAAATAAAATTAAAATAAAGAGACCTTAAGCGTAAAAATATCAGAATATAATAATAATTAAAAAGAGGTCAAGAAACCAGAAGAATTTTATATATTAAAAGCATTTATGCCCGGTTTTTAACTTCAAAATTAAGTACCATTTAAACTTAAAGCCTATTTAAATACAAAATTTTGTTTTTCACTTCAAAATTAAATAAGATTTAAATGTCCCACATCGTACATTTAAATTCAATTTAAGTTTTTCATACTACCATGTGTTTTTCATAGTTTGTTTACATTCAACAACTTGAAAATTGGTACAGCAGCTCTTGATTGAAACAAAACGTCGGTAAAAAGGTAGTTGTATTGGATCATTTTCAGTATTTTTCTTACCATTTATTTGTGCTACCATACTTTTCTCGCAATTAAATACCAAAATTAATTTTAGACTGAAAAACTGAAAGTGTATTTAAACCAGTGATGCTCGATTCATAGAGCAATTGCTTATTGACGGTTACAATTATAGCTTTAGCTAAGTTGTATTGTGCTAAATTTGAAGGAAGATGCATATGTAAATAAGATGGAAGCGGAGAATCATTTGCTGTCTGTATCTTGCTTATTGTCACATTGGTTGCAAGCATGTCTTGAACTACATAGTTGCTTTATTAATAATGGACACTTGATGCACTCTCCGCTTCTATGAAAATGTTTCCAAATAGTTGCATTTTTCGGTCTTCCCATCATTTAAAATGTAATTATCAATACGCGCACTTTATTTCATTTACTAATCGCTGGGAACAAATATTTAAAAATGAATGAAGCAAATTCTTTTTATACAGCTGAGGCTCAAACTTGGGTTTCGAACCTTTGATCTTTCTAGTTGCTCCAGCATTGTTGTTGCCATCGCTCCCACTCATTACATTGAATTGCCACAAGCACACTGATTATCGGTTCTTATTAAGAATTGTTGTTGTGTTTGATGCAGTCTAAACTGCCTTATCTGAGCAAAACGCATCAAGAAATGTATAAACAAAATACCCTTAAACAAAATATCTTCAAAATAAATTCGAAAATGTTCACATTTCTGTTACTCTACGTAACAAGGAGTATTTGTTATTCAAATGAGTATTTATCTGAAATTAAATAAATACCCGGTCTAAGCCCATCTCTATATACAACCACGCTAAATAAAACTTTTATTACCATATATAATACATTATAGTAACCATATATTTAATTCCGTCGTTACTACAAGTGTTTATTCAGCTGGTTGTAAAATCGCTAAAGTGATTCCGGTGCCAAAAAATGATAGAGAATACCGCCTAATATCCCTCTTTATCTGCCAAAGGTTTTTGAGCGTCTAATTCTTAGTCAGATTTATAAGTATATTCTTGACTGCAATCTCCTTATTACTCCTTAGTCGGTATTCAGCCGAGGACATAGCTGCTTTGCAGTATTATTAGAAGTTATTGAAAATATTCTAAATAGCATGGATGAAATTAAAATTATCTTCCTGGCTTTAGTGGATCACTGTAAAGCATTCGATACTATATATCGCCTAATGAAACTCGTGAAAATATACAATTTCTCTGCAACGGCATCGAAATTAGTAAAATTATATCTTTCGGATTATTGGCAAGTGGTTGCTCATAATGATACTGTATCACTCTGGGTATGTCGAGAGGTGTTCCTCAGGGATCGAAACTTGGTACGCTTCCTTACTCGATGTATGCTAACGACTTACCCTCCCAGATCCAGCATGCAAATATGCATATAAATTAAATATAAAGATGAAGAAAATGGGTTTTAAATCATAACAATCAAAGAATTTCAAAGTGATATACACAAACATACAAGGTATTATAAATAATTTTAATCAACTTAATACTTGCAGAAACAGAAAAACCTGAGCTAATTATTCTATCGTATTTAACTCAAGATATCAGCGAAGAAGAATTTTCTATACAAAATTATAATAACATAAGCAGTATATCGAACTCGAATAGAACAGGGGGAGTGACTGTTTATTTCAAAGAGCACTGGGCGGTGGTAAAAAAATTTGAAAAAATAAAAGACTCTACATATTGGATTATGATGTGCTTAGCTAAATATAATAACAGGAAAGTTGTAGTTGTAGTCAAACATCTGAATTCTGTGATAAATTTGAAGAAGCACTAAAAGAAATTGATGAAGAAAATTGTGAAACTCTAATAACGGGTGATTTTAATATTGACTGGAGAAAAAACACTTTATATAAGCAACAAATTGAAAGATCATTCTATGATAACGGCATGAAACAGATTGTAAAATCATACACTAGGGTGACTCAAACGTCGAAAACAATAATTGACTATGTTATCACAAACAGTAAAAAAATTACAGTAAAACAGTGATTCAATCAAAATATCGGACCTTGAAGTGATTGAAATTCTAATTGAAAATGTAAATAAGGAATTGATGTTCGAAAAAAATATTCAGAAATTAGTAGAGAAATAAATTCAATTATAAAATTTGAAGACAACAAAGATCTCAATGAAAACGTTTTAAATTTTGATAAGTGCTTCGATATAACAATACAAAAATTTACGAAAAATACAAAAATTAAAGCACGTGATGGTATAATAGTGAAATTAATACAATGAAAAATGAAAAAGTACGAAGATACCAAATAGCAAAATACATAAACACACATGAAGCTTGGGAAAATTATAAAGCAATAAGAAATGTATATAAAGTCAGAATAGAAAATCAAAAAAATAATTATATTAGCAACAAAATCAGTAGTGCTACAGACCAAAAGCAAATGTGGAGAGAAATAAAGAATTTAGTGCTTAGAGAAAGTCGAACTGAGATAAAATCTGTTATATTTAATGGCAACAAATGTACGAATAGTCAAGTAATAGCAAATAATTTTAACGAATATTTTATTAAAAGTGTTACGAGACATACGTGAATCGATAGAACAAGTGCAATACAAAAACCAAATTCAAAGAACCGAAAAAAACGATTAAATTTCGAGAAATAATAAATTCTGAGCTTAAAAGTATAGTAAAAGAAGTAAAAAGCAAACCAGATTTCAACAAAATGTCAACAAAGTTTATTCTAGATAATTGGAATTCAACGAGTGCAGTGTTACTAAAAATAATAAATTCATCTCTGAGAACTGGTTTATTCCCTGAAAGCTGGAAAATGTCCATGGTGGCACCAATAGAGCAGGTATCAAAAACAAACAAATGTGAGGAGTTCAGACCTATAAACATGCTTAAAACGTGTGGAAAAATATTGGAAAAAGTAGTAAAAAATCAATTAGAATCGTATTTTGAAAAAAAAAATCTTATTGTTTAAATACCAGTCAGGATTTCGTAAAAGTTATTCGTGTGAAACAACAGTAAACTATGTAATAAATCAATAGAAATATATCGGGAAAAATAAAAAAATTATGGCCTTATATCTGGACTTTAAAAGAGCTTTCGAAACAATAGACAGAGATTTGATGGTACAAAAACTCTATATGTACGGAATAAAAGATGTTGAATTGGATTGGTTTAAATCTTATTTAAAAAACAGGCAACAAATAACAAGAGTTAACGGATCAATTTTAGGTGCACTGCTTTTTATAATTTATATAAATGACATGCCAAATATTGTTAAAAAAATGTAAAATAGTTTTATATGCGGATGATACAGTAGTTTACGCGGAGGGTGAATCTGAACGTGAATGCAGAGACAAATTAAATCATGATGTAAAGAAGATTAATGAGTGGTTGAAAATGAAGCTAAATGAAAGTAAAACTAAACTATGTAATAGATATAAACATGAGTAGCGCGGAAAACTTTGAAATTAATAATGAAATAATAGAAAAAGTTGTAAAAATCAAATATCTCGGTTTCATAATTGATAAAGAATTGAAGCTTAAAGAACACATTGATTATGTATATAAAAAAATTGGTAAAAAAAAATTGGGTTTTTTAAAAGAATAAGAAATGAGATTTCTATAACAATAGCAATTAACATTTATAATGCGATTATTAAACCGCATTTTGAATTTGGATCAACGATACTATTTACGTGCTGTCTAGGGACAGAAATTGAGAGAATGCAGAAACTACAAAACAAAGCCATGAGATGTATATTAAAATGCAATCGTTACACAGCAATATCAGCAATGCTAAACTCTTTGCAATGGTTAAGTATTAAACAGAGAATGGAAATGAACACGATATGTCTTGTGCAGAAAATGAAGATGGGAGATGCGCCAGAGTATCTATGTGAAAACATCAGCTTTGTGGGTGAGGTACAGCCGTATGAGCTTAGAAACGCCAAAAACTTTAGACTTCAAAGAACATCGTCAACAGCAATGCAGCGGTCATTATTTTATAAGGGTCTTAAATTATATAATGAAATTCCAAATGAATTAAAAAGTCAAAGAAACTATTATATCTTAAAAAAAAAAGTGTTAACTTTGTTTAAAACAGCATGATCGTTTAAATTTTAAAATCAAAAATTCTAATTTTGTGAAAGTTAATATGTTATGGTTCACATGTAATAAAGCCAATGCCAGTTTATTTTGTTAAGTTAATGTAATGGAATAAAGAAGCCAGTTTATTTAATGTTATGCTTCACATATCTAATAAAGTAGTAAAGAAACCCAGTTTATTATGTTATGATTAAATGTAAATAAAGCCAGTTTATTTTTGTTACGGTTTTATTGTAAATAAAGAAACCCATGCCAGTTTATTTATGTTATGAAATATTCTGGAAAGATGGAAGGGTATATGAGGTGGACTTTATTACATTGTGACATATCCACGTTAAATTATCACCGCCAGTTTATTATATAATGTACTGGTCATATACCAATTTTAAATATAAATAATTATATTAATGACTTACCAGAAGCCAGTTTATTATATAAGGAAAATGGAAAATTGTAATTCTGATCCAAACTAAATTATTTGTAATGATCATAGGATAATATTCAGAGAATAGTTTATTTAAATGTTATAATCTACAAGGCGGAAGGAATATGTATAAACACATATTAGGTGGTATCTAAAAGGTTGGATATGAATTGCGCTGAAGGAATATGAATAAACACATATTAGGTGGTATAGGAAGACGACGATGTCTTGGAGGACTACGGGAGCCATTGATTTTACAATTGGTAGCTAACAGTCGGCATAGGGGGATTCGGTCCTCAGAAGGCATATAATCGTGGATTTATTCAGCAACAACGAGTCGTATATTTATTATAGACTCCCTATTTATTTATTTTTTTAACGCGGGGCTGCTAACTAACAGACAGTTAAATATTCAAAGAATTTAAAACGGCAACGGAGACTGAAAAGTGGAACAATGAATAATGTGATGAAGAGCTTATCGGTAGAAATGTACCCTGTTGGTACGCTACGTCAGGTGTGGTAGACGAGCATGTCCTTTACCCTACCTCCCAATGGTCCTGGTGACTGAAATATGTATCCAGGAACCCCGAAACTTTCCCCTTTCTTACCCTACCAAACCTCAGAAAGAAAATAGAATTTTTAACAGTTCATTTTAGTATTTATTTATAGGATTTTTAAACTTAAGTTAATGATGGTAGTACCAAGTGTACTATTACAAATGTTATACGATATTTGATACAATGGTTTTTGGCTTTTAAAATAATGCGAAAAGGGTTACTATACATAGTAAAAACAATTTCTACAAGAGAATAAGGTGAAATACAAGTTTGAATGGGTTAGTTTTACAAGGTTTAACCCAAAATAAATGATGTTATAGTAGTTTAACGGGAATATAATGGGAGCAAGATAACAAACAAATTTGGCTTCTAAAAATGTGGGTAGATTCCCAATTAAGTATAAAAGTAAAGTTTTTCACTCACCCTTACTCTGCTATCAGGTTTCGCGAAGGCCTCCGGATTGTGATGACAGGTACGGATAAATTGGCTGCAAAAGAAAATTAATACAAAACGACCCTATAAGCCCGCTAGGGTTAGAGTTGCACTTTTGTTTTGTTTTGTTTTTGCTCTCACTATTTTCGAAATTAACAGATTAGTTTTTTTTTTTTCTGGTTTGGTTTGTATACAATAATTATTGTTTATTTTATTGGGGTTAAGACGGTTTACACAAGTATATAGATTTGTTTTTTTTTTATATTACAATGGTTATACTTTACAAAATGTATAAATTTACTTATTTAATTTTGACATTACAAGGGTGCCCAAAAGTTTATTAAGGAAGAGTAAACACCAAAATATTGAAAGAAACCGAATTTTTATTCAATATTTTGTGGTTGTACTACGACTATGTACCAAGCAATATTATGCGTGAAACAAAAACAAAATCTTCACCGATGATTGCTGTCTACAATGTTTCCCAGCAAATCTTACGAAAGAGTTTTTGCTTGCTTCATTAATAATACTAAAAATTTAAGACAAAGTTTTTGTCTATTACAACGTATAGCACGTGGGCAGGCTTGTTACAATATAGATATATAGGTATGATAATAATAATAACAAACGGGGTTTAGGTTAGTTGGGGGGGTTTTCTTTTTCTCTTCTTTTTGATTTTTTTTTTCTTTTGTTTTTTAACAATATGAATTAAGGGGGAATTAATAAATTTTATGTTTATATATATACATATAATTTAGAGATATCGGCTTCGATTCCTTTTTTTTTTCTGTTGACGGGTACCACGGTTCTTCGGTTTCGTTTCACTTCTGTTTCTTTTCTGAAATTCTTATTTCCACGTGTACGTAATTTTTTTCCCGTTTTTGTTTTCTTCTTCGGTATCTTATAACTGACTTTTGTTTTCGGTTACTTTTCTGGTTCCCGTTAGTTTGGTCTCGCAGTTAGCTATTTTAGTACAGTTGTACAATTTAAGTTAGTTTTTTCTTTTTCGTAGTTTGAGTTTTGTAATTTTTAATTTTTGGTTGTTTCAATTAACAATTTAGGTTAGGTTTTGTTTTACGTTTGCTTAGTTTGATCTTTTTTAAATTTTTGATTGTTTGTTTCAACTAACACGTTAATTTAGTTTTTCGTTTGCTTAGTTTGCTTTCTTTTTAATTTCTTTTGGTTGTTTCAGTTAACAATTTAAATTACGTTTTTCATTTGCGTAGTTTGAGTTGGGTTAATTTCTTTTCGGTTAATTTTAACAAAAATTGGGTGGCTGTCTTCTTTGCAAGAATCTTAAAATTTTATATATTTGCTGTTTTATTAAATTTTATGACTTCTTATAAAGCAGGATAATATTAATTTCATTTAGCCAACATTCGACACAAATTTTCTTTCTCAAAATTTCACTGTACTTCTTTGCCGTATGCGATTTATAATATTTTTTCAATATATTTTATAGTCTATAATAAAGGTTTTTGGTTGCTGCAGTTCTTTTCCTTTCTCAAACTCGACTCTGACTGAACCACCTTTTTACTTGCACTCGTTAACTTCTATTCCTTTTTCTTCTGACAAAGTCAGACGAGAATCCCGTTACTTTTTTATTTCGTTCCTTATGAGCGAATATGAATTAAAAGAAAACACGTACTTTAATTTAACAAGATCCACAAAGATCAAAGCAAAAGAAAAAACAAACAAGTGCTGCTAATAGCTATATATATATTTTGCGCTTTTCATCATATGATGAAAACATGATATAGGTATGTTTCATATGGAGATTTTGCCTAACATATGAAAGGCACAAAATGGGCCGTTACAAACTAGACAATAATGGTGACTTTCACAACAGGATTGGCTAGAGAAAATTATTATGTCAAGGGCGTAAATCCTTAGCATGATAAGTTCCGACCGTTCGACCTTGTAAATCTTCAATTAAATAATAATGAGAACCGAGTTTTTCTTTCACTCTACATTTTATGAAAAGCGGGGACAATTTTGCATTGAAATTCTTTTCAGCATTGCTCTGCACAAAGCTTCTATGGTATAATTCTTGTCCTACTCTAAAATTTACCGGGCGAGAACGAAGGTTATATTGTTTTCGACTAATCTCATATGCCTTTCGAATATTGTTTCGAATGTCAGTACGAATAAGTTGCAGATTATCATCTCTTGAAAGCGGATATAAAGGCTCATCAAGCACTCTTAGGTTCTTGAGCAAGGAATAGGAACTAGCATGAGTGATCATGTCTAATCCAAAAAGGGCATGATATGGTGAATTCTGAATGGATTGATGATATGCATTTCTTAGCGCACAGCTAATCTTAGATAAATTTTCATCCCAACCACGCTGATCATTCTTTAAATAAGCACGTATGGCTGCAATTACCGATCTATTTACACGTTCGGATGCATTACTTTGAGGGGAGTACACAGCCGTATACATATGCTGAATACCATAACTAGTTAAAAATGCATTAAAATCGTTCGCACGGAATTGAGAACCATTATCACTAACAATAGTCTCAGGAACACCATAGACATGAAAAATTTGTTTCTGTAATTGCTCTAGAATTATGTTAGAGGTGAATTTCTTCAATGGGAATAACCAATGGAATTTTGACATGTGGTCTAAAACGATTAAGAGTCCAATATTTCCCGATTTGCTACGTGGATATGGTCCAAGAAGGTCGATATATAGACGTTGAAAGGGTCTAAAGGAACAAGTTTGTTTTCCCATTTCAGGTTTTAGAATTCTATTTGGGGCTTTAGTAGTCTTGCACACCTCACAATTTCTTACATATGTTCTAACGTCCTTTACTAGTCCTGGCCAATAAAAATTACGGCGTAACAAATTAATAGTTTTAGCCATGCCTCCATGAGCTCTAATAGGTTCATCATGGGCTCTTCTTACGACCTCTTGTCGTAATTTCTCTGGAATCCAAAGTTTCCAATTAAATTGATCTTGTCGTTCCTCCCCGATGCTATGTTCGGTTCGAATATAAACAAATCTATCCATAACTTTGATATCAGGGTATTTACTTGATTCACTTTGAATCTTCTGTTTTAAATTCAAATATTCTTGATCAAAAAAGTGTTTAGAGTCGAGATCAATCTCGGGTTCCGAAAAATCTAATTCAGATACTTCTCCATTATAACAACGTGACAATGCGTCTGGGACAACATGTTCCTGTCCTTTCCTATGACTGATCGTAAAATTAAAAGCTTGTAATTTTAATACCCAACGGGCTAATCTTCCTGACAAATCTGGTTGACGTAAGAGCCAAATAAGACTTGCATGGTCAGTTATGATCTCAAATTCTTGCAATTCAAGATAACAACGAAATCGATTCACAGCTTCTACTGCGGCTAAACATTCTCTTTCGGTTACACTGTAGTTTCGTTGTGCACTATTCAACTTCTTACTCATGAATGCTACAGGTCTTTCTACTTCTTCACTATCCAGCTGTACTAGCACTGCACCTATCCCAAAATCACTTGCATCGCAATGAAGAAAAAATTTCTTTGAAAAATCAGGGTTAATTAGTACGGGAGTAGTAGTAAGTAGTGTTTTAATTTCTTTGAACGCTGCATTAGCTTCATCTGTCCAACAAAACTTTCGCTTCTTAGAAATAACTTCCGTAATAGGAAATACGATCGTAGAAAAATTTTCCACAAACCTGCGGTACCATCCTGCTAATCCTAAAAATCCTCTTACTTGTCTAATAGTTCTAGGAACTGGCCAATTAACAATTGCACTCACCTTTTCAGGGTCAGTGGAAATACCTCCATTACCTATTACATATCCTAAGTAAGGAACTTTAGTAACACAAAATTTACTTTTCGAAATGTTTAATGTTAGATTTGCTTTGCGAAACTCTTCTGCTAGACGAACTAAAGTAGATAAATGTGAAGAGAAATCTTCGGATACAATGATCAGATCATCTAAATAACCGAAAACGGAATATCGTAAATCGGGTGGTATAATTTGGTCAATTAATCTACACATAGTAGAAGGCGCATTACAGAGACCGAATGGCATTACTGTAAATTGATATAAGGGACGGCCTGGAATGGTAAACGCTGTCAGCGGTTTAGCTGAATCAGACAAACCTATCTGCCAATAAGCATCTTTTAAATCCAACTTAGTGATTATATTAGCTTTTGGAAGTCTAGAAAATATACCTTCAATAGACGGAAGAGGATATGCATCCTTTAGGGTTACACTATTAAGTTTGCGAGCATCCAAACAAAGACGAACTTTGTTAGGTTTAATTACCAAACGCATGGGTGAACTCCATGGGGATTGAGACGGTTCTATTACGTTCAGGCTTAACATTCTATCTATTTCTGCAAACATCAAATTTTCTACAGCCGGTGAAACTGGGTAGAATCTTTGTTTTATGGGTTTAGAATTTCCTACATCAATATTGTGTTGAATTAGACTGGTTCGCGATAAACCTTGTTGTTCAAAATTTGGAAATAAAGCTATTACGGTATCTAATTGTTGACGTTGAGTCGGTGTTAACGGAAACACGAGTTCTTCTGACTGCATTTCAGAATTGCTAGGATTTTTTAATTCTAATTCGGGTAAGGGGTTTACAATTATGGCAGAGGCGACTTGGGTTAATTTACTTTGATCGATTATATCAGCGGATTCAATTGAACTAGGAATCAAATTAAATGCTTTCCAAAAATCTATTCCTAATATGAGACGTTGTGAGATTGACGGAATTATAAACAGATTTAATAAACGCTTTTGGTGTTTAAAAGTAATTTCAACCGATAACCAACCAATAACGGATTGGGAATGACCATCAGCGGTTTTTACTACTGAACGACATTTATGAAACTGAGGGTTATTTGAAAAGTTTATCTGGGCTAAATCACTACCTATGCAAGAAATATTTGCACCAGTATCAAGGAGTCCAAATTCGGAAAAATTTAAAAATGAAACTTTCGCATAAAAACGGTTATCTTGACGATTATTAATAATAGCGTGTATAAGAAATTTTCTACATTGCTTACGCAGCTTATAAAATTTTCTCATTCGAAGAGTCGATCTTTTTGGCTTATTAATAGTATGATGAAAATTATCAACATTAAAAATTTTATTTCGCTTATCTAGGTAATTCTGTAAACGAACATGATATGGTAGACTAGGAAAAATTATTTTAGAGGGATTTTCCTCGGTTACTATGCTTGGTGTCTCTGGCTTCAAAACAATAACTTCCTTATCTTCATCCTTAATAGTTATACGACTAGAGTTTACGACAGATTTGGGCGTTTCTAGTTTTTTGAACTCAGTTGCGAGTTTTTTGAAAAAATGAATTTCTTACTGGAACATTTTTGACATTGCGGTTTATATGTATCTTTTGCTCCGCAACCGTAACAAAATATTGTTCTATCCTTCAGACAATCGTACCAAAAGTGTTCTGGATCACCACAATTCCAACAGTAATATATTTTTGCTTTGGCCTCGATGGCATTAACTTCTTCGTTAGTTGACACTAATCCTTCGTGGGCTTCTTCAAAATCTAAACCAGCTACTTGTCTTCTTACTATCGGATGATTGGGCATTCGAGCTAATAAATTCTTACGTACATGTTCTTCATTCCAAAATGTTTCACGCATCTGTACTAGTTTTCTTAACTGAGATATTGAATGTATGGGAATATAGAGAATATCTTGGCGAATTTCTGGCCTAAGGTTCCTTGTCAAAATTCCTATAAGTTCCATTTCGGACATAGGCAAAGGCAACCTATCCATGATTGAGGATATAACATCGAAATAGGCATCAAAAGTTTCACCTACTTTTTGTTTTCTATTTCGTATTTCTTCCATAATATCAAACGAGGACCTAAAATCTCTATATTGACACTTAATAGCATCACTGAAACCTTGCCAAGTAATAATATTTACTTGCTTTCTATATCTCCAATACCAATCTTTGGCTTTACCATGCAAAAGCACATTTAAATTCTTTAGAATCGGAGCGAAGTCTCCTTCAAAGTTATCAAAAGTCAAAGAATTGATGCGGTATAAAAATTCATCTACGGTTAAACCAGTAGGGGATCCTTCAAATCCTATATTCCAACTCTGGATTATAGCTGTAAGTTTGTCAGGATTATATGCTGATGTGTTAGACATTGAGCGAATAGGCGTATATGATCTAAGAGGACTTCTATGATCATAATTTACATTATTTGGCCTAGTAGGGTTATTTGAATGTTCACGTGACCGAGTCGATTGATTCGCATTATTATTCATATTATTTGGGTTTCTTTCGTTCGTCACAGGATTGGGTTGTGATTGTGACGCTGGCACAAAATTAAAATTAGACAAAAGTCTAGCCATAGTGGTTTCTATCAATTGATTCAATTGATCATAGTTAATAGGAGTGTTTAAATTTTCTCTAGGGGATCTAGAAGGCTGAGCTACCTCTGAATCATCTTCTTCAGGAACATCCTGATCCTTCTCTCCTAAGCTACGTCGACTATCATGAAACAAAGACCTAGTTTGACTACGAGTATTATATGGCATAGTTGAAGTACCACGACCACGACCTTTCAAACCTTGCTTAGTTTGAATGTCTGGTTGCGAAAAATTTATTCTTTTAAGATCACCTAACTCACATGGTTTTTTACATATCGGACATTGAGCCGTGTTAACTAAATAATTTTCAATACAAGTTTGATGAAAACTATGATTACAAGTTGTGATTATAAGACAACAGTCTTTTCCTGACATTTCCGTAGAACAGACACTACAAATATTTTCCCCTGCCGACGACGATGTTGACGCGGAGGCTTCATTAGGCGGAGTTCTTGGAAGTGACATTTCCGGTTTACTTGATTATTCAAATTTACAATTGGTCTTTTTTTCTTTTCCTGTTCTTTCAGGAATGATTTGATTAGTTATACATGTTATAGGTTTTTTTTTTTTTCAAAATTTATTTAAGATGATATTTTTTTGTTTTTTTTTTTTTTTTCTCTATTTATGGATTTACTTACACCATACAAAGGTATTAAATTTAATATTAACTTTGCTTTCTTCGTTAATTGCTTATTCATATATTAATTTTTTTTTTTTTTCAAAATTATCGGAATTTAATTATATTTATCCCGACGATAAGATTTATTATATTAACACTACGTTTTATATTTGTGTTTGGTTTGCTAACTAGCGAAAAAAAAAAGAATTCCGATTTCTATCTCGCAAAATTTTAATTAATTGCTTAGGAAATTATTATACACTCTGTAAACAAAATTTTTCTTTCTTTGAGGCTGGTAGGTAAGGGTACTTAATTCAATTTATTAGGATACATTAACATCTTATTTGTTCAACAAAATCAGTTCTGTAACGAGTTGTTTTACCAGGAGTTACTACATAGAAGATTCCTTTTACTATCTCCATACAAATTTGAAATCATTTGACAAATAAGGTTCTACTACGATAAGTGGGATTACAAATACTGGGCTATTTAACTATGGTTATGTGTAATACTATTCATGCGCAAGTTCACCAATTAATTCTTTCAAGTTCTGATACAACTTGTCCGAGACAACAACTTCGGATAGATTTTCGCTTCTTTGCAAGAATCTATTTTTCCTAGAATTTATTATCCAAGAGCAAAATCAACTATATAGACTCTACACCAATAGTACTATACACAATCTTACGCTTTTGAAAATTTTGGTACACCGATACACACATGTTCAGTAGAAAAGACAACCAGTTGGCTTAAAGGTCGTTTTACTCGATTAAAATTCAAGTAAACGAAAAATCCATAAAAGGACTGATTATTATTCCTCCGAAAATACGATAATACTACTGTACTTCAAATATCCAAACGCATAGTATGGAATTTACTCATTAAATTGTAAAAAAAATATTTAAAGTGAAATATGTATTTAAGTATTCCGGCAGCAAATTGCTTAACCCCTTCCTGCCACGTTGGGCTTTTGGTTTTGGGCCCCACGTTGGGCGCCAGTTTATTTATATGTTATGGTTCACATGTAATAAAGCCAATGCCAGTTTATTTTGTTAAGTTAATGTAATGGAATAAAGAAGCCAGTTTATTTAATGTTATGCTTCACATATCTAATAAAGTAGTAAAGAAACCCAGTTTATTATGTTATGATTAAATGTAAATAAAGCCAGTTTATTTTTGTTACGGTTTTATTGTAAATAAAGAAACCCATGCCAGTTTATTTATGTTATGAAATATTCTGGAAAGATGGAAGGGTA
This sequence comes from Linnaemya tessellans, assembly GCA_951800035.1. Taxonomy (NCBI): domain Eukaryota; kingdom Metazoa; phylum Arthropoda; class Insecta; order Diptera; family Tachinidae; genus Linnaemya; species Linnaemya tessellans. The sequence continues at coordinate 40,547,212 of OX637533.1, read as the reverse complement.
TATGAGGTGGACTTTATTACATTGTGACATATCCACGTTAAATTATCACCGCCAGTTTATTATATAATGTACTGGTCATATACCAATTTTAAATATAAATAATTATATTAATGACTTACCAGAAGCCAGTTTATTATATAAGGAAAATGGAAAATTGTAATTCTGATCCAAACTAAATTATTTGTAATGATCATAGGATAATATTCAGAGAATAGTTTATTTAAATGTTATAATCTACAAGGCGGAAGGAATATGTATAAACACATATTAGGTGGTATCTAAAAGGTTGGATATGAATTGCGCTGAAGGAATATGAATAAACACATATTAGGTGGTATAGGAAGACGATGTCTTGGAGGACTACGGGAGCCATTGATTTTACAATTGGTAGCTAACAGTCGGCATAGGGGGATTCGGTCCTCAGAAGGCATATAATCGTGGATTTATTCAGCAACAACGAGTCGTATATTTATTATAGACTCCCTATTTATTTATTTTTTTAACGCGGGGCTGCTAACTAACAGACAGTTAAATATTCAAAGAATTTAAAACGGCAACGGAGACTGAAAAGTGGAACAATGAATAATGTGATGAAGAGCTTATCGGTAGAAATGTACCCTGTTGGTACGCTACGTCAGGTGTGGTAGACGAGCATGTCCTTTACCCTACCTCCCAATGGTCCTGGTGACTGAAATATGTATCCAGGAACCCCGAAACTTTCCCCTTTCTTACCCTACCAAACCTCAGAAAGAAAATAGAATTTTTAACAGTTCATTTTAGTATTTATTTATAGGATTTTTAAACTTAAGTTAATGATGGTAGTACCAAGTGTACTATTACAAATGTTATACGATATTTGATACAATGGTTTTTGGCTTTTAAAATAATGCGAAAAGGGTTACTATACATAGTAAAAACAATTTCTACAAGAGAATAAGGTGAAATACAAGTTTGAATGGGTTAGTTTTACAAGGTTTAACCCAAAATAAATGATGTTATAGTAGTTTAACGGGAATATAATGGGAGCAAGATAACAAACAAATTTGGCTTCTAAAAATGTGGGTAGATTCCCAATTAAGTATAAAAGTAAAGTTTTTCACTCACCCTTACTCTGCTATCAGGTTTCGCGAAGGCCTCCGGATTGTGATGACAGGTACGGATAAATTGGCTGCAAAAGAAAATTAATACAAAACGACCCTATAAGCCCGCTAGGGTTAGAGTTGCACTTTTGTTTTGTTTTGTTTTTGCTCTCACTATTTTCGAAATTAACAGATTAGTTTTTTTTTTTTCTGGTTTGGTTTGTATACAATAATTATTGTTTATTTTATTGGGGTTAAGACGGTTTACACAAGTATATAGATTTGTTTTTTTTTTATATTACAATGGTTATACTTTACAAAATGTATAAATTTACTTATTTAATTTTGACATTACAAGGGTGCCCAAAAGTTTATTAAGGAAGAGTAAACACCAAAATATTGAAAGAAACCGAATTTTTATTCAATATTTTGTGGTTGTACTACGACTATGTACCAAGCAATATTATGCGTGAAACAAAAACAAAATCTTCACCGATGATTGCTGTCTACAATGTTTCCCAGCAAACCTTACGAAAGAGTTTTTGCTTGCTTCATTAATAATACTAAAAATTTAAGACAAAGTTTTTGTCTATTACAACGTATAGCACGTGGGCAGGCTTGTTACAATATAGATATATAGGTATGATAATAATAATAACAAACGGGGTTTAGGTTAGTTGGGGGGGTTTTCTTTTTCTCTTCTTTTTGATTTTTTTTTTCTTTTGTTTTTTAACAATATGAATTAAGGGGGAATTAATAAATTTTATGTTTATATATATACATATAATTTAGAGATATCGGCTTCGATTCCTTTTTTTTTTCTGTTGACGGGTACCACGGTTCTTCGGTTTCGTTTCACTTCTGTTTCTTTTCTGAAATTCTTATTTCCACGTGTACGTAATTTTTTCCCGTTTTTGTTTTCTTCTTCGGTATCTTATAACTGACTTTTGTTTTCGGTTACTTTTCTGGTTCCCGTTAGTTTGGTCTCGCAGTTAGCTATTTTAGTACAGTTGTACAATTTAAGTTAGTTTTTTCTTTTTCGTAGTTTGAGTTTTGTAATTTTTAATTTTTGGTTGTTTCAATTAACAATTTAGGTTAGGTTTTGTTTTACGTTTGCTTAGTTTGATCTTTTTTAAATTTTTGATTGTTTGTTTCAACTAACACGTTAATTTAGTTTTTCGTTTGCTTAGTTTGCTTTCTTTTTAATTTCTTTTGGTTGTTTCAGTTAACAATTTAAATTACGTTTTTCATTTGCGTAGTTTGAGTTGGGTTAATTTCTTTTCGGTTAATTTTAACAAAAATTGGGTGGCTGTCTTCTTTGCAAGAATCTTAAAATTTTATATATTTGCTGTTTTATTAAATTTTATGACTTCTTATAAAGCAGGATAATATTAATTTCATTTAGCCAACATTCGACACAAATTTTCTTTCTCAAAATTTCACTGTACTTCTTTGCCGTATGCGATTTATAATATTTTTTCAATATATTTTATAGTCTATAATAAAGGTTTTTGGTTGCTGCAGTTCTTTTCCTTTCTCAAACTCGACTCTGACTGAACCACCTTTTTACTTGCACTCGTTAACTTCTATTCCTTTTTCTTCTGACAAAGTCAGACGAGAATCCCGTTACTTTTTTATTTCGTTCCTTATGAGCGAATATGAATTAAAAGAAAACACGTACTTTAATTTAACAAGATCCACAAAGATCAAAGCAAAAGAAAAAACAAACAAGTGCTGCTAATAGCTATATATATATTTTGCGCTTTTCATCATATGATGAAAACATGATATAGGTATGTTTCATATGGAGATTTTGCCTAACATATGAAAGACACAAAATGGGCCGTTACAAATATAATGTATATATTTTAAAAAAAGTATTTATAATACTAATAAAATTCAAAATTAAAAAAAAATTTGTATGCCGATGACGTCCACTTGTCTGTACCAGGAAATCGTTGAGTAATAAAGTGAATAATCTCAACCACGATCTAAACAAATAATTCGTCTGGGGCGTGGCGAATGGCCTGTGGGTAAGTCCAATAATTTAGGTATTTAAATGCCATATGCAGGAATAGCATACAAATGGTTGATGACGTAGATCTCTATCTTGGAGGCCGAAAAATTAAGTTGGCAAACTCTACTAGAAATCTGCGTGTTTCCTTTAATCGTGCTCTTATTTGGTCCGGCCACAATCATCAAACTTGCTGCAGAACTTATGTTATGATCAGAAGCCTATAGTCAGCATTTTACTCCTTTGAAAACAAGGATGATGATAGCCAAGTCAAACCTTATTTATTCCTCTGAAGTATTCGCAGGTTGCAATCTTAATGACAAACAAAGATTTAACACCACATTAATAACATTACACGTTATGTTTTTGGTATATGTACATAGGTTCGCGAGTGTAAGTTAACTAAAACAAAGTTAACGAACTCTTTCTCAATAAGTTAATCATAAGTACATATTTTGCAATTGACTTAATCAGCGTCTTTCGTTAATTAGGTCAAACAATAATATTTTAAAGTATTTCCCAGAAACTGTAATAGTGCAATTATTGTTAAGAAATAATATTTTAAAGTATTTCCCAACAACTAAAAGTGCTATATTCGGCTATGCCGAATCTTAAATACCCTTCACAGATGTAATTCTTCTTTCTTTCTTGCTAAAACAGAAAGTAGCTTTAGTTAAAAAATAATTTAAAAAAACGAAATGATATTATCACTTTTATATTATTACTTTTATATTTAAGACAACGTTTAAATTTTTTGGTTAGGAAGCTAAATGTTTGGCTCTTCTTACTTCTAATACTTCTGAACGTCTTTAAAAAATATTAAATATGTTTAATTTACAAACAAAAAGAAAAAATCCGTTTCATGTACCCCAAAAGGTTCTAATTGTCCAACCGTAGAAAAGTCTTTTAGATTTGTTTGGCTTTTAACACCAATTTATTTTTTCCTGATATATAAAGTAGGTATAATTCATCATAAGAATCAAAAATAACAAATTATATGGTTACTTTTATGAATCAGAAAATTTCGATATTCCAACCCTAATTTTGGATTTTTAATTATTTTAGTTTTCAATACCAATTTAACTCTTCCCGAAGTATAAAAAAGATTTCATTCACACACAAGCAAAATAAGGAACTTATATGGGTACTTTTATATACTAAAAAATTTGGATTTTGTAACCCTGGAAACGAATTTCTAATACCAAATTAATTTATTTTTTTATTTTTTTATTTTTTTTTAATTCACTAAAAAAAACAAAATTTGGAATTTATGTGGGCACTTTTATGTACCTGCAATATTTCGATTTTCCAACTCTGGAAGCGAATTTTTATTTTTTTACCAATGCAATTCTTAGCGAATTTTTAAACTTTTTGGTCACTTTCATGTACTATGAAATATTTCATTTGTCCCACCCTAGAGTCGAAATTTTGATTTTTTAAGATTTTATTACCAATTTTGTTCTTCCTGAATTATAAAATAATTGTAATTAGCAAAAACAACAACGTCAATTGCTTTTTTGCCTTCCCAACCCTGGAAACGAAATTTAAATTTTTTTTTTACCAATGCAACTCTTAATGAGGCATGAAATAGTTTTATTTAAGAAAAACTTAATATTTGTAACCATTTTGGTCGCTTTCATGTACTACAAAATATTGCAGTTATCCAACCTGGAAACGAAATTTTGATTTGTTTTAATATTTGATACCAATTTTGTTATTTCTGAATTAAAATATAGTTTTAATTAGTAAAAAACCGACGTTAGTTGGCTTTTTGGTTACTTTTATGTATAAAAAAATTCCCATCCCTGTCTTGTCTTCTTTTTTTACCAATGCTAGTTTTCATTACTTATAAAGTAATTTTATTTACAAAAATTTTAAAATTAGGAACCATTTTTGTCACTTTCATGTTCTACAATATATTGTATGTGCCAAAAAAGACTTTCAATTTCCCAGCCCTGGAATTGAAATTTAAATTTTTTTTCTTTTTTATAAACGCGACTCTTCGTGTGGTATAAAATAGTTTTATTGAAAAAACATTTTAAATTTTTAACCATTTTGGTTACTTTTATGTATAAAAAATTTCAATTTCCCACACCTGGAAGCGAAATTTTAATTAAAGAATTTTTTTTTATCAATGCAAACCTTCAGGAAGTATAAAGTGATTTTATTTAAGAAAAACTCAAAATTTATAACAATTTTGGTTATTACTTGTACTACAAAATATTGCATGTACCAAAAAAAACTTTCATTTTCCCAACCCTGGAAGCGAAATTTTATTTTTTTATTTTTTATCAGTGCAAGTCTTCTGGAGGTATAAAGTAGTTTAATTTAAGAAATATTAAAATTTTTTAAACATTTTGGCCACCTTCATGTACGACAAAATATTGCACATCTCCAACCCTGGATTCGAAATTTTTATTTTTTTTTTCAACGCAAATCTTCATGACGTATCCTCTTTATACGTATCCTCTTTTGTTAAAGAAAAACCTGACATTTTTAACAATTTTAGTTACTGCATTTACTACAAAATACGGAATGGGCCGGAAAAAAAAATTTTTTTTCCCATCCCTGGAAAAAAATTTTAATTCTTTTAGTTTTTAATAGACCATTGAGGCTTCCCAAAGCACGAAATAGGTTTAATTGACAAACATTAAAAAAAATCATTGATTTTTGGTATAAATTTTGCGTCGAGAAATAGGTGGAAGCTTCCCAGCTCTGGAACCGTACATCGGATCTTTCTGAATTTCAATACCACTCTATTTAAGTTCATTTCCAATGCAACGCTCCAAGAACGAAATCTCTACCTCTTCTGGGGCTTAGAAAACCGATTTCACATACAGACATAAGGATCCAGAATATGTATACTTTATGGGGTCCCATATTTTTATCGAAGAAATTACACACGGAATGACATAACCTTTCACTTTTTTGTGGAGGGTATAAAAAGTGCAATAGTGCAATTATTGTAAAATCACGCCACCTCTACATTTAGGTCATTTAGTTTAATAAAAATTAAGAAATTTTGTAATTTTAATTTAGTTCTGATTTAAATACATAAAGTGCGATCTACCGCGCATTCCTTCTTAAGTTCGCCGTGTAGTTAACGTTAATCTCGAATAAAGTGTAATTTACAAAGAAGCGGAAAAAACGTGCTAAACATATCCAAAGAACAGTATTACCCTGTTAAGGAAAAAAATTATTTTTGAAAGAGCTTTGCCGCAAAAGCTTAAGATAAAATATAAAGAGAAACAAAGCTCCAATTAAATAAAAGGGGTAACTAAATGCAAAAGGTGTAAAACATAAACTATATACTGTGGAATTAAATTAAGAAATAAAAATTAATAAAAAATTAAATTAAACTATAAGCTGTGGAATTAAACTAAGAAATAAAAAATTAAGTTAGAAGCCGTGGAACTGAATTGAGAAATAAAAAGTAATAAAAATTAAATTAAACTAGAAACTGTGCAGTTACATTGAAATAAAAAAGAAAAGAAGTAGAGTCAGTGAAGAAGTAACCACGAAGCGAAAATTAACATATTTAGATTAAATTAAAGCTTAACTTGAATAAATTTAAATAAGTGCCACAATACATTTATATTGAACAACATTTTTTGTCAAACTAAATCTTAAAGCGAATTTGAGTTATTGTCACAATACATTTATCAAATCTATAAGAACAAATACAACACGACACAAATTTTAGAATTCAAACATGTCGAATCCTGAAAATTTGATACGACCTGCTGTCCTTCCTCAAGGCAGTAACCGTGCGCCTAATGCACAAATTAGCTGAACGCATTAATTTCTAACATAGCAACAGAAATATTTACACGACAGGGTCCACAAATAATACAAGCAACCCTCAACCCTAACTCAGGACAGAACATAGTCAATGACCAGGCAATAGACGAACAGTATAGGAATAATTTGGGAGATCTTGACAAGATTCCCGACATAGTGAAGTGCTTACGCGATTTCCCGGAGGTCAAGGTGAATTCAACTCTTGGAGGAAAAGCGTAGAGCGTGTTCTGCATATATATGAGAACACAAAAGGTACACCCAGATACTACGGTATACTGTATACCATCAGAAATAAAATAGTGGGGGAGGCTGATATGGCACTGGAGTCATACAATACTCCGCTCGACTGGATAGCCATTGTAATGCACTATGCTGACAAGAGAGACCTAGCGACTCTTGAATATCAGATGACCTCGTTAATACAGGGTAGGTCCTCGGTGCAAGATTTTTACCAAAGAGTTTACAAGCATTTGTCATTAATATTAAACAAATTAGGAAGCCTAAATGCATCAAACGAATCTGTATGCTTACTGACTCAGACCTACAGGGATAAAGCCCTTGATACTTTTATACGGGGATTAAATGGCGATCTTCCGAAGCTCCTTGGTATGAGAGAGCCGGTAGATCTCCCTCAAGCTTTGCATCTTTGTTTGAAGTTTGAGAATTACGCTCACGGTCGTAATCCTGGTAGAAGCGGATATAGCTCCCAAATGCGATCAGCATGTAATCACCAGAATTTACATCAAGGTGCTCGTAACCCATAACTTCCTCCTCGTTCACGCCCGATGACATTCTTTCCTCAGTTTGCTCATAATCCACAAACGCCTCGCGAAAATTTCCAATTTCGCAATCCCCAAAGTTTTATACCGGATAGGCGCTATGATCTCCAACCACAACCGCCTACTAGGCCCCAAGGTCCTAGGCTACAACCTGCTCCAGAGCCGATGGAGGTGTACGAATGTCTACGCACTAGAAGAATCGACTATATGAATAGGCCAAGGCCAAGTTACAACTGAGAAAGACCTCCACCATCTGTTAATCAACCACAAAGGAAAATTGCACGGAACTTTCATATAGACTCCGAGTATCAACAATACGAAGCAAATATCGAAAATTTGGATGAGCAGGAAGACCAAACTTTAAATGATTACCTAGACTCGACGCAAGAGCCACCACAGCTCGACAACCAATATCTAGAATTTAATGATATTCATTTTTTTATAATGATGAGCTCTTCGTTGCCATACATAGAGTTCACGACGAAGAGCAGTAAGACCTTAAAAATTTTAGTCAACACAGGCTCAACCAAAACTATGTATATCCAACCACAATTTAAAAGGAATCCGCTAGTAAATAAACATATTTTCTATGCAAAATCCGTAGCAGGTGATGTGGAAATTAAGGAACACACTTTTGCTAATTTATTCAACCTTAAGGAAAAAATTAAATTTTTATAATGCCATCATTAAAATCATTCCATGGCATTTTAGGAAACGAAACGCTAAAGCAGTTCAATGCTGTTATCTATGCAGGCGAGAACTTTATACAAATAGGAAAGGGTATCAAAGTAAAAATGAAACAGCCCCTCTGAACTCAATAAAAATAGGAGATGAGCACTTGACCCCGTCACAAAAAGAAAAATTAAATATGTTAGTAAGAAAACACGCGAAGCTTTTTTCGGAACCCGACGAAAGGCTTACCTTTACAACAAAAGTAGTGGGTGAAATACGTACGAACACTGACACTCCTATTCATACTAAATTTTATCCCTACCCTATCGCTTTAAAAACGGAAATTGAAAAACTAATTGAGAAACTACTACGAGATGGTATTATTAGACCTTCACGGTCCCCATACAATTCCCCGGTATGGATTGTAAGCAAGAAGCCCGATTCAGAAGGCAACAAGCAGAATGGTCGTAGACTATAGGAAACTAAATTCTGCAACCGTTTCGGACCGGTATCCCATACCAGAAATAAACGTTGTCACTTCGCAGTTTCGCGAAAACAAAATTTTCACAGTACTTGATCTTAACAGTGGGTTTAACCAAATACCACTGAAACCAGCTGATTACGAGAAACCCGCCTTTTCTATTTGTAACGGCAAATACGAGTTCACCAGACTGCCTTTCGGACTCAAAAATGCCCCGTCAATTTTTCAGCGAGCCCTCGATGACATCCTCCGAGAATATATTGGAAAGAGATGTTATGTCTATATTGACGATATAATTATCTTCAGTGAGACCGACGACGAGCACATGCATAATATCGAAGAAGTCTTTAAAACTTTGAAAGACGCTAACTTAAAGGTACAACTTGACAAGTGCAAATTCTTTCACAAAGAAGTTGAGTTCTTAGGATATATAATTTCTGCGGAACTAATAAGAACAAACCCGGTCAAAGTAAAAGCAATAGCGAATTATCCAGAACCTAAGACACTAAAGGAACTTCGAACATTTCTAGGCCTGTCGGGATATGAAGAGACTATGCGAAATTAGCCAAGCCCCTGACATCACTCTTAAGAGGGGAAGAAGGAAGAATATCAAAAAGGAAATCTTCCCTTGTTTCAATGAATTTAAATCCAGTAGCTAAAGAATCATTAAAATAGAATAAAGAATACCTTGATATCCGAAGACATAATACTAGCATATCCCGACCTTAGCAAAGAAACCTTGCGTTAGGCGCAGTTCTATCGCAGAACAATAATCCTATTTCTTTTATTTCAAGAACACTAAATAAGGCAGAAGAACACTACGCTGCCAATGAAAAAGAATTTCTAGCCATAATATGGGCACTAAATTCATTCCGAAATTTCTTGTACGGATCAGCAAAGGTGAAGATATACACTGATCACCAGCCCCTCATTTATGCTTTGAGTAACAAGAACAATAACAGCAAAATGAAACGCTGGAAAGCTATCCTCGAAGAGTAGAACTACGAAGTCCTGTACAAACCAGGTAAGGCTAACCTTGTCGCTGATGCTCTCTCGAGAATACCACAAGAAACTGATATCCACACACTCTCTATAGCAAGAAATAGCGCAGAAAGCTCTTCTCACAACTTAATATATCATGTCGACGTTCCCATAAATGCGTTCAAAAACCAAATCTTTCTCAATATCGGTCCAACATCCGATTACAGATTTGAAATTGTTTTCCCCACCTGTCACAGGCATACAATAACCCAAACCGAATATAATACGAATAATTTACTACAAATTTTAAAAAAATATCTGTACCCATCAATCATAAATTGTATTAAAGCATCCGAATCAACTATAGGAACGATACAAGAAGTACTTCTAGACCATTTCCGAAACTATAAGATTAGATTTTCCAACATACAGGTAAGAGATCTTAAAAGCGAACAAGAGCAAGAAGAAATTATCCTAAAAATACATAAGCGCTCCCACAGAAGCGCAAGGGAAAACAAATCACAAATTCTTGAAAATAGCTATTTTCCCGCAATGACAAGAAAAATCAAAATCATTATTAAAAAATGCGTTGTATGCAAAGAAAATAAATATGATCGGCATCCAATGAAACCACGAATTCAAGGCACACCTATTCCGCAGTTCCCAGGACAGATAGTCCACCTGGATATATTTTTAGAAGGAAAGGGCCTGGTTCTCACAGCAATTGATAAATTCTCGAAGTATGCTACAGCAGAACCTATACAATCCAAAGCTGCCGAAGACATAAGACAACCACGAGACCCTCGTGATGGATAATGAGAAGTCCTTCAGCTCAGAATCCATAACATTTATGATCGAAAATGAATTTGGAACTAGAATTTTTCGAACAGCCCCCTATACTAGCTGTGTTGTTTAAAAACCGAAAAGATACGCCGGTCATTTCAAGAACTTTTGGAAAGATCTGTAAACGAGTATAACCAATCGATTCACACGGTCACAAGAAAAAAACCTATAGAATCATTTTTTGGCAGACGGGTTAGCACTAATCCAGAACTGCTGGCGAAAGATAGAGAAGAAACCATTAAAAAACTAGTAGAAAAACAGGAAAATGATCTTTCATACCACAATACAAATAAAACACCACAAAAAAATATGCAGAGGGAGACGTAATTTTCGTAAAAATAAATAAAAGAATAGGAAACAAATTATCTGCTAAATACCAAAAAGAAATAGTGGCACAAGATTTCAATACAACAGTAATAACTAAGTCAAAAAGAGTGGTTCATAAAAGCAACATTAAGCAATCTTAAAAATCTAAAACGTACATTGCAAAAAAAATCAACATAAATTTTTTTTAGGACAGTATGGAACTCCTACTTACAATCTTTATGTGGATACTATTGACGAAAGCAAAACAATTGGACGTGCAAGACCTGCCAACAATAATGGCTACATACCTATCAAAACAGATGAACAGAAGACGATCAGCTACTATGATAAGGTTTTTCACTTCATAAACTTGACTGCATATGAGGACACGATGTTGTTGATCTCCGAATATATAAGAACGTTAAATGCCACCACTTTTGAAGATAAATAACTTATTAGTACAATAAATAAAAACTTTTATTACTCAGCACACGAGTAAATAACCTCCATATAAATTCTAAATCCAAAAGAGGACTTTTTTACATTATAGGAAAAGGTTTAAAGATCATAGCAGTATCCATGGACAGTGATGACGAACAGGAAATACGAGAAACCATAGCAAAAATACATGATAGTGAACAGGCTACTGACAGAACAATTAATAACTTAACTGTCGTAAACAATATCATGAGCGAACAAATTAATAATATTACGAAACATATAAACAAACAACAAGTTCTCATTAGTAGGAACATTAATAATTTTAGATCCCAAACACAAAACAGAATTAAAACACTCGAAGATGAAGTTCAATTTATCCAACACGTATACAGAGTTAACAATGAAATACTACTTCTGAACAACCATGTCGAGGACATTGGACGAATAATATTTTCCTGCAAGTTGGGCGTTATTCCCACCGACATTTTGAGACAAAAGGAATTAGACTTAATCACAGACTTCGATAGTTATAGAAGCATACAAATTGTAGTACTTTTTCATAATAATAAGATCATATTAACATTACTGATACCCCAATTTTCTTCTAATATTTTGTCAAAAATAAAATTTGAGCCCCTACCAAACATTGAAAATAAATCAATAATATTAATGTTTAATTTGTTAAATCGACATTTGTTAAAGCCATATTTTTTGTTTTTGCTGTAATTTGTATTGTTACTATTAAAACAACGCTTTATAGATTCCATTTATATATGTATGTACTTATCATTTCTGAAACATTGTTATATTTTAATTGTATCAGTCTGTAAGGATTAATCCATAGACTAAGTAAATAAATAAATAAAAAATATATAAATAAATTAAACCAAACAGAAATATTAGCCGATAACAATAATTGCCTATGAATCTTAATTCAATTTAATATAGCAATATAAATGTTCGTTAAAATTCTTACTACATACAATAATAATATTTATACAGTAAACATTAAAGACAACCTGGAAAAAAATTTAATTATATTAGACAATAAATGCTTATCAAACATTCTAGATTTTAGAGAGTCTCAATGTGAGCTCGAAAAGTCAGAAAAAGTTACAGTTACATAAATTATTCAAAAATTGATTATTATTAAACATTTTGAAGGGAAAATAACTCATAACTGCAGTAAATTAAAAATAAAACAAAAAGGAACGTTTCTTATCAGATTCGAAAATTGTAAAATTAATGTACTAAATAAAACATATATTAATTCTAATCTAAAGATATATCATACACTTATTTTACCTAATCTAATTACAAAAAGAAAATAATAATACAAAGCTTAATTTAAAACTTGAAAATTTATACATTAAACAACTGCAGGCAGCATGAGGATAACATTAAAATACTAACAAGTAATAATAGAAATACACATGTCATTAGTCTAAGTACAGATGTGGCAATTTTAATTCTTTTTTTTTATAACATTTGTAATAATTTTAAAGATTAAGCGGAAATGGTATATATTGTCGAAACCACAAATAAACACGGGTTACATCCCAAATATAAAAAGTAGACTATTTCTGCAAATTTCAAACCCCCAAATTAATAAATAATCGATTGGGGTCAATCTACTTAAGAGGGGAAGAGTTAACTCAAACAAAGTTAAAGAACTCTTTCTCAATAAGTTAATCATAAGTACATATTTTGCAATTGACTTAATCAGCGTCTTTCGTTAATTAGGTCAAACAATAATATTTTAAAGTATTTCCCAGAAACTGCAATAGTGCAATTATTGTTAAGCAATAATATTTTAAAGTATTTCCCAAAAACTGCAATAGTGCAATTATTGTAAAATCACGCCTCCTCTAGATTTAGGTCATTTAGTTTAGTATAAATTAAGAAATTTTGTAATTTTAATTTAGTTCTGATTTAAATAAAGTGCGGTAGTGCTGACCGGTAAAACAAAAAATTATTATTTTTTAAAATTCAATTAAGGAATTTCTTAACTTGTATAAAGAGGTTTTATTTAAGAAAAACTTAAAATTTTTAACCATTTTAGTTATTACATGTACTAAAAGAAATGAATATGCCAAAAAAAAAATTTTTACATTCCCATCCCTGGAAAATTTTTTTTTATTTTTTTAGTTTTTAATAGACCATTGAGGCTTTCCAAAGCATGAAATAGGTTTAATATACAAACAATAAAAAAAATATTTGGTTTTTAGTATTAATTTTGCGTCGAGAGATAAGTTTAGGCTTCCCAGCTCTGGGACCGTACTTCGGATCTTTCTGAATTTCAATACCACTCTATTTAAGGTCATTTCCAATCCAACGGTCCAAGAACGAAGCCTCTAGCTCTTCTGGGGGCGTGGGAAACCCAAGACAGACGGACATCGCTCAATCGTTAGTTGCCATTTTGGTTACTTTTATCTATAAAAAAATTTTAGTTTCCCAGCCCTGGAAGCGAAATTTTAATTTTTATATATATTTTTTTTTTACCAATGCAAATCTTCATGTGGTATAAAGTGGTTTCATTTAAGAAAAACTTAATATTGGTAACCATTTTCGTTATTACATGTACTACAAAATAGCGCATGTTCAAAAAAAAAATTTAATTTCCCCTCCCTAGAAAATTTTTTTTATTTATTTAGTTTTTAATACACCTTTGAGGCTTCTCAAAGTATGAAATAGGTTTAATTTACAAACAAACAAACAAATAATTGGTTTTTGGTAGTTAACTATGCGTTGAGAAATAGGTGTTAGGCTTCCAGCTCTGGAACCGTATTTCGGATTTTTCTGAATTTCAATACCAATCTATTTAATTTCATTTCCAGTCCATCAATCCAAGAACGAAGTCTCTAGCTCTTCTGGGGCCTTGGGAAACCCGATTTGACGTACAGACAGACAGACGGACATCGCTCAATCGTCATCGCTATTCATAAGGATCCAGAATATATATACTTTATGGGGTCTAATGTGAATATCGAAGAAATTACACATGGAATAACAAACCTATATACCCTTTCACTTTTTTGTGAAGGATATAAAAATGTAATTGTGAATTTAGCTGTGAGGTGTGTATAAAGGCTAAGCTGACCAGAAAGCCATTTCCCAAGCCATCAGAATTTAAAACTAATGGTATTTTGGAACTTGTACATGCAGATTTATGCGGCCCAATGCATGCAGAATCAAACTACTGGAGGTAACCGTTATTTGTTGACTCTTATTGATAATTATTTTGCTCAATTTAGTTTATTCCATCAAAAATCAGTTTGGTAAACGTCTAAAAATTCTTAGAACTGATAGTGGCGATAAATTTGTGAACCGGAAGAAAATTATTTCAAAACTAAAGATATTATTCATCATTTAACGTACCTCTTCACACCGGGGCAAAATGTTGATGCCGAGGGGAAGAACCGTAGTTTAATGGAGATGGCTTGGTGTTTGCAGATGTAAACGTCAAGTTTTGGGCTGAGGGTGTTAATAATGCAAACTAAATACAAAAATCGCTTAATTTCGTCTATAGAAGATGTCACACCTTGCGAATTGTGGTTTGGCAAGTCTCCCAATATGAGCCATGTTCGCGTTTTTGGTGCTGTTGCATATGCACACACACGTAAACAAACAAAAGCGCAGAAAATTAGATGAAGTCGCTGTGAAATGCCGTTTGATGGGCTGAAGCAGTCAGAGCGGTTTTAGAATCTTCCAATCAATCAAATCTTGATAGATTCGGGATTCAGAAGGGGAAAGGCCGAACTTTGTCTATGTGTAAAGGGCGAGGGTGAATCAATGACATATATTTTAATTTACGTTGACGACATTCTGGTGGCCTCAAAATCAGATGAAGAAATAACAGAGTTTGCAAGAACTTGGAAATCACATTTTGAAATAACTGAGTTGGGTGCTTTACAACTTTGCAACTTTAGGAATTGAAGTTCAAATCAATAATGGAATATTTTATTTATCCCAAGAGCAGTATATAAATAAAATACTAAATGAATTTAATCTTCAAGATGAAAAGATTTCTTCAGCACCCATGGATCCCGGATATTTGAAAACAAGTTGTACCAAAATGTTAGAGGACAATAATATGTACCGAAAAGCAATAGGTTCATTGCTCTACGTCTCAAACAATACTCGTCCTGATACCGCAGTAGCTGTGTCAATTTTGTCTCGTAAATTAAACAACCCAAATGAAGGCGATTGAACGGAGGTCAAAAGAATTTTCAAGTACTTAAAAGGTACTAAGAGTTTGAAATTGTGTGTGGGATCGAAATCGAAACTAGAGGTGTGCGGATTTGCTGATGCCGATTGGGTAAGTGATACAAACGACCGAAAATCTACAAGAGGATACATCTTTAAGCGTGGTGATGCGGTCATAAGCTATGCTAGTTGAAAACAGGCAAACGTTACGCTTTTATCTACCGAAAGTGAATTTGTGGCACTTGCAGAGGCGACTCAAGAACTTTTGTGGATTATTCAGTTAATGAATGAATTTGGAATCGTTGTGCAAAATCCTTCCATTTATGAAGACAATCAAAATGTTTCAAGATGAGAAGATTTCGCGTAGGAGCAAGCACATAGATGTAAAATATTATTTTATTCAATGAAGGTTATGTATTCTTATCAATGTTAGCCGATATTTAAACTAAACCTTTACAAAATATAAAAGTTTCTAAGTTTATTGATCAAATAGGCTTATGTATTTATAGTTAAATAATTTTTTTTGGAAATTATATTTTTAAAGTTTATGTAAATCTATTTAAGCAATGGGTCGTGTAAATAAAATGGTAGCTAAACTTTTATGCTGGCAATTTTGAAGTTCTTACTAGCTTTGAGGTGGATAACAAATTTAGCTAAAGCTAGTATTTTATACTGACTAGCATAAGCTAGTTTTTCCAATGTTGACTTGAAAAAGGTGTGATTAAAAAGTTATGTTTTAAGCATATGGTCGAGGTGCTTAAAATTGGTTTTGTTATATTCAAAAAAAGAAAGGGTTTTACATTTTTTAATAGTGTCAACTTTTATGAACATTCGCCAAAGGAAGGAATACCGCAGTAGGACATATTCTCATCCAGCAGATTATTTCAATATATACAGGTTTCGAGAAGAAAATGTAAAATGGTTAGGGAACCACTTTTTGGAAGAAAATTATGAAAAGAGAGGATCGTCGCTGTCTCAAATTAAAAGAATGGAAATTTTTCTCCGCTTTCTTAGCGATCCTGGTTTTCAAATGAGAGTCGGAAAAGAAGAAGGTATACATCGTACAACTGTTTGCAAAACAGTAAAAAAAAGTTTTGGATAAGGTTATGAGTAAGGCCCATCTGTGGATTCAGTTTGCGGCGAATTGTGAACAAATAAAACTTATTCAAAAACAGTAGAATTCACGATTTGATTTTCCTTGCGCTATTGGAGCAATAGATTGCACGCATGTTGCAATACAGAAACCACCAAATCATGGCGATGAGTATGATAACCGCAAAGATTTTGCATCATCAATGTTCAAGCAGCATGCAACGTAAACGAAGAGTTCACATCAATTGACTGCAATTGACCAGAATCAGTACACGATAGCTGAATCTTAAAACGATCACGTATTTTTAGCTTCATGAATAATCAGCACAGTGATGAAGTTATTTTAGGTGATATAGGTTATGGCATTCGATCTTGGTTACTAACACCATTTAAATTACCAAGAACTCGAGAAGAAATATGCTATAACAAACATCACACAAAAAATCGTGTTGTTATAGAACGCTGATTTGGGCAGTTAAAAATACGCTTTCCGATATTACAGTACAAAGTTCGCGTGGCACTCAATAAAGTTGCGGCAGTGATTGTAAGTTGTGCCGTACTGCATAATATTGCAATATTTTTGAAAGATAATTTGGAAAATTATCCTGAAGTACCAGAACCTTTCCAAGAGGATGAAGAAAACGATGAAGTCTCTTCAAATAACTCCAGAGAAATAGAGCTAAGAAGAAGACAAGAAATTGCAAATGTTCTCAATTCCTTATATAATGAAAGAATAAAACAATTTCATTTATTTCATACATATTTCAAATTAAAAATTGATAAAACATTTCATTTATTTTATTTTCTATACTAAAAATATTTGGTTTTAATTAAAGAGTTTCTTACGTCATAAGTAAAAAATGAAAAATTAAAATAACGCATTTCATAAAACATGAAAATATTACGTATGATGTCTGTTGTGAGCTAATAAGGCCTAGGTTATTTTAATAACAATAAAACAAGTTTTATTTCATTTTTCCCGACGTTTCGTCAATTATTTGTTGACTTTATCAAGGGTAGGGAAATCTATTTTATTATTAAAAAAACATTTATTATTGATTTTACATATATATGTACGTCTAAACATTTTTCTGAATCTGATTACTTACAACTTTGTTAAAACTTTTCCATTAATTTTAAATTTTTTTAATTTTTATAAACATTAAAAATTGATACTTTCAATTATAACAAAATCACAGCTTAAGTGTACATCACAGCTCATTTTAATGCTACTTTGTACCTTGTGCTGATGTTGTTCGTATCCTTTAAATTCATCGTCTTTTCTATCCTTCGTTGTATTCGTAAGCTTTCTATTGTGTATCTTTTCTTTCCAATATTCTCTCTGTCCAAGGTCTTGACTCTTTCAAAATCAGCTGTGTGTCCAGTGTCCAGTATATGTTATAGTGCTGTTGATTGTTTATTTTTTTCTATAACATATAACATATCACAGCTGTTGTTTTCATTACCTTTGCACTTTATTTCATAGACTACATTACTTTGTTGTTGTTTTTTAATTGGCGCTTTAATTTTTGAAAAGATTTTATTTATTGTTGTGTCTGGTTTGTATGCAAAATTTATGTTGTTGTTTTTTATTGCAATTGTTACGTTTTTGTTATCAGTCAATCCAGGGATGTAACGTACGCTGTAATATATCTTTTCTTTATTTTCAGTGATGGATTTGTTATCTATTGTATTGTTGTTTAGCTTTATGTCAGTTTCGCTGATCACTTTGCTGATGAGTTTGTTGGGGAAACTATTTTCTATTAACGTTTTCCTGATGTATTTTATGTTTTTTTCGTGGAATTGTTTGTCGCTAAGATATAGAATCCTAAAGATTAAGTTTTTGGCAGTGTTGATTATTTGATGTTTCGGTTGTGTGGAGTTGAAATTTATGGTTCTGCCGGAGGCGGTATCTTTTTTGTACCAGTCTGTTGTTGTTCCTTTGTATTTTTGTGTCTAAATATGCAATAGTATTTTTTGTCTCTATTTCCATGGTGAATTGTATTTTTGGATGAAAACTATTGAAAGCCTTTAAAATTTTGTCTTTTTCTTCGGATTCAGAAAAATGTTTAAACGTACATACATATATATGTAAAATCAATAATAAATGATTTTTAATAATAAAATAGATTTCCCCACCCTTGATAAAGTTAGCAAATAATTGACGAAACGTCGGGAAAAATGAAATAAAACTTGTTTTATTGTCATTAAAACAACCTAGGCCTTATTAGCTCACAATAGAGATCATACAAAATACAAATACACTTTGGCCATATAAACACAAAAATGAAAATATTATATTTTGTTAAGACCTTTCTACATTAATTTACATACATACATATGTATAATTAATTTGTATAATGCACATCGTTGAACGATTCGTCCAACGACTCCATTAGGAATTCTTCTTCAAACTCTGGCTTATTTGCTCTTCTTGGTTCTTTTATTTCTGTTTCGTTAGTCTTCTGCTCTCTTTGTTTTATTTTCATATCGACAAGTTTAAGCTGTCTTAAATGAACAAGTCTTTGTAACTGTGGAAGCGTTAGATTTCTTGTTTCCTCAGTCTCATATGAAAGTTTCACTTTTTTGGGTTTCGGAGTTTTTTTATTTGATCATCTTTCGTTTTCTCATACACGGGTATTCGTTTATTGCAGTCTGGTGGTTTCCCATTTTCCACGCCGAAGCTGACATCTATGCCACCTACCATGTGTATAATATTTGATGTCATATTTTATTAAAAGGATTGAAAATACATACCTGGAATTTTATTCCGGACTGGATTGGAGTATTGTTCCAAAAGGTCAAGCAGCTCCCTTTCCTATTCCTTCAAAATTATGGGTTTGTTGCCTGCTGCTCGCACATCGCTTTTCTTTTTGATGTCGTTTTTCATATTTTGGATTTTTTTCTTACCTGCACAACAGTAATCTCTTGCCCAAACTTTCTCATATAATCTTCTCGTAAACAGGAAAGGGAACATCTTTTGAAGCCTTTACTAAAGGCAGCTGTGATTTTTTAAATAAAATTTTGTAATTTTTTAAGAGATTAAAAACATGCACTGCTGTTGTCACCCATCGTCAAACAATAACTGAGATTTAATGACGTTGCCACTATGTTTTCTAATGATTTGCCGATAAAGACTTTTATCGGAATTTCACGTTGAAAAGAGTATGAGTAAAATAAATGTTGCATTTGCTTAAATAAAATAAAAAGAATTTTTATAAACAAAAATATATCGTCAAAACAAACAAAAAAATATGAATCTAAATTTTTTCGATAGGGTTATTTTGGGGGGAAAGGTGTAGCAGGGGGAGATCAGAGTACGTTCTTCCTTCGTCATAAACGCTTAAAAATTTTATTTTTAGGGAATCTAGGCTTAATTAATACAATTTGTTAAATATATACATTATTTTTGCATATAATCCCAGAAATGGAATATTATGATTTTCTGGCTCCAAGTCCAAGACTTAGGAGCCTCTTTTACATAAAAATGTTTCATTTGCTTAACAAAATTATAAAAAAACTTAAAAAATATATGTTATGATTTTCTTGCTCCAAGTGCAAGACTTGGGAGCCTCTTTTACATAAAAATGTTTCATTTGCTTAACAAAATTACAAAAAAACTTAAAAAATATGCTGTTTTTTAGATGTTGAGTTAGTTTTTCTTAGCCCATTTCTGTGCTATTCTTCAAAATGTATCTATAACAAATTTCAAGTGCATGGCTTTTTTCGTTTGGACTGTATCGTCTTCTGCACAAACAGACGGATGGATCGATTTCTTCACTGATCAAGAATATATATACTTTGTGGAATCTTAGAGGGATATTTCACTGTGTTACACAAGGAATGACAAAGTGAGTATACCCTCCTATTCTTTTTTGGAGGGTATAAAAATATGTATAAAATTTCTTTCAAATTATCAATTACGCTTTACAATTTTGAAACGAAATTGACACGAAAAGTTTTTGCGGTTTACGTTTTTAAGAGAAGGCAAAAATTTGTTCATTTGCACTTTTGTACGAATTTGGTTTCTGTGACAAACACACCAATTATATTTAAAATAAAATTAATTATTTTATATTGAAGTAAATGCACGTTTCATACATTCAAATTCCGAATTAAGTATACTCGGCTTTAAAAGTAAAAAAGTGGCAGCACATTAATAAATTCTGCCAGCTGTTAAATTTTCCAGTCTTTGCTATAATTTTTCAGCACAACCTATATAGCACTAGCTAAGTGTTATTCACACTTTTCCTAGTTTTAATTAGTAGCTTTAGCTAGTACTAAAAAGATAAAGCTAGTGCTACTACTTAAAGCTATGTAGCACAAGCTAAATTTTTATTCACTCAGCCCAATATTTGTAATACAGTTCACTCGCGGTAACATGAACACCGTCTAAATCGAATAAGCTTTTGTTTACGTTGACTACTCTGTAACGTGAACAAAGTCAGAAAGCTCCTTAACGTGAGCAATTTTTTTTTCACTGCATATGTTTTCTATGCTTGCAGACAACACTGAAATACATTAAGTTCGATGTTTAAAGTTAAGGGAATCCTCTAATATAAAAAAATGTGTGTATCCTCTAAACAAATTTTTTTTGTTTGGCATCACAATTTTATTTTAAATCTGTTTCTTATGCAAAGTGGTCAATCAGTCGGTATGAGTGTTAAAAAATCTAAATGTTTGGAGTTAAAAGAAAAGGCAAACATTTTAGATAGTTTGCAGAAAGGAACAAGTGTGACTAGTTTAGCAAAAAAGTATAATGTCGCTAAGTCAACAATATGCAGTATTAAAAAGAAAAAAGAAGCAATTTTAAAATGTGTAAACCTCACATACCTCATCAGAACTTCCAGTTATGGAAAAAACTCTTTACCGTTGGTTCATCCGAATTCGTGAAAGGAATTGACCTGTAAGTGGGCTAATGCTAAAAGAAATTACATTCCCAACTTAAAGAAAACTAGGGCTGGTTGAATGCTAGTGACGGATGGCTTCAGCGATTTAAGAAAAGGTACGGAGTTAGAATTCTTAAATTAACAGGAGAAAAACTCTCATCGCAGCCTGAATTGGTGGATCCATTTAAGCTCAGACTAAAAAAAATTTAAGAAATGGAGTTATGCAATGACCAACTCTATAATGCTGACGAGTCTGGTTTATTCTGGAAACTTTTACCCGATAAAACGTACGTTGCAATGCAAGAGAAATGTGCTCCCGGTACAAAGACGGAGAAGCAACGTATAACGTTCCTGTGTTGCGCAAATGCATCAGGTGCACATAGACTTAAACTTTTGGTAATTGGCAATGCAAAATATCCACGCAGTTTTAAAAACTTCATTGTTCTATCAATCCTTCGTACCACAGATAAACAAATTCTTAGTGACTAACAATATAACTAAAAGTTCTTGCTTTTGATTAGGTGAAATTGTTTGTAAAGAAGAAAAACTTGCCAATGAAGGCACTATTACTAATCGATAACGATCATCCAAACGAAACAGAATTAAAAACTGAAGATGGAAACATAATTGTCATGTTTATGCCACCAAATGTTACTCCCCTCATCCAACCAATTGATCAAAATGCGATTAAAATAACAAAATTATACTACAGAAACAGCTATTTAGCCTCGATTGCAGCTAAAAACTCTGATTTGCTTGAATCAATGGGAAATCTAACTTTGAAGGATGATGTCACTCTTTTATCTGTCGCATGGGATCGGGTCAGCACAGAAAGTCTTGCCAATTGCTGGAAAAATATTTTAAGTTTAGTTAGAAACCAGGATGACCCTGAAGATAACATTCCATTAAGTATTCTGAAAGAGAAATGGGATGCAGAAATAAATTATTTAATGCAAACGTCAAGCGACCTCCTTCAGGACTTGAGTCCTCAGGTAATAATTTTACGATAAGCTTTGAATTCACAATTAAAGCATTGTTTTACTAACTTTTAGGTTGAGTTTACCTTGTAATGGTATAATGTCTAGGGAGAAAATATAAGTTTAATATTTTAATTATGCCGGCGTCAAAAAAAGCCACTGGCAAGATTTGATCCTGCCTAGATTAAAAAACAGATTATCATGCTTTGTTTTGCGAATTGCGAATCTCCTTTATTTTACAAATACTTTCCTTATATACTACTAATGAGAAGCCTTAACTTCTCTAGTATTAAGTGACATTACTTATCACTCAATTAAGCTTCTATTACAAAGATCTACTTGCTACTTAATATTAGAATATTGTATCAGGCAGTCAGTTTGTTTTTGTTATTGCTTTTGTTTTATATTTTTGAGTCAAAAATGAAATAAACTGTAAAGTTGCAATTAATGTATGAATTTCTATTTTAATAGTGAACCTTTATGTAAATTGTATTACAGGATGTTAATTTTCCCAACAGGTTATAGGTTCAAATCTGCGAAACTGCAAATTATTTTTTATTTATTTTTATTTTAATAAATGAACGTGATTACATTCTATTTATTATTTTTGAGAGTGGAATATTAAGAATATTTTTCATGGTCATTAAACCAGCAGAACGGATCAGTACTGATTTCGAGGCCGCTACGCCATCTCATCAGCGTTCTTTGTTCAATTTTTCCACTGTTTCAAGTGGTGCTAGTTAGTAGGAATATCAACTATTTAACCAATGTTTTTAACATAAATTGAATATGAGAAGTTCCTACAGTCATATTTTCAAGTTATTACCTTTTTGGTTAGTGCGAAATTCCCCAACCCTGACGATTAATATTCCCAATATTCCATATATCTCTTTCGCTTTTTCCAGAGCCATCGGCTGCTGATATCTAAAGCTTTTTGTTATTTATGTTCAAGGAATTGCATTTTTAGCTAACAATTTGCAATGAACATGTAAACAAGTGCGCGTGCCCTCGCAATGTTTTAAATTAATGTATGAATTTCTATTTTAATAGTGAACCTTTATTTATGTAAATTGTATTACAGGATGTTAACTATTAAGACTAATAAAAATTCATACATAATTTAAAAATATTGCGGGGGCACGCGCACTTGTTTACATGTTCATTGCAAATTGTTAACTAAAAATGCAATTACTTGAACATAAATAACAAAAAGCTTTAGATATCAGCAGCCGATGGCTCTGGAAAAAGCGAAAGAGATATATGGAATATTGGGAATATTAATCGTCAGGGTTGGGGAATTTCGTACTAACCAAAAAGGTAATAACTTGAAAATATGAATGTAGGAACTTCTCATATTCAATTTATGTTAAAAACATTGGTTAAATAGTTGATATTCCTACTAACTAGCACCACTTGCAAAAGTGGAAAAATTGAACAAAGAACCCTGATGAGATGGCGTAGCCGCCTCGAAATCAGTACTGATCCATTCTGCTGGTTTGATGATTACTGAAAATATTCTTAATATTCCAATCTTAATATAAAAAATATTATAAATAGAATTTGAACAAATTCATTTGTTAATAAAATAATAAAAAATCATTTGCAGTCATGCAGACTCGAACTTAAGCCCGTTGAAAAAATTAACAATTTACATAAGAAAGTTCGACTTATAAAAATTCATACATAATTTAAAAATATTGCGGGGGCACGCGCACTTGTTCCTTGTAAATTGACAACTAAATTCAATTACTTGAACATAAATAACAAAGAAGCTTCAGCTATCAGCAGCCGATGGCTCTGGAAAAAGCGAAAGAGATACATGGAATATTGGGAATATTAATCGTCAGAGTTGGGGAATTTCGTACTAACCAAAAAGGTAATAACTTAAAAAATATGAATGTGGGAACTTCTCATATTCAATTTTCGTTAATAACATTGGTTAAATAGTTGATATTCCTACTAACTAGCACCAATTGCAAAAGTGGAAAAATTGAACAAAGAACGCTGATGAGATGGCGTAGCGGCCTCGAAATCAGTACTGGTCCGTTCTGCTGGTTTGATGATTATTAAAAATATTCTTAATATTCCAATCTTAATATAAAAAATATAATAAATAGAATTTGAACAAATTCAGTTATAAATAAAATAATCAAAAATCATTTGCAGTCATGCAGATTCGAACTTAAGCCCGTTGAAAAAATTAACAATTTACATAAGAAAGTTCGACTAATAAAAATTCATACATAATTTATAAATTATTTTGTAAAACTTTCTTTGTATTAAATTTGTTACATGTTTGAGATTTTTATTTGAGAATCACAATTATTTTTAATTAACATTTATTATTAATCTAATTCCTTAATGCTCTATATGGTTTTAATTGGTTATTGTGTACTTCTTTATCTATTCCATTGTAATCTATTATAGTATTTACACCTTTACGCCTAATTATCTTATATGGTCCCTTATATGGACTCTGATTCTTTCTTCTATTTTCCATTCTTATTAAGACTAAATCTCCTACTTTTAGGTCTAACCTATTTGTATAGTTATTTTTTAAAATTCTGTTCTCTTTTGCCTTTGCTAGTAATTCTTTGGCCCTATTAAGTGAGTACTGCAGTTTACTCTTGAGCTCATTGGCGTAGTCATCATAATAATATATTTGAGTTTCCTTAATATCATGGATCTCAGATAGCAGGCATGATCATCTTCCATATACAAGTTCGAATGGCGTGTAGCCTGTGTCTATATGTGGTGCTGTATTATAAGCAAATGTAAAATAAGGGATCCATTTATCCCATTCATAGTGGTTTGCGGTTGTTAGCAGGAATTCATTAAGGACTCTATGATTTCTGTCAATTAATCCAAGTGTCTCATGGTGGTATGGGGTTGAAAATAGTTGTTTGATTC
The DNA here is from genome assembly GCA_951800035.1 of Linnaemya tessellans. Lineage (NCBI taxonomy): Eukaryota > Metazoa > Arthropoda > Insecta > Diptera > Tachinidae > Linnaemya > Linnaemya tessellans. Next base: position 40,521,741 of record OX637533.1, on the reverse strand, counting down.
CCAACAATGAACATATGTTTCGCACTAATTCATTCACGAATTCTGTTCCATTGTCCGACTTAAGTACTTTAAATTTACCATATTTTAGAATCAACTAAAAAAACTAGTGTTTTTGCAGTTGTGAGTATATCTTTTGTACGAACTTTGTTAGTTCACATTGCATTGTCAAAATATATCGGCATTCATTTGAAATACTATTGGGTTATTGTGCTTCTGTATCCGGTACACAACGTCATTCACTCTCTTAATAACTTTATACGGGCCATCCCAGTGAGTCTGTAATTTTGGGGACAATCCTTTCTTCCGTTGTGGGTTATAAAGTAGAACCAATTGACCTTCCATAAATCCCTCCGAATTTGCTGTGCGGTCATATCTGGCCTTCATCTTGTCACTGACCATCTTGATTCTATTACGCACGAAATGCAGTTCGTTTAAGTTCTCCTGCTCTTGGGACGTAGTGGCTCCTTCCTCTACAGCTGGCTTAACACCAAATTCCAAGTCACCAGGCAGTTTTAATTCCGTCCCGAAGATAATTTTGGCTGGCGTTCTCGATGTTGAGTCGTGTACAGCTGACCTATATGCCATCAAAAATTTGGGAATGTGCTCGTCCCAATTCCTCTGATGGTTGCTTACCACTTTTCGCAGGTACTCTTCTAAGGTGCGATTGAACCTCTCTACCATGCCATCAGACTGTGGATGCAACGGCGTCGTTCTGGTTTTCTTTATCCCATATAGTTCGCACATTTCCCTGAATACGGCAGATTCGAAATTCCTTCCTTGGTCGGAATGTAATTCTATTGGGACACCATAGCGACATACACAGTTGTTGAGGATGCATTTACAACTGTCTTTGCTTCTAGGTTAGGTGTAGCACATACCTCTGGCCATTTACTGAAATAGTCCATTACCACAAAAACATTACGATTTCCGGCTTCAGTGACGGCAAAAGGACCTGCTACATCCATTGCGATCCGCTCGAATGGTGCTCCTGAGTTGTATTGCTGTAGCTGTCCCCGGCTTCTTCTTACTTGGCCTTTGGCTGCTATGCACCGTGGGCAGTTTGCTATCCAGTCGGCTACGACTTGTTGACATCCAACCCAATAAAAACGCTGCTTGAGTTTCTCAAGTGTTTTTGTTACTCCAAGATGACCGCCACGATGTCCATTGTGAAATTCTTGCAAAACTTTACTTATCTTGGAGCATGGCACAACTATTAAATTTGAAGTTGTTTTGCCATCTACACTTTCCCATACGCGGTAAAGGCGCCCTTTTATTACCTTGAGGCTGTTCCACTGAGCCCAATAACATTTGGCGAGTGGGCTCTCAGCCGAAATTTCATTCCGGGACGGTCTTTTGTCCTCCTCTTTGGCTGCTATAATTTTCCCCAGTATACTGTCGTCCCTCTGTGCCGCTGTCGTCCCTCTGTGCCGTCTTCATCAGAGTCGATGTGCATTAGCCGAATATCAACAACGCCTTCCTTTTGTTCGGTTCTAACGCAATGTTTACACTCTAAACAGCAGGGTCTTCTTGAAAGAGCATCCGCATTGCTATGTTTTGTGCCCCTACTATGCTCAATACTGAAGTCGTAGCTCTGCAGGCGCTCGATCCACCTTGCCAGTTGCCCTTCTGGATTTTTAAACTGCAATAGCCATCTCAGTGCGGAATGGTCGTTCCTTAATGTAAAGTGTTGACCATACAGGTACTTATGGTAATTTTTAATGCATTCCAATACTGCCAGAAGCTCACGTCGTGTCACACAGTAGTTCCTCTCAGGTTTTGAGAGTACACGGCTATAGTATCCTATGACTTTTTCAGTGCCATTAACTACTTGGGATAGCACGCCCCCTATGCCATATCCGCTCGCATCAGTATCCAGCACAAATTTTTCTCCAGGTATGGGATACGCTAGTACTGGTGACGTACACAACAATCCTTTTAGTTTCTGGAATGCCTTTTCCTGCGGCTCACCCCATTGGTATGGTCTCGACTTCTTTGTCAGCTCATGCAGGCTTGCAGCTACACTGGCAGAATTTGGCACAAAGCGTCTGTAGTATGTACAAAGGCCCAAAAAGATGCGCAATTCATGAAGATTTTTAGGCTGACGCTAGTCCCTTACTGCTTGTATTTTTTCTTCATCTGTTGAGATTCTGTCTGCTGTAACACGATGCCCCAAACACTTTACTTCTTTCTGGAACAATGCACATTTTTTCAGGCTGAGTTTCAATCCAGCTGATGATATCCGTTGAAGAACTTCTGCCATGTTTTTGAGGTGTTCATCAAAAGTTTTCCCCATCACGATTATGTCATCCAGATATACCAAACATGTTTTCCAATGGAGTCCTTTCAGTACCTTCTCGATTAGGCGTTCAAATGTGGCTGGAGCATTGCAGAGACCAAATGGCATAACTTTGAACTGCCATAATCCGTTACCGACGCTGAAGGCAGTTTTCTTCTTCTCTTTCTCTGCAATCTCTACTTGCCAATATCCGCTTCGCAAGTCTAGCGTAGAGAACCATCTCGTACCAGCTAGCGTGTCCAAAGTGTCATCGATTCTGGGGGGCGGATAGCTGTCCTTCTTGGTTATGTCATTGAGCTTCCTGTAGTCTACGCAGAATCTAGTACTGCCATCTTTCTTTTTAACTAAGACTACAGGCGAACTCGAAGGACCAGAAGATGGTTCAATTACGCCTTCACGCTCCATTTCTCTCACAAGCTCTTTGACTTCATCTCGCTTTGCTAGGGGTATACTTCTGGGTGGCTGTTTAGTCGTCCTAGCTTCGCCTGTGTTAATTTCATGTTTAACCAATGCAGTTCTACCCTGGATTTGGTTTCCCATGGCAAAGATACTGGCATGCCTTTTTAGCAACTGTTTGGCTTTATTTCAATCTGTCGCTGACAGTGCTGCTACCCATTTTCCTACGTATTCCTCAAATTGTTCATGTTCTTTTGCGGACAAATTGGTAGGCTCTATCTTCTTCTCGCAGTTTATTATTGCCTCTGCTGGAGTACACTGGCCAATACCGCAATTTTCTTTGATGACTTTTTCATGGTCTCCCAAGTTAAGTACTTTTATAGGGACTAGTCCTCCTTTACCAGTTTTTACTAGAGCTTTTGCTGTTATAAGCTCTCTATTTAGATCTGCTGGTTCTACAACCCATAATCAATTGTCCTCACAATCTCCCTTCATACGCGCCCATATAACTGTTTCAGACTGTGGCGGTAACGTCTGACTCTCAATAGCAAATACTTCTTTTACTTGCGGGTTGCTGTCATATCCAACATCAAGGGGTATTTCCGCATTACGCCAAATCATCGACAATATCGGCAACAATAAACACGTGCCTCACGTTGATGTTGGCTATAGTCACCTTCACTTCAATCTTACCATAGACAGTAGCAGGCTCTCCAGTAGCTGTAAGTAGCCGTATATTGCTTAAACGATCGCATTTCCCCTTTACTGTCCCTTATTATAGACTGCGACGCCCCTGTGTCTATGGTAAGTATGTGCGCTTCCCCGTTGATGTGAACCGACGCTGTAAGACTGCTATTTTTCTGCTGCATCACTGATATGGAGATTATGGGGACCTCGTTTGTGGGAGCTAGCTCTTGCCCCTTAGTGCTAGATCGTTTTAGTTTAACGGGGACTATTGTGCTGTTGTTTGGTTCACCCGTTTGCTGTTTCTTGGTGGCGAAACAGATCTACCTCTTTTTCTTGGTGCTTTGCAGTTGCGCTGAAAATGACCAATTTTTCCGTAATTAAAACATTTAGGCTTTTCTTTGGTCGCACTTTCCGCCAACAGTTGTCGCATTGCCTCCTTAACACTAGCGACCAGGTTATTATCATTCTCGGACAAAACCTCCACATTCCGCACCTTATATATCTGTGGCTTGAAAACCATCCTAGCCAGCGCAAATGAAATGGTCTCAGCGAAAGTGGATTTCTGCGTAGCGCACACAGCCAGTTCAGCATCAGAGTCGCGAATGCCATTAACGAACGCCTCAGTTTTAAAGTGGTCCAGAAACGGGTGACTCTCGCCTGGATATGTGAGCTGCATAGATCGTATAGATCGCGCTTGTGCTGTATAGATCGCGCTTGTGCTCACCAACATACTTGCAATACTGCCATTATTTCATTAAAGTCGCTTCTGCTGCTGACTGGCACGAACTCAAGTACCTCTGCAACTGTACCCTTTTAGGGACAAAATCAACTCTATGGCCTTTTCTTCAGCATCCCATCCATTTCTGCTAGCAACCGTCTCGAACTGGAATTTAAAGATGCCCAATGATACGCTGCCGTCAAAGCATGACGTTTTTATTCCCGCAGAAACCTCCGCAACTGCTCGTACTGGACCGCCACTACACTCAAGGTTATGCACTTTTTCCTCTAGAGCATGCAATTTTTCTTCGAACTCTTTTGCATGCTGTTCTAGGCCACCGCTTTCTAGATGTTGGACTCTATCTGCCAGCTCTGAGAATTTGTTCTCAATAGAATCCACCCTCCTATTAATGGCCTCAGAAACTTCTACCAGAGTCTCGTTCGTGGCTCTACTTGACTCCTGTGTTTCTACTACAAGCTTTTCAGTGCTGATCCTTGATGCTTCCTGCATCTGCTGAGAGTTCTGTTTTATTTCAGTTATTTCGGCTAAAAGCTTTTCGCTGCTGATTTCTGAGTTCTGGTTTATTTCAGTTATTTCGGCTACAAGCTTTTCACTACTGATTTCTGAGTTCTGTTTTATTTCAGTTATTTCGGCTACAAGCTTTTCACTGCTGATTTTTGATGCAGTTTGTGCATCATTTATTCCTCTTATCTGAATCATCATAGCAGCGAACATTGAATTTATGTCCATGCTGCTGGTCGTAGCAGGAGGACATACCTCTACATCTTCTTTGTCCTCAAACTCGTATGTCCCGATGTCCATGCCGCGATTCTTAAGCTCATCTATCAGCCTCTTCTGCAGTTCAGCCTTGTTACCTGCTGTTGGGAATTCCCACTTACTAAGCTCCTTTTTTAGCTGTTCAACTTTTAGCTCATCAAATCATGATGATTTGTTATAATTTTAGTAGTATTATTATATAATTTTTTTTAATGTCCTTTTTTTTCTTAAATTGCAATGTCCTTGTAATTATATTTGCAATTCCACTTCTGACACCAATTGTTACATTTGTAGACCTTTTCGTAAAAACGCTTTTTACTTATCCTTCAAGGAATCGTTTAATTGCATCAAATTAAAAAACACACCCAATTAATTTTAAAAATATAATGCGGCAACACTTTATTTACTACTTTATTAACACGAGTATTTGTACTGTGTGGTTGTATGTATGAGTGTTCTGTGTGTTGCGTAGTTTTGTTTCTTCTTGTGCTATGTGTGTAGGTGGCTGTATATTTGTGGGTATGTTGCTGTGTATATTTGTGTACATGTTTAGCTTTTATTAGCAGCGAATACTTGCGTACAAGATCATTAAGAATAAATCATCATCTCTTAGCATTGATGTTGCTAGGTTTTTTGTTGTTGTTATTTACACTTATTATTGCACAGCCGTTAATTCAAATATTATCTGCATTGTGTTGACCAGGGTTGTAACATTTTGACAACTTGAGAAGCGTTGGCAGTGCTGCCAAGTACATATAGCCACATTGTCGTTATATTTGAATCTATTTTTAAACTTTGTAACAATATATATATATATATATATATATATATATATATATATATACATATATATATATATATATATATATATATATATATATATATATATATATACTTATATGTATTTTAGAATGATTGAGCTCGAGGTCGTTTTTGTAAAAATCGTTATAATTTTTCTATTTTATTCGATATTTCGTCAACAATTTGTTGACATCATCAGGAATAACAATCGAAAATTAAAATTTTCTGTATAAATTGGTTTTGAAATATGAAAAAAAATTTTTCGAATATATCTATGTTTTCAAAAATATTAACATAAAAACAAAAGCATATATACAGACTTGTATATATTTATACATGTATACATCAATACATACATGAACGTATACATATATGCATACATGAACATACACAACTACATACAAACATATATACACACACATAGAGAGATACAAACACATATGCATGTACATACACATATGCACATACACACACATACATATGAATACATATATATAAATAACTAACATAATTACAAATTAATATATTAACATACATACAAATTTACATATATATGTATATAACTAAACATTTACAATATTTAAACTATTCAATCAACATTACAACAAGGATAAGAATTGATTACAGTATAGTGTATATAAATGGCATATAAAAATAATGACATGATATAAATATATATACATATGTGCATGCATACACATACATATATATATATATATATATATATATACATATACACATATACATGTATACACGCATACGCACACATACATACATACATACACATAAATATATACATACATACATACATAGGAATAAATTCTTTAACCAATTAACATAAATAAACAAACATTTTTTTTTTTTTTTATAAAAAATTCAAATTTTACTAACTAAATACCTATAGTTATGTGCTAATTTTTCTGTGTCTGCCTTAAAATTTATTCTTTGTGATAAAGGTGTGCGAATTATTTCTAACATTTCTAACATTAAGCGCCGATTATAATTGTTATCTGTGTTTAATATTGAAACATTTTCAAAATCTGCGAAATGATATAATTCAGAACTATGAGAACATAAAGCAGTTTTTTGTGAATTTATGTGTCTATATTTTTGATCTGACTTATGACCTGTTATCCTAGTCTTTAATTTATTTTTAGTTGTACCAATATATATCTTATTACAATTTTCCAGACTATTCCCCTTGCAAGGTATTTTATAAATTACATTAGACCTATCCCACTTATCAATCTTATCTTTTGTTTTGCTAAATAGTCTTTTCATTGTGTTATATTTCTTGTGAGCTATTCTATATTTTTCTGTATCGTAAATGTTAGATTTTACTAATCTTTCTGATATTTCAGATATATAAGTCAATGACTTATATGTCTTTTGCTGTGTAGTATTATTTATATTACCATTACCATTATTATTATTGTTATTATTATTATTTGTATTGTTGTTAATATTGTTGTTATTATTATTATTGTTATTTGTTCTCCTATCTCTATATTGATATATTAATTTAACTATTAAACTCTTTGGGAAATTATTATATTCTAAAATGTCTTTAATTTTATTTATATTATTTTTATGAAATACCTTATCACTAATATTTAAAACTCTTTCTATGAAATTCCTAGCCGTATTGATAATAATATGTCTTCTATGCTTAGAATAATAATTAATCATTCTGCTGAGGCTGTAGGTTTCTGGTACCAATTTATTAATAATCTATTTCCTTTTCTAATAATTAGTTTATCTAATAAATAGGTATACATCAAAAGAAATTAAACTCTCATTATTAGATATATTCTGATCTCTGATTCTATCTACAAATTCCATTGAATTTTTAATGTTAAAAGTAGAATCTTTCGTAATATTTTTTAAAATATTTGTAATATATCTGCACAATTCATATGAAGGAGAGTTAATAAAAGAACATATGGGTCTCAATGGAAAATTCTCCTTATGTATTTTTGGTAATCCATATAAACGAGGAGCTACCGAAATATTTGTCTTAAGTTTATTCTTCTCACTACAATTGATAATATGTTTTTTGGACAATTCCTCAACTATTTCATTGTTGATCTTTTGAAATTTGGTCGTAGGGTCTCTATTAATTATATTATAATTCGTTCGATCTCCTACAATATTATTCATCCTAGAATCATAATCATGTTTATTAATCGCTACAGTAGCATTACCTTTATCTGCATCTATAATAAGTATATCATTATTTTTCTTTAAGAAAAGATCAGCTTTCCTTGCTTTGTTTAATATAAACTTATCTCTATTTGTTAATATTATTTTATTTAAATTGTTATCAATAATTGAAGTTAGTCTATTTCTAGCAATTTCGTGTTCTTCTCTTCCATTAATAGTTCGTACTAAATCTTCTCCCTCTGAAATAATTTTTAAAATAGGAATGTTACCTTTTTTAACAGGTAAAGCATGTTTTTGTCCAAGTGAAAGTATCCACTGAATGTCTTTAGGAAGGTCTAAATTAGTAGTATTGACAAACCACTTCTTATTAAATTTTATATCTAATTCTTTTAACTGTATTTCTTCTAGTTTCTCAAATTTATTTCTATGTATTATATTTACCTTTTTCCTATATGAATTAGTCAGATTTTCTTCATAATACAAGAATTCAACAAACTCCTCTAAAGTAAAATATCCTTCTAAGTCCTTCATAATTATATCCGTTTTCCTTTGAAAATGCTTCAATAATTCATGTTTTTCCTTAATAGCTAATCTTAAAATTTTGTTGTGCAAGTCCTGCGTATATTTGGAAATTGATTGTTGGATATCCAGTAATCGGTCTTTGTTGAATATATTTAGGACATTCTTTGTCGAATATCTTATGAAATTTGGGATTATTCCAGCATTTCTACATCTTACCAAAAAAGTTATTGAAGATTTGGCCTGAAGGCTATTAGAAATAAAATTGTTCACGAAAGTAACCATCGCGCACAACAGCAAACAACAAACAGAAATAGCGAGCCCAGACGTAAGCAGCCATACTCAAAGCCAGGATGGCAAAGACGATTGCAGTCGAAGATAGATAACATCAGGAAAGATTTAGGCTTCCTCACTGGATTCGGGACTAATAGAACTGGCAAGAGAACAGAAGCTAAACTCAAAAATATCAGACGTAGACACCTAGTACACACACAATTCGACCCATTAAATCATACCATAGAACAACTGCGAGACACTGTTAAACAGAAGCTTCTAAAATATTCAGAAAGAATGCGAAATTATACAAAAAGTTACGACAGGAAAAAGCACAACAAAATCTTCCAAATGGAAGAAAAGCGTTTTTATGACAAGATTGCAAGATCCCACGATAATGCAACAACAGATATGAATAATGTCGAAATTGGCGAATTTGAAAACTATTGGAAAAAATCTGGAGCGAACCAGAAGTACACAACAAAACACCAGGATGGATGAATAGCATAATTACACACGTAACCGATAATGAACCAATGAGCACAACTGCCATAACCCAAACTCACTTTAAAATGGTGATACAAAAACTCCACAACTGGAAGCATCCAGGAAGTGACAAAATCCACAACTACTATTATAAACATCTGACAATAATACATAATCACATAGTAAATATATTCAATGATTTAATAACAAATCCTGGTCATATATCACACGAAATGTGTACAGGCACAACAAATTTAAAGCCAAAAGTTGATAATCCAACATCTCCATCTTAACTTCATCATAACTTGTCTAAACACAGGGTATAAAATATTTACAGCATGTATAGGACTTGCAATAAATGAGTACTGTGAAAACAACAACATTATCGCAGAGGAACAGAAAGGATGCCGACCTGGAACAAAGGGGTGTAAGGATCAACTCATAATTGACAGCATAACTACCAAGCAAGCTATAAAACGAAAGAAAAACTTGTATACGGCGTTTATAGACTACCAGAAGGCATTCGATTCAGTCCCACACTCATGGCTCCTAGAAGTTCTAAAGATATATAAAATTGATACCACTCTTATAAGATGTATAGATCATCTTATGCGATTCTGGGAAACTAAATTGCATATACAAAAAGGAAACAGCACTGTTGTGTCACAGCCAATAAAAATACTGCGTGGAATATACCAGGGCGATTCGCTTAGCCCTTTAATATTCTGTATGGCAATAAACCCTTTATCAACTCTTCTCCAACAGAGCCAATATGGGCATAAACTTAGCCCTGCAACAGATATAATCTGGCACTGTTTCTATATGGATGATCTAAAAATTTATGCAAATACAAAACAAAACCGTGATAACCTGTTGAGAATAGTTGAAATGTTTTCAAAAGATATTAAAATGAAATTTGGGATCGAAAAATGTAAAACACAAAATGTAACTAGGGGAAAATATACAACCTCTCGAAATTTTCTAACTGCGGACCTGGAAAACATAACACCACTTAGAAGAGACGAACACTACAGGTACTTGGGAATAAAACAACTTATCACAATAGACCAAAGGAAACAGAAAGAAGATATTAATAAAGAATTCATCAGAAGGATTAATATGGTATGTAAGAGCAAATTAAATGGTAGAAACCTTATAAAGGCAATAAACACATTCGCCATACCTCTTCTTACATATACATTTATACATTCTGGTCGAATACAGATTTAAATAACTTCGATATGAAAATCCGTACTACGCTAACGAAGTTTAAATATCACCACCCGAAAGCATCGTTAGAACGGATAAACATCCCAAGAAAGTTAGGAGGAAGAGGGATACTAAATATAAAGATACTACATGATAAACAACTCACAAAATTTATAGAATATTTTAAAACAAAAGCTTCAGTATCTCCTCTCTACAGAGGACTCATAAGTGCCGACGATAACCTCACTCCACTAAATCTTAAAAACAATAGCAACAATGTTCAAACAACAATATTCAAGACTGGAAATCAAAACCGCTACATGGAAAATACCCAAGCCAATAATCGAAAATAACCAATATGTTATCTACTGGGATAGATCAATACTAATCAACAGTCCGCCAGATACGAATATACCCAATAGACCAGATATGATAGTAGTAAATAAACAAAGAAAAATAGCCCAGATCATTGACTTCGCCGTACCATATGATACTAATATACAAGATACCATAGCCATAAAAAAATCTAAATATATACTGCTTGCCCAATACATGAAGAACACACACAATCTAGTCAGGGTAGATATCCTACCAATAGTAATAAGCTCTATGGGAACAATACCCAAAGATAGCACGTGTGCAATTGAAAAATTAGACCTTAATGTAAAAATATTAACTGAAATGCAAAAGGCAGTTCTAATAAAAGCAACGACGATAGTGAGGGAAACATTAGGATAACGGATATAAAAGATGGATTATATCCCCACAGAGCGTAACTTTTTGTCTTAGACCCGGTACGTCAATTCCAGCATAAGCTGAGAATGTATAATTCTATAATAATAATAATAACAATAATAATAATGGTAATGGTAATGGTAATATAAATAATACTACACAGCAAAAGACCTATAAGTCATTGACTTATATATCTGGAATACCAGAAAGATTAGTAAAATCTAACATTTACGATGCAGAGAAATATAGAATAGCTCACAAGACATATAATACAATGAAAAGACTATTTAGCAAAACAAAAGATAAGATTGATAAGTGGGATAGGTCTAATGTAATTTATAAAATACCTTGCAAGGGGAATAGTCAGGAAAATTGTAATAAGATATATATTGGTACAACTAAAAATAAATTAAAGACTAGGATAACAGGTCATAAGTCAGATTAAAAATATAGACACATGGATTCACAAAAAACTGCTTTATGTTCTCATAGTTCTGAATTATATCATTTCGCAGATTTTGAAAATGTTTCAATATTAAACACAGATAACAATTATAATCGGCGCTTAATGTTAGAAATGTTAGAAATAATTCGCACACCTTTATCACAAAAAATAAATTTTAAGGCAGACACAGAAAAATTAGCACAGAACTATAGGTATTTAGTTAGTAAAATTTGAATTTTTTTTTATAGAAAAAAAAATTTTTGTTTATTTATGTTAATTGGTTAAAGAATTTATTCCTATGTATGTATGTATATATTTATGTGTATGTATGTATGTGTGTGTATGCGTGTATACATGTATATGTGTATATGTATATATATATATATATATATATATATATATATATATGTATGTGTATGCATGCACATATGTATATATATTTATATCATGTCATTATTTTTATATGTTATTTATATACACTATACTGTAATCAATTCTTATCCTTGTTGTAATGTTGATTGAATAATTTAAATATTGTAAATGTTTAGTTATATACATATGTATGTATGTTTAGTTATATACATTTGTATGTATGTTAATATATTAATTTGTAATTATGTTAGTTATTTATATATATGTATTCATAAGTATGTGTGTGTATGTGCATATGTGTATGTACATGCATATGTTTGTATGTAGTTGTGTATGTTCATGTATGCATATATGTATACGTTCATGTATGTATTGATGTATACATGTATAAATATATACAAGCCTGTATATATGCTTTTGTTTTTATGTTAATATTTTTGAAAAGATAGATATATTCGAAAAAAAATTTTTTTTATATTTCAAAACCAATTTATACAGAAAATTTTAATTTTCGATTGTTATTCCTGATGATGTCAACAAATTGTTGACGAAATATCGAATAAAATAGAAAAATTATAACGATTTTTACAAAAACGACCTCGAGCTCAATCATTCTAAAATACATATATAAGAAAAGGTCAATAAAAGCAAACAACTATATATACATATATATATATATATATATATATATATATATATATATATAAGTATTTTCAATTGAGGACTTTTGTTGTTTATTTTTATACGTTTCAAATATTCTATCATCACTTGCAATTGCTAACTCATTTATATTCTCTTTTTTCATTTTAGATATCAGTTTATTCAGTATCGAATCTAGTTCCGCTGAATTATCACTGAATTCTGCATGCATGCTATTATCTTTATCATTCATATCACTATCTTTGGTACGAGATTTCTTCATTGTCGAAACTGGTTTCGATGAATTATCATATCGTTCTATGTGCAAAATATTATTCTCAATAAAAATATGATTATCTTCTATATTCTCAAATTTGTTAAACTCTAATTTCTTCATGTTCTTGAATTCCCAACAATGTGCAGTCCGATATTTGAAGTTGGCCGGACTTCTGAGAGATGCATTTATCCAAATTATTTTCATCCTTTCGACCTCTATCTTTAACATTATTCTTTTCATGTACATGTGTATTATCTACCTCAATTATATCACTCTTATTTGAATCATTATTTTTCTCTTTTATTGCCCTTGTTGTTATTAATATTTTCTTTCCTTTTTCATCATTTGCCAGCGGTATCATTTCTTTTAGCACATTTGTATCTATCTCTATTCTAGATAATGCGTCTGCATTAGTGTTAATTTTCCCTTTTTTCCTTTCTTGAACGATTCAAGAGCTAACTTTTTCTTAAGCCTTATTATAACATTCTTTTCTGCTTCTATGGCTTCATTTCCTAAGTCTTCTATTCCTAGTTTATTTAGGCTATCTATAATGTTTGTTATTTTTTCTTTATATGAATCAACTGATAATTTACGCTGACAGGTAATACTCAATTGTGATTGTAATTCAGGAATTGTTTTTGTACATCTACACCTTTGCTCCAACAACCCTTTTAATGAACTAAAATTTTCTTAACGTAGCTTCCTATTTCTGTCCTTACTTTGAAAGTTAATTTAGCGTGGTATATCTACTGTAGAAAATCTTTTTGGGCTCCATCAGTCCTATTAATAAGTTCCGCTGTTATAAGGACACATTCTGGGTCCTCATACTTACAACTAAACAATGGAAGTGCCTTTGAGGCCATGTCTAAGTTAAATGATGACATTCTGTTATCCCTGTTATATTCTTCCGGATTACTTTCTAATGATACCTTGACAGTTTTATTCAAATTATCTTCTTCGCTTCTCAATATATTCTAGTTTATTTATAATTGTAGTTTCTGAGTATGTCTTTCCTGGACTTTTCTTTAAATTTTTTCAAAAGTATTTTAATTTATTAATAATAAACTGCAGTTATTGCATTATTAACATTATCTGTATCTCTACGTTTATGTACATAATTTTTGAAATACTTATTAATCTTATAGGCTATATTTCATTTAATTTTTTTATAATATTTCTTTTTTCTTGTATATATTCTCATTAGTTAAATAACAAAAATTTTATTGGTAAAATAATTCATTCTATTTTCTTCTTCTTTCTGCCATCTCCTCTTCCAATTTATGTATTTGCATCCAAATTTGGGTATCCTGCTCCCATGACGGTGGAGTGTCGGCATTAACTGTTGCCCTCAAAGCTTTTAGTTTTCTTCTTAATTTGACAAGTCTGCCTCCTCTTTTGTGAAATTTAGAGTTGTTCTTAGGGATGTGTGTTAGGTTTGCCTCCAGTTTTTTGGCTTGCCTCTTTTTATAATCCTCTATGGACAATGGCTTTGGTCCTATTTTGGGTGATGGTGGATTATTATTTATGTAATAATTATACAGATTTGTTCGGCAGGATCGCCATGTAATGGTATAAGGTGTAGGGAGAAAATATAAGTTTAATATTTTAATTATGCCGGCATCTGAAAACGCCACTGGCAAGATTTGATCCTCAGGTAGCTTTATGTGTCTAGATTAAAAAGCAGATTGTCATGCTTTGTTTTGCGAATTGCGAATCCCCTTTATTTTACAAATACTTTCCTTATATACTACTTATGAGAAGCCTTAACTTCTCTAGTATTAAGTGATATTACTTATCACTTAATTAAGCTTCTATTATAAAGATCTACTTGCTACTTAATATTAGAATATTGTATCAGGCAGTCAGTTTGTTTTTGTTATTGCTTTTGTTTTATATTTTTGAGTCAAAAATTAAATAAACTGTAAAGTTGCAAGTTCAGCAAAATAACTATTATACGTTGAAGTTATTAATGTATAAGCAGGCAATGACCATATTAATATCAAATCGCTTCTAGCAACAATTTTCAATTGCTGAAACGTGAAGCAATCGAATTCGTCACTGACCTATCACAACCAAATTAAACAATGTTATTTTTGATGTTGATAAAAAGATATGGATATACTACAACCTTGCCAATGGTTCAAGAGTGGAATAATGATCCTTGTGTTGATGATACGACTGAAATCCACGAAATTGGGCAAAACAAAGAAAGTGACGACGATGATTGCATTGCCGATGATCCTGTTAAAAAATATTCCGCGAATTGAAATTTTTAACAAGGCATTGCAATGGGCAGGAGATGCAATGGTGGATCAAAGTGACATGAGTGTACTTAGAAGCTTAAGGGAGAAATCAGTATTTACGCTATTAGAAAAGAAAAAGCAGCAGAAAAAGATAACATAAGATTTCTTTAATGCATAAATATAATGAGTAATTTTATTTGCTATGTAATTTTATTTCAATGGATAGGTATTTTCTCGTTTTGTTTTGTAATGGATTTTAATTAATAATTTTATATTTATATTTTCATAATGCAAATTATAATAAAAGAATTTCACGATCAAGCGTGTAAAACGCATATATTTTTTTCATGAAATTCGACATTCGCTAACGTGAACAATTTCGCTAACATGAACTCCCTTGGTTTTAATTAGTTCACGTTACCGCGAGTGCACTGTATTGAGAAGGGGTGTTGGTAATATTTACATAGTGAAATAACTCCTTTTCAGCTCTGTAAATTATTAGCATATGTTTCAACCAGAGCTCCGAAATCTTCGACCGAGTTTCACTCTCTACTCGAATTCGAGCGAGAGTACTCCTGCGAGTGAAAAAAAAATCGGGTATATTCTATTTTTCTATGCCACTCGAATAAGAGCGCATAGGTTTTGCTCGATTTCGAGTGCGAGTAAAATGCGCTCGAAATCGAGCAGATTATACTCTTGCCGAGTACTCTTTCAGTCTTTCTGATACATACTGATTTAAATTTTTTTATATGGATTTTTAATAGTAATGTCAGCGGAAGTTGATGGCATTGCAGTGGTATTTTCTCCTTCTTCTAAATTGACAAATTTTAAAATGCCAGTAACAGTTTTATGACAGCGTGTTATGTGTCTTTTTAAATTTGAGATTTAAAATGTTCCACTTAATTTTTTTCTACAATTGTTAATTTCACAAATTGTGTTTTTTCCTTCACTGTCATAACGAAAATATTTTCGTGTTTCATTATTCATGTCTTTATTGTTCATTATAATATAGAAAATATAAGTAAACTTTTAAAAATATAATAAAACTTCTATTATAAAACCAACTAATTGCTCCGCACACACGCACTGTAGGAGAAAGACTGAAAGAGTACACAAAAACCACACGCACACACAAGTCAGCAAAGACAAACAGTTTCTATTTTTCCACTCGATTTCACTCTTAAGAGTAAACTCTCACTCTATTTCGAAGATTTTTGCTCCCATTCTTAATTTTTAAAAAGGAGTACTAGCGAGTACTCCCACCTAAAACAAACGAGTGGAGAGTAAACTTTTTGTAACACTCGTACTTATCGGTATTCTTTTTCGCGAGTATTTTTCACTCGCGATTGAAATCGAGTAAATCTGAGCTCTGGTTTCAACACTGAAATTTATGTATTTTATTTTTGGCGCTAAGTGAAATAATGCAACAATGACATAACATTAATTCTTTGTATGTATGTATGTATGTACTTCATTTTCTTACTTGTTCAATAAAATTCATCTCAACAATAGTTATAACAAGTAAAAGTGCTATATTCGGCTGTACCGAATCTTAAATACCCTTCACAGATGTATTTCTTCTTTCTTTCTTTGTTGCCAAAACAAAAAGTAAGTTTAATTAAAAAATCAATATGATGTTATCGGTTACTTTTATATATAGGAAAACGTTTAAATTTTTCGGCTAAGAAGCTAAATTTTTGGCTCTTCTTATATCTAATATCTCTAAACGTCTTTCAAAGCTATTAAATATGTTTAATTTAAAAAAAAAAAGGAGAAATTCGTTTCATGTACCCCAAAAAATTCTAATTGTCCAAACGTGGGTGCTGTTGGCTGAAGTAGTAGAACACGAGACTATGAAGTGGAGGGTCGTGAGTTCGAGCCCGCGCTGAGTCATGAAATATTGTGTTGAATTCTTCTGATCAGCATTGGTGCGTGGTTGTGTTAGTTGTTGGCAGTCTGTTTCAATGATGAAGGCATAGTCACTGGTCACTGAACATTATTGGCAGTGACTGACACCATCACGTACTAAAAGCAGAGTAACAGCACCCACCTTCGTCGGCCCTGTAGCAAAAATTAGCCGGCGAAGTAAAAGGTTGAAATAGCTACAAAAAAAAAATGTCTATCTTCTCATCTTTCCTAATCTGTACCCTCAATACTATCCCCTCGTTTTCAGTTCTGGCGCAATGCATTGCATATATAGGGGTCATCCCCTGAGTGCTGGTCCTACTCCTAAAAAAAAAAAAAAAAAAAAACGTAAAATTGTCTTGCAGATTTTTTTGGTTCTTAATACCAATTTAACTCTGCCCGAAGTATACAAAAAAAAAAGATTTCATCCACAAAAACCCAAAATTAGGAACTTATATTACTGAAGATAATTATATCATCAATATAGACATAACATCTCTTTCCAATATGTTCTCGGAGGATGTCATCGAGGGCTCGCTGAAAAATTGACGGGGTATTTTTGAGTTCGAAAGGCAGCCTGGTGAACTCGTATTTACCGTTACAAATAGAAAAGGCGGTTTTCTCGTAATCAGCTGGTTTCAGTGGTATTTGGTGAAACCCACTCTTAAGATCAAGTACTGTGACAATTTTGTTTTCGCGAAGCTGCGAGGTGACAACGTTTATTTCTGGTATGGGATACCGGTCCGAAATGGTTGCAGAATTTAGTTTCCTATAGTCTGCTTGTTGCCTTCTGAATCGGGCTTCTTGCTTACAATCCATACCGGGGAATTGTATGGGGACCGTGAAGGTCTAATAATACCACCTCGTAGGAGTTTCTCTATTTGTTTTTCAATTTCCGTTTTTAAAGCGATAGGGTAGGGATAAAATTTAGTATGAATAGGTGTGTCAGTGTTCGTACGTATTTCACCCACTACTTTTGTTGTAAAGGTAAGCCTTTCGTCGGGTTCCGAAAAAAGCTTCGCGTGTTTTCTTACTAACATATTTAATTTTTCTTTTTGTGACGGGGTCAAGTGCTCATCTCTTATTTTTATTGAGTTCAGAGCGGCATGAAATGCAAGCTGTTTCAATTTTACTTTGATACCCTTTCCTATTTGTATAAAATTCTCGCCTGCATAGATAACAGCATTGAGCTGCTTTAGCGTTTCGTTTCCTAAAATGCCACGGAATGATTTTAATGATGGCATTATATAAAATTTAATTTTTTCCTTAAGGTTGAATAAATTAGCAAAAGTGTGTTCCTTAATTTCCACATCACCTGCTACGGATTTTGCATATAAAATATGTTTATTTACTCGGGGGTTCCTTATAAATTGTGGTTGGAAACAGTTTTTGGTTGAGCCTGTGTTGACTAAAAATTTTAAGGTCTTACCGCTCCTCATCGTGAACTCTCTGTATGGCAACGAAGAGCTCATCATTATAAAAAAATGAATATCATTAAATTCTAGATATTGGTTGTCGAGCTGTGGTGGCTCTTGCGTCGAGTCTAGGTAATCATTTAAAGTTTGGTTTTCCTGGTCATCCAAATTTTCGATATTTTCTTCGTATTGTTGATACTCGGAGTCTATATGAAAGTTCCGTGGAGGTCTTTCTCAGTTGTAACTTGGCCTTGGCCTATTCATATAGTCGATTCTTCTAGTGCGTAGACTTTCGTCTACCTCCATCGGCTCTGGAGCAGGTTGTAGCCTAGGACCTTGAGGCCTAGTAGGCGGTTGTGGTTGGAAATCATAGCGCCTATCCGGTATAAACCTTTGGGGATTGCGAAATTGGAAATTTTCGCGAGGCGTTTGTGGATTATGAGCAAGCTGAGGAAAGAATGTCATCGGGCATGAACGAGGAGGAAGTTGTGGGTTACGAACAACTTGATGTAAATTCTGGTGATTACGTGTTGATTGCATTTGGGAGCTATATCCGCTTCTACCAGGATTACTACCGTGAGCGTAATTCTCAAGCTTCAAACAAAGGTGCAAAGCTTGAGGGAGATCTACCGGCTCTCTCATACCAAGGAGCTTCGGAAGATCGCCATTTAATCCCCGTATAAAAGTATCAAGGGCTTTATCCCTGTAAGTCTGAGTCAGTAAGCATACAGATTCGTTTGATGCTTTTAGGTTTCCTTATTTATTTAATATTAATGACAAATGCTTGTAAACTCTTTGGTAAAAATCTTGCACCGAGGACCTACCCTGTATTAACGAGGTCATCTGATATTCAAGAGTCGCTAGGTCTCTCTTGTCAGCATAGTGCATTACAATGGCTATCCAGTCGAGCGGAGTATTGTATGACTCCAGTGCCATATCAGTCTCCCCCACTATTTTATTTCTGATGGTATACAGTATACCGTAGTAGCTGGGTGTACCTTTTGTGTTCTCATATATATGCAGAACACGCTCTACGCTTTTCCTCCAAGAGTTGAATTCACCTTGACCTCCGGGAAATCGCGTAAGCACTTCACTATGTCGGGAATCTTGTCAAGATCTCCCAAATTATTCCTATACTGTTCGTCTATTGCCTGGTCATTGACTATGTTCTGTCCTGAGTTAGGGTTAAGTGTTGCTTGTATTATTTGTGGACCCTGTCGTGTAAATATTTCTGTCGCTATGTTAGAAATGAATATGTTCAGCTCGTCTAAACTAATTGGTGCATTAGGCGCACGGTTACTGCCTTGAGGAAGGAACAGCAGATCGTATCAAATTTTCAGGATTCGACATGTTTGAATTCTAAAATTTGTGTCGTGTTGTATTTGTTCTTATAGATTTGATAAATGTATTGTGACAATGATTCAAATTCGCTTTAAGATTTAGTTTGACAAAATATGTTGTTCAATATAAATGTATTGTGGCACTTATTTAAATTTATTCAAGTTAAGCTTTAATTTAATCTAAATATGTTTTTGCCAAAGATTGTTTCTTCATATAATTAAAGAAATATATACAATTTTTCTCTAATTTTAATCTATTTATTTTCTACCTTAATTCTTCGGGAAATTTGTTAGAGTTGATAGTTGGCTAACACGTAATGCTTCCCGTTTATTGCTGCCGTTGTCTATCAGGTTGTTTCCTTTAATTTTTCTGCTTCTCACTTTTCACTCGGATACTTTCCACTATTCACTCGGATGCTTCTCACTTTTACACGGACGTTTCTCATTCACAATTAATTTTCGCTTCGTGGTTACTTCTTCACTGACTCTACTTCTTTTCTTTTTTATTTCAATGTAACTGAACAGTTTCTAGTTTAATTTAATTTTTTATTAATTTTTATTTCTTAATTTAATTCCACAGTTTACAGTTTAATTTAATTTTTTATTTCTTAATTTAATTCCACAGTTTATAGTTTATGTTTTACACCTTTTGCATTTAGTAACCCTTTTTATTTAATTGGAGCTTTGTTTCGCTTTATATTTTATCTTAAGCTTTTGCGGCAAAGTTCTTTCAAAAGTAATTTTTTTCCTTAACAGGGTAATACTGTTCTTTGGATATGTTTTGCACGTTCTTTCCGCAAAACACTTTATTCGGGATTAACGTTAACTACACGGCGAACTTAAGAAGGAATGCGCGGTAGTCTTAGTTATTTTTTATTCTTTTGTAACTGTACTACTTCAGGACTTTTGTTACTAAAGGATACCCGTTCTTTATTTGCTCGGAAGTCAGTTAAGAAATTGCTTAATGGAAGTTCTAAAAAAAAATATTTTTTTATTTTACCGGTCAGCACGACCGCACTTTATTTAAATCAGAACTAATTTAAAATTACAAAATTTCTTAATTTATTTAAACTAAATGACCTAAATGTAGAGGTGGCGTGATTTTACAATAATTGCACAATTGCAGTTTTTATACCCTTCACAAAAAAGTGAAAGGTTTTGTCATTCCGTGTGTAATTTCTTCGATAAAAATATGGGACCCCATAAAGTACAGAAAGAAGAGCTAGAGATTTCGTTCTTGGACCGTTAGATTGGAAATGAACTTAAATAGAGTGGTATTGAAATTCAGAAGGATCCGATGTACGGTTCCAGAGCTGGGAAGCTTCCACCTATTTCTCGACGCAAAATTTATACCAAAAATCAATTACTTTTTTTAATGTTTGTAAATTAAACCTTTTTCGTGCTTTGGGAAGCCTCAATGGTCTATTAAAAACTAAAAGAATTAAAATTTTTTCCCAGGGATGGGAAATACAAATTTTTTTTCGGCCCATTCCGTATTTTGTAGTACATGTAGTAACTAAAATTGTTAAAAATGTCAGGTTTTTCTACATGAAGGTGGCCAAAATGTTTAAAAAATTTAAATTTTTCTTAAATTAAACTACTTTATACCTCCAGAAGACTTGAAGATAAAAAATAAAAAAATAAAATTTCGCTTCCAGGGTTGGGAAAATGAAAGTTTTTTTGGTACATGCAATATTTTGTAGTACATGTAATAACCAAAATTATTATAAATTTTTAGTTTTTCTTAAATAAAATCACTTTGTACTTCATGAAGGTTTGCATTGATAAAAAAAATTTTTTAAATTAAAATTTCGCTTCCAGGTGGGAAATTGAAATTTTTTATACATAAAAGTAACCAAAATGGTTAAAAATTTAAAATGTTTTTTCAATAAAACTACTTTATACCACATGAAAAGTCGCGTTTATAAAAAAGAAAAAAAAATTAAATTTCAATTCCAGGGCTGGGAAATTGAAAGTTTTTTTTGGTACATACAATATATTGTAGAACATGAAAGTGACAAAAATGGTTCCTAATTTTAAGATTTTTGTAAATAAAATTATTTTATAAGTAATGAAAACTAGCATTGGTAAAAAAAGAAGACAAAAATTAAAATTTCGCTCCCAGGGATGGGAAATTGAAATTTTTTTTATACATAAAAGTAACCAAAAAGCCAACTAACGTCGGTTTTTTACTAATTAAAACTATATTTTAATTCAGAAAAAACAAAATTGGTATCAAATATTAAAACAAATCAAAATTTCGTTTCCGGGTTGGATAACTGCAATATTTTGTAGTACATGAAAGCGACTAAAATGGTTACAAATATTAAGTTTTTCTTAAATATAACGACTTTATATCTAATGAAGACTAGCATTGGTAAAAAAAACTTAAATTTCGCTTCCACGGCTGGGAAATTTAAATTCTTTTATACATAAAAGTAACCAAATAGGCAACTAACGTCGGTTTTTTACTAATTAAAACTATTTTTTAGTTCAGGAAAAACAAAATTGGTATCAAAAATTAAAAAAAAAATCAAAATTTAGATTCCAGAGTTGAATAACTGCAATATTTTGTCGTACATTAAAGGGACAAAAATGGTTACAAATATTAGGTTTTTCTTAAATAAAACTATTTCATGCCTCATTAAGAGTTGCATTGGTAAAAAAAATTTAAAAGCTTATGAACTGACAGCAAGCTTCCATCTAACTCTGGTACGTAAATAACATTCTGTACAAGAATTTCATAACCTTCACAAAACAATTTGCAGTCACCAACACCACCAGACTTGAGTTCTGTACCATCAGCCAAATATATAACAATGACTTGTTGCTTGTTAATATTGTTACAAAGTTTAAAAATAGATTCAAATATAACGACAATGTGGCTATATGTACTTGGCAGCACTGCCAACTCATAGCTAGTTGTCAGGGTTGTACCCTCGTCGAGAATATACGAGATCATTTGAGGCTATGCAATAATAAGTGTAAGTAACAACAACGAAAAACCTAGCAACATCAACGCTAAGAGATGATGATGTTATTCTTAATGATCTTGTACGCAAGTATTCGCTGCTAATATACACACCAACGTACCCACATAGCACCCCAGTTGGCAAAACCGTCTTAGACGACAAAGTCTTCGACGATTTATGTACGATTTGTCCTCTTTGTTCTATTTTTGTTACGACGTAGGCGACAGGATGGGCGACAATGTCTTTTATCTTGTCTTTATTTTTTCTCTTTTGTTTAAGTTTTCTATAAACGTTGTCGACAAGGTGGGCGACAATGTCTTCTGTCTAGTCTTCAAACTGTTTAAGAATCAAGGATTTTGAAATAACGGGACTTTGAAAAGAAAACAAAAATGTTAATAGTTTTGATTGCGCATTTTTGTTCAGTTGTATTTTATAAAACGTGAGTGAAGGTACATTTTAACAAGTTTTTTAACGGCAATTATATTAAGCAAATAAAAATGTCATCATCGAGGTCATTACGACGTGAAGTCCAACGTAAAAAGCTCATGTTATTAGAAAGACTTAAAAACAGTAATAAAAGTATATTTATTTGATTTGATTTAAAATTAAAAAATAAATGCATTATATATGAAAAACTATGAATTTATATTTCTCATCTTATTTTTGTTAGTGACTTTTGACTATGTGTTCGTCGACGAAATGGTGGAGGAATTTGTCACTCCTGCATTCGTCGATGACAATGTAGAGGAATTTGTCGCTTATTTGTTCGTCGACGACGAGTTACAGGAAATTGTCGCTCATACGGTCGTCGACGATGAATTGCAGGAATTTGTCGCTCATGCAGCCGTCGACGAATTTGTGGCCATTTGTTCGAACATTTCGTCGACGATTTGCTTCAGCTGTCTTTAACATGTCTTCGACGATTTTCTATTGTCTTGTACCCGTCGTGGCCAACTGGGACAAGAAGAAACTAAACCACGCAACACGCAGAACACTCATACATACAACCACATATAGTTACAAAAAACAAAACACACAAGATAACAATGTCCTATAAACAAACACACGTATATAGCTAAATGTTAAGTAAGGCACAACCAACAACAACCATGACCAGATGCTCCACGAAGTTACCAGACGACGTCACTTTGCTATATAAAGTCGCTACCAGAGATCAGCGGGATGAATGCGATTTTAAATCTAGACGTGTTAACATCGCTAAGTGTTTAGTAATACAAATACTCGTGTTAATTAAAAAGTAAATAAAGCGTTGCTGCATTATATTTCTAAAATTAATTGTCTGTGTTTTTAATTTGATGCAATTAAACGAATCCTTGAAGGATAAGTAAAAAGCGTTTCTACGAAAAGGTCTAAAAACGTAACAATATTTATGAAATATTTATCCTCGCTGCAGATATGGCAAGTGGCAGCTGCATCAATAAACCACTCACCATTAACTTTACCTTTCATTACACCAAAATAAACGTTCGCATCATCACCCTTCACTATATTTGCACGGTTTTCATTTCCATTTTGTTTTTTGAGTGTCTTTATTTCGACAATTTCTTTTAAAATGGCCTGGCTTATTACAAATAAAACACTTTTGCACAAACTTCTTCTTTTGCACCTTAGATGCAGACTCTGTTTCTTGTTTACCACATGACATTCGTTTAAATTCCTGAAGCAACTTCTCCGTAATCAAATCAGCTTCAGATGGCATCTCCAACGACGAAATTATAGGGTTATAGTTCTCCGGCAATGTGCCTAACAAAAACACCACAGCTTTATGTTCTTCAATGACTTCTCCCAAATCTCGTAATCGATCAACGATTGTAAGGAAATTATTGATATGGTCTTCCATAATTTTACCACTATCCAGCCGCATTGAAGACATCTGTCTTAAAGGACTCACTTTATTTGTAATATTTGATTTCTCATAATGCTTTTTTAAAGTATCCCAAAACTGTTTTGCTGTATTTAGGTGCTTGATCAGCACCTTCTGAGACTCCTCCACAGCCAAACCAATAACTGTCCTTGCCAAACCAATAACTGTTTGCCATCACGCACCAACCATTTACCATCCGGCGCCTGAGGAAACCTATTAAAAACAACATCCCACAATGCTCTCTCCAGCAGCAGAAACTCCACGTTAAATTTCCAAACATTGTAATTACTGTTTGTCAACTTTGGGAATTGTGCACAAACCGTGTTCATGTTGTTGTTTACAGTAATTTCAATTTATTTAATGATTTTAATTATTTAATACAAAAACGAATTTAAAAAATAGCGAGACTGGGCTCATAAGAAAATGAAGTACACTAATACCCCGATTTGCGTCGCCCCGATTTGCGTTGATTCGAATAGCGTCGCAAAAAAAAAATGAGTTGTGGCTTCGATTTGCGTCGTGGGTGTTTCGATTTGCGTCGTCTAATGAGGGGATTCCCATTTTATTTCCTGCAGGTAACATTTTTTTCAAGGGGATTTCACAATACATATGTATGTATGTACATACATTAAATTTTAAGTTAAAAAGTGTCAGTTTAGATTTGTGTGGTGAAGTGAAAAGATAATTTGGTGCTCTACAAAAAATAAAGATGAGTCAAAAGCGAAAACAAATCTCCTTGGAACAAAAGCTAGACATTTTAAAACGTTTTAAATTTGAAGAAAAACCGGCTGACATTGGAAGAATTCTGGGTTTAGCTCCAACTACAGTAAGAACCATTTGTAGTCGTGATGCTGATAAGATAAAGGACTATGGCGAAGCTGCCACACATTTGCAAGCCAAACAAGTCACAAAAAATAGAAGTCCATTAATAGTACAAATGGAGTCCCTTCTATCCATTTGGATAGAAAATCAGAATCAGAGAAGGATGCCATTGAGCCAAATGTTAATTCAAAATAAAGCTTTGTCGATATTTAATGAAATAAAAAGTAATTCTCCATCAACAAGTGGTGAACAATTAGAAGAATTTGAAGCAAGCAGAGGCTGGTTCAGCCGTTACAAAGCGCGAGCAAATTTGCATAATATTGCACTTAAAGGAGAAGCAGCTAGTGCAGATATTCCATCAGCAAATAAGTTTAAAGAAGATCTTAAATGCATTATTCAAGAAGGGGGCTACTCCTCCAAGCAAGTTTTAAATGTTGATGAAACGGGACTGTTTTGGAAGAGACTTCCAAAAAGAACATTCATATCGAAGTCTGAAAAATCTTGCCCAGGATTTAAAGTCAGTAAAGTCAGTAAAGGTGACTTTAAGTTTAAGCCTCTACTTGTTTATCACTCCGAAAACCCCAGAGCATTCAAAAATATTAAAAAAATGCGAACTTCCTGTTCATTGGCGTTCAAATAAAAAAGCCTGGATGACAGCAACTTTATTTAAAGACTGGATAGAGAATTGCGCAGTTCCAGAATTAAAAGCTTATAGTTCTTCTGCAAATAACGAATTCAAAATGCTTTTATTGATTGACAATGCTCCAGGGCATCCAATATTCTGTGATGATTTTTCAGAGAATATTAAAGTTGTATTTATGCCTCCAAATACCACATCCATTTTGCAACCAATGGACCAGGGCGTCATATCTAATTTTAAGTTCTACTATCTTCGACGAACACTTAGTCAACTACTTAATGCTACCGATGGACATAATAAGCCTTCCATGAAGGAGTTTTGGAGAAATTATACCATAATGATGGCTATTGAAAATATAGATCAATCCTGGAAAGAGGTAAAAAAAACGTGTATGAACGGAACTTGGAGACAAATATGGCCTGAGTGCGTCCAAATAAACATGCCTGAAATAAATGAGGTATCTAACATTTGCGCAGACCTTTCTGAACGTGCTAGAGTAGCAGAAGTTGATGGAATGGAAGAAGATGACATAAATGAGCTATTGTTGGCAAACGAAGAAGACCTTAACAACGAAGATCTAATTTCAATTGATGTAGAACGTGCATTAATGGACGAAATACCCACTCTAAATAACGAAGCAAAAGAAAAAAATCTGAAGACTGCTCAGATATCAGAAGCTATGCAACTTATCTCAAAAGCCATGGATATTTTTACGGATAACGATCCAGACGAAAATCGTAGCAGCAATGCAAAAAATGCTATGGAAGTTGCTATTAATTGCTATAAAGAAATTTATTTACAAAAGAAATCTTTTCAAGTTCAACAAAAAATAGACAATTTTTTTCAAAAAGATAGACAGCCATCAAATCAGACACATGATGTGATGATTGATTTGGAGTAAAACAAAAATCTTATAACTAAGATTGGTGAATTACTTATGTACGTTGAGTTTTTATGTGTATGAATTGTTTTTACGATAGTTAAGTTTTTTTAATTAATTTGGTTTACCTTAAATTTTAATTTTGTTGCAATAAATAAAATATTATAAAACAAATAAATGTATAATTATTTTTGGAAGCAATGAAAAAAGCCTTAAGATATATATGGGGAAATGTGATTCGATTTGCGTTGTTTCGATTTGCGTCGCACTTTCTCGGTCCCAATTAACGACGCTAATCGGGGTATTAGTGTACATACATACATACTAAGTGGTATGTCATTGTTGCAATATTTCACTTAGCGCCAAAAATAAAATACATAAAATTCAGTGTTGAAACATATGCTAATAATTTACAGAACTGAATATAGTATTGTTCATTGGAATAGGCTCAGGCCTTCCTTTTGCCTTAAAACATTGTATATAATATCTCTTATTAGTTGATATATTTACGTGTTGGTGGTCAAGCAATGTCTATATGCATTTCATTGGTGCTTTACAAAATTATCAGTAGACTTTAACCACAGTTTTGAAAAGTTAAAATCCTCTTATCTTATGCATATACTTCTGAAAACCATCTGAGAATTCACAATTTGTAAATTACAAACTATTTTCAAAAATCACAACAGAATAAGCATAGTAGTCTTGTATTCTTCCAAGTATAAAATGGGCTTAGGTTAGGTTAGAAGGGCTGCCCGCCATAAGCGAGAAAAACACTCGGAGGCCATAAAGGCCCATTGTGATGCCCAGAGGACTACACCCTACACAATCCTTTCAAAACGAAGTAGTGGTTCCTGAGAACCACCCACAACTTCTCACGAAGCCCGCCAGGGCAGCCAGCTGTGCATCCCTGAAGCCGTGCAGATCCCGCAGGAAACGTGAGCCTAGATGTCTAAGCCTACGCTCCTGCAGGGCCGGACATTCGCAAAGAAAACGCTGTACTGACTCCTCTTCCCCCTCATCTAAACAGCTCCTGCAGCGACCATCATGGGGAAAGCCCAAACGGCCCGACATGTGCCCAATTGCACAGTGCCCCGTCAAGACCCCCACCAGGAGTGCCAACGACTTTTTCCCAAAAGTCAGAAGCTGTCTAGTCCTTCCCCTGTCAAGCGAGGGCCATAGAGTTCTGGAGACCCTACAGGTGGTAATATCTGACCACATGCCTGTCACCTCCCTCTCTGCCCACACCTGAATCCTATTCAGCAGCTCAACTGAGGGAATGTCAATATCCCTACGTGAGGCTGCCTCATCCAAGGCCGAACCCGCTCTAGCGCATTCGTCCGCCATCTTATTCCCTTGAATGCCTTCATGCCCTGGAACCCATACTATCCTGACGTCATGTCCTTCGAGTCGAGCCAGAGATTAAATGCATGCCAGCATACATCTCGACCTGACTGTCCCCGAGTCTAGGGCCCTAATTGCTGCCAGACTATCCACACAAATGTCAATAATTCTTGCCTCCAAACTGAGCCCATCAATCCTCAATGTCGCCTCGGTAAAGGCATAAATCTCCGCCTGGAAAGCTGTCGAGGTATCGGGTAGCTTGAGCGATACCGAAAGGTCGAGATCCTCGGAAAACACCCCCGAACCAGTGCCAGTGTCCATGTTCGAGACGTCCGTAAAAACCAAGGTCGCATTTCTGCGAGTCGCGGAGCCCTCCATCCAGTCCTTCCTCTCCGGAAACGCGACTGAGAAGGACTTGTCGAAGTTCATGACCGGAGTCATATAATCAGTCCGTCTACCCAGGACCTGCCCTCCTACCCTTTGTAGGATAATGCCATGTCACGTACGGTCATGCCTGTAACTGCCAGACTCGATGAGTCTAAGGGCAGATCTTGCAGATATGTAAACCCCAAGGGGAGCCAAGTCAAGCATCGTCTAAAGACTGGCCTGAGGGGCCGATCTCATCGCGCAAGTCATAGCAAGAAATGCCAGCCTCTGTACCTTGCCCAGTATAGAGAGATATGTACTCTTGTCCACAGCCCTCCACCAAACAAGTGATCCATAAGTAAGAATGGGTCTGATCACCGCCGTATACATCCAGTGCAGGATGTACGGTTTCAACCCCCATCTCCTCCCAGAAACTATCTTGCACGCGTAAAACGCGCATAGAGCCTTCCTCGTTCTATCCTCCACATTACGTTTCCACGATAGCTTAGAGTCTAGAACAATGCCGAGGTATTTCGCCTCCCTCGAGAGCTCCAAGCTCGTGCCACCAAGGCATGGTGGCCTGAATGCCGGGATCTTATATCTCTTGGTAAAAAGTACCAATACAGTCTTCGTAGGGTTCACACCCAGACCGTTCCCCTTGACCCAGTCGAGTAGTTCGCTCAGCGCTGATTCCATGAGTTCACTTATCGTAGGCAGATATTTACCCCTTATAAGGAGCACAACGTCATCAGCATACGCAACTACCTTGGTGCCACCTGCGTCCAACCTGAAAAGAATGCTGTTCAGGACCAGGTTCCAAAGGAGCGGAGACAGAAGTCCCCCCTGCGGAGTGCCCCTTGTTACAGCCTTCCTCTTCGTACTCATGCCCAAACTGGAGGTTATGGATCTGCTTCCAAGCATGCTCCCTGCCCAGTCCGTAATCAACTGGTCCGCCCCGATCTCTCTGAGCGCACCAGTTATCGAGGATATGTTCAGATTGTTAAAAGCGCCTTCTATGTCTAGAAAGGATGCCATAACAAACTCCTTTTTGTCAAGGGAATCTTCTATAGTGCCGACAACATCATGCAGCGCCGTCTCCACCGACTTACCCCTCTGGTAGGCATGCTGTGCACCACAGAAGTTCTCCGGCGAAAGAAGTTCCCTGACATACACATTAAACAGTCGCTCCAGTGTTTTCAACAGAAAAGACGACAGACTGATTGGTCTGTAATCTTTAGCGGTACAGTGGTTAATCCTCCCCGCTTTCGGAATGAAAACCACAGTCACCTCCCTCCACTCCATGGGAATGTACCCGTAAAGGAGACTTCCACTAAAAATGGTTAGCAGCCATGGTAAAATCGCCTCCATAGCATGCTGCATCAGCGCTGGGAAAATACCATCTGGCCCCGCTGACTTAAAGGGCTTAAAAGACGCCACTGCCCATCTTACCTTGGCTGGCTGTACAATGGAGTCCACCACGTCACTCGATTGGATAGCTGTTTGGACGGGGACAACCGCACCAAGTACGCTTGCTCCAGGGTATCCTCGCTGCTTTCAGTAAAAGTCCCATCAGGCCTCATCAGGGATCCGGGCGTGCCAGGCTCCTTAGAGAGTAGTTTTCTTAGACGGGAAGCCTCAGATGTGCCCTCCAAGTCACCACAGAAACGCCTCCATGATTCCCTCTTTGTTTTTCTGGTTTCGTTCTTGAAGACATTGAAACTCCTACGATAATTATCCCAGTCTATGGGATTCCTATCGCGCTTCGCATTATTAAAAAGTCTCCGGCAAACTGTCCTGAGCAGCTTGAGTCCTGGATTCCACCACTTCTGATGGACCCTCGTCGACGGTTGCCGCTCCCGACAAGATGCATGATAGGCGTCCCTCAGTGTCCTTGACAGAAGGATTGAGGAGTCCTCCAGCTCCCGAATGCTGCCCACCCGCTCCGCTTCTGGAGGTGGTAGGGCATCCACAATCTTTCTGAAGCTTCCCCAATCCGTTTGCCTAGGGTTCCTGTAAGGCTTGCCCCCCCTCGGAATAAGATCGATCGTAAAGGTAATCCTGTTATGATCAGAGAATGAGCACTCAAGGCTCACCCTCCACTCAGATATTCTAACGGAGTCTTTATCACTAACCAAAGTTAAATAAATGATCTGTTCCCTGATCCTGTTGAAAAACGTTGGCCTATTGCCCTTATTACAAATCCTAAGATTGGTTGACAAGAGAAATTGTAACAAATCCTCACCTAGTACGCCGATGCCAGGATCACCATCGGGAGATCCTTTCGTTCCAGCGCAGCTCCCGTTAGATCCCCAGAGCTGTAATGAGATAACAAAAATATGTCGATATTAATATTTTTCCTAATCAGAATACAGCTTCTAATCTTACCTTCCGTGTTCGTGACCGAAGCCCTCGAACCTTATTAGCAACTAGCCAAGGCTCCTGGATCAAGGCCACGGATATGCACTCTCTCTCCATATAACGTAACAGCTCGTCCGATGCTGCCTCGGAGTGATGCAAATTAATTTGCACCACTTTTATGCCGCACGGAGTCGCCATTTTGCGGGTCTTTCTTCGTGGGCAAAATCAGTCTAAGCTGATTTAGCCCATATTTGATCACGCCCTTTTTGGGACGCAGGAGTTGGAGGCATTCCGAATCAATTTTGATCCAGAGATCTTTGCCATCCCCCTTGTCCCTGGCACGTCAACGTTCGATCGTCCAGTTCTCAGTACCAAGGTCCTTATTCTGGCGCTTAATAAGTGTAAGTGTGGACTCATCCTCCAGAATAGGAGGAGGAATCCACACTCGCACCTGAAAAAGAACTTGGTCCAAGGGGACGATTTCAATTTTGGCTCCTGGCCAATGCTCGCCAACTTCTTGTACGCTGTTTTTGAGAAAGCTGAGAGCCTTCTCATTACCGCATTCAATTATCTTGACGCCCTTAGACCACTTTGCCCCATCAAACGCAGTGAATGAGTCATCGTCACTAGTGGTGAGCTCGTCAACTAGTCTGCGCAGAAAAAGCTATTGATCATTTGTCATCTTGCCCCCAGGCTGACTGCGATCAATAATGGCTACTTGTAACTCAGGTGCTGATGTCAAGCTGGTTGATGGTTTCAACCGCTTGCCCTCAGGCATCTGCGTTTCACCTGACCTTTGCCGTTTGCCACTAGAACCACCTGCAGGATCCCCTTTGCCAGCCGCGGCCCCTCGTTAAGAGGAGTTCGGGACTTGCCTTGAGGACTCCTTGCTGGCGGGTTTCGCTTTTACCGCGTAGGTCATCACCTCTCCTTGACTTGGATGACACCCCTTTAGATGTAGAAGGGCCATCATCCAATTTCTCCGAGCCGGTGATCGTGTTCGGTCCAGGTTTAGTTAAGGGCCCGGCTGATGCCGAGATCGCTTTCCTATCCTGGTCTCAGGCCACGTTCGTCACGGTCGCTGGCCTTGCCCCTACGACAGAAGTATTCAGAAACTCATCATACTTCCGAACGTGGTAGGCATGTTTGCGCCGCAAAGCCTTCTCTCCGGGAGTCAAAGAAGTTGGAGAAAGCTTGTAGCCCGCCAGCTTTTTGCGTTCGTCCGGTCTTTTTTCCACCCCTTTCATCACCTGTGCCTCGGATACCTTCCTGGTATCAGAGGAGACAATGGCGATGTCATCCTCGTCCGTCTCGTAAATATTAAGTCCGTCCAGCCCTAGAAAGTTGTCCGAGTCATCGTCACTAACTGTCCCGTCTTGTCTTCTCAGGCACCTATCCCCTACAAAGTCTGCGCCCCCTTGGCCCTTAGCCCTGTCCACCCCACCCTCTATAGGTCCCTGAAAAACCCCCCCTTGAACCTGTTGCCCGTCCAACCTTGTAACCCTTGGACCTTGTTATTTCGTTTAAAGATTCGCTAATTGTTCCCACGAGTGTAGGGGAGAATATGTCCACCACGTCATAGCCCCCAGTGACTAGGTAATATATAAAATGGGCTTAGTTCACTAAAAAAACACAATATTAGCAACTTGTATGTCAACTTTTATGTGTATGAGTATAATATTCTTGGTTTTTATTGCCAATTTGATTCATTATTAAAAAAGGTATAATTCACCATATATATAAAACATAAGAAATTGTATGGTGAGTTTTATGTACCAAATATGTATATTTTCCAAACCTGAAATCTAATTATTCTTTTTTTGGGTTCCAGTACCCGTTTCATTATTCTTAAGGTATAAAATAGGCTTAATTCACTAAAAAAACAAAATTAGGAACTTATATTGATAATTTTATTTACCAAAAAAATTCAGTTTCCCAACCTTGGAATAGCATTTTTAATTTTTTTTTACTTTTTACACGAATATAATTCTGCATGAAGTATAAAAAAGGTTTAATTCATCAAAAAAACTAAAATAAGGCACATATTTAGTTCCTTTTATGTAAAAAACTTTTAGATTGTCCAACCCTGGAATTGGATTTTACATATTTTAAGTTTTCAATTCCAATTTAATTCTTCCTAAAGTATAAAATAAGTTTACTTCACCAAAAAAAAAACCAAAATTAGGAACTTATATGGATACTTTTATTTACAAAAAATAAACTACGATTTTCCAACCCTGGAATAAAATTTTTAATTTTTTGGTTTTTACACGAATGTAGTTTTTCCTGAAGTATAGAAAAAGGTTAATTCGCAAAAAACAATATTAGGAATTTATTTGGTTACTTTTATGTACCAAAAAACTATAAACTATCCAACCCTGGAATAAAATTTTATAATATTTTTGTTTTTAATACCAATTTAATTCTTCCTGAAGAATAAAATAGCTTTGATTCACTGAATAAACAAAATTAGGAACTTTTATTGCTACTCTTGGGTACCTGGAATCGAATTTTAAAGTTTTTTGTTTTTAACACTATTTTAATTTTTCCTGAAGTATAAAATAGTTTTAATTCACTAATTTATTAGGTTTATTTAAGCAAAAGATCTATTATTTTTTAATATAAAAATTATGTTTTTATCCCAATATTTCGCCACTTCTTTGGTTGCTTCTTCAGGGATATATAAAATTGTGTAATTTGGAATAAAAAGTTTTCCTTTTTTTTTGTATGTGTTAAAATACAAACAAAAATTATTTGAAACAAAATTTTTTTCAATTCACAAATATGTACAAACAAAATATTTTTTGTCACAACGAAAATATGACAAATTTTCTAAACATATGTAAGCAAACAAAAATATTATATCACAAAATTTAATTTTCGTTTTTATATAATAAATATCTATATGTATGAGCAACATTTGCTGTATCTGCCTTGAAATTAATTTTCTTATCTATCGGAACATTAATAATATGTAACATCTCTAACATGTATCTACGCTTATACGAGATTATTCTCTGTATTTAAAATTGAGACATTATTAAAATCTGGAAAATGATTAAAATTTACAGAATGAGATACTAATACGGTTTTTTTTAAGGA
Source organism: Linnaemya tessellans (assembly GCA_951800035.1). Classification (NCBI taxonomy): domain Eukaryota; kingdom Metazoa; phylum Arthropoda; class Insecta; order Diptera; family Tachinidae; genus Linnaemya; species Linnaemya tessellans. The sequence goes on along the minus strand of OX637533.1, from coordinate 40,487,679 downwards.
AATATTGTTTCTATATTTTTGATCTGTTTTATGATCAGCTAATCCGGTTTAAAATATATTTTTAGTTGTCCCTACATATACTTTATCACAATTTTCACTAAAAGTTGTATTTTGTCTTTTGTTTTGCTAAATAATTTACCTACAGTTTCATACATTCTATGTGCCATTCTATATTTCTTATTATCATAGAAAAAGGAATTCTGAACAGAACTATAAAGCAGAAGCATGAAGTTTTAAGACAACTTACAAAAGAATTATTATATATTAAAAATATTTTAAGAAGATTATTCAGTTTCGAGAAAATGAAAAATTTTTTACAATATATCAAGGTATTGATAAAGAAGACTATACAGGTACATATACGAGTATAAACAAGTAAAAGCGTTATATTCGACAGGGTCGAATCTTAAATATCCTCCAAATATTTTGTAATTTAATTTAATATGTTTAACTTGGTGGGACAGAGTTGCTTTATATAATATCGTACGTCAACGCCCACTAAAGGGGACGGGGTCCATGAATGGGCATTGCTAGACCGTCTTAGACTTCATCACTGATCAAGAATATATATACCTTATGAGGTCCAATTCTCTTTGGAGGGTATTAAAACTGCATTTTGGCGGGGTCGCTCTGGCAAGGGCTGTTGGCGACAAATTTCACCTTTGCCATATAACTCTAAAAATAGTAAATGTTTAGGATAACTATATACAAAATTTAAAAAACAATGTTTTATAGGGGCAAAGGGGGAGGAGGGGGTAGGACAGAGTAGTACCAGCTTCGTCATTAAAGCTTAAAAATTTTATTTTTAAGGAATGTAGGATAAAGTAAAACAATTTGTTAAATTTTTACATTATTTTTTCATATAATAACGCCCACTAAAGGGGGCGGAGTCCAAATATTTTTTTATATTTTATGGCTCCAAGTTTAACGCGTTGGACTTTCTTTTATATAAAAATATATCATTTGCTTAACAAAATTACAAAAAAAAATTAAAAATAATGTTGTTTTTTAGAGGTTGGTTTAGTTCTTCTTCCGGGAACTTTTTTCCCTCTTGCCCGATTTAGCCCATCTCCGACTTAACCAGCTCTAAGCTTCAAAATATATTTATACCAAATTTCAAGAGTCTACCCCTTCTTCGTTTGGACTGAATCGTGATTTCCACAGACGGACGGACGGACATGCTCAGATCGTCTTAGATTTCATCACTAATCAAGAACATATATAAATATACTTTATGGGGTCCCAGATGGATATTTCGCTACGTTACAAACTGAATGACAGAGTGAATATACCCTCCATATTCTTTTTTGGAGGCTACTTCAAACCAAATTTAAATTTTCCAACCCTGGAAGCGAATTTTTAATGGTTTTGCAAATCCAACTCTTAATTACGTATAAAATGGTTTTACTTAACAAAAAATATAAATTTATACCCTTTTGCGTCACTTTCAAAAATATTCTACCAAAAAATATATCAGTCGTCCAACCCTGGAATCGAAATTTTGATTTTTTTAAGTTCTTAATACTAATTTTTTTTCTTCCTGAATTATAAAGATTTCAGTTAGTTAACAACCCTGGTAGCGAATTTTTAATCATTGTATTTTTTTGTACCGATGCAACTCTTAATGAAGTCTAAAATAGTTTTACTTCCACTTCCATGTACCAAAAAAATAGTTCAGTTCTTCAACCCTGGAGTGGAAATTTTGATTTTTTGAAGTTTTAATACCAATTTTAGTTTTCAAAAATCTAAAATAAATTTAATTATATAAAAAACCAATTTTCCATCCCTGGAATAAACATTTTTATTATTTAAGTTTTTAAGACAAATTTGATTCTTTCCAAAGTATCAAAAAGATTTAATTAGAAAAATATAACAAAATTAATGGTTTTTGCTAGTTAATTTTACGTCCAGAATCAGGTGTAAGTTTCCCAGCTCTGGAACCATATTTTGGATTTTTCTGAATTTCAATACCACTCTATTTAAGTTCATTTCGAATTCACCAAGAATGAAGTCCATAGCTCTTCTGGGCAGTTGGGAAAACCGCTTTGACGCACAGACAGACGGACATCGCTCATTCGTCATCGCTATTTATCAGGTCCCATGCTAATATTGAGGAAATCACACACGGAATGACAAACCTATATATACCCTTTCACGTTTTTGGGGAGGGTATAAAAGCACTATTGAAAAAATATCTTTCCTTAATTTTTTTTATATATCTCGCACTCTATGAGTCTGAACCGTTTAAACGTCACTAGTTTGGTTCGAACACTTTTTTTTAGAATTTGCCGATTATGAAATCACTAGAACTTATTAGTTTTTGGAATCTATTGGCAAAGCAGTTTAAAAGTTATTCTAACAGAACCACTTTTGAAAAAAAAAATTTTCATAGTTTTTTTTATACATATTTCCCAAAATATCGGTCCGAAAAGATTCCAATTTACAGAAAATCTTTAAAACGCGACTACTTTGCTTCGATTCGGTTTAGCCGTTGAAAAGATAAAAACAGTAACGTATTCTCAGTAGTAGTGACGAAAGCGTCTTAGGAACTCAAAACGCCAAGATCTAGTGAAAACTCGATTTTTTCAAAACGGAGTAAAACAAGTAATTACACTTTTCTGAAATTTTTCAATTTTCATATTTTCTTTAGTTCGTGAGTTAAAACTAAATTTTTCATACCGAAATGATTATAATGGTATTGCATTAAGGTATTTCACTGCCGGTATTTTTGAACCGAAAACAATTGGTATTGGCGTGGCTTGGCGCATTGGTATTGGCGTGGCGTGTATGTGAATAATCAGTTTTTATTATTGCATATATTATTTTAAAAACAAATTCCTTTTTTAATTATTTTCTTTTATTTCTTATAAGGTGAAATAACATGTTCGAAGAAATTTATATTAAAAATACAATTATATTAGTAGTACAATCATCGTAAACTATTTAGTTAATAATTATGAAAATAAGAATTATGGGTAGGAGTAAGTTTTAAAATTCAATACATACATAAACATACATATGTAAATTTTTAATTAATTTAATAAATATGGCTACAACAGTGCCTTTTTTGTTTTATTTATTTATTAATTTTTTTTAGATAATTATTATGAAAATCACCGGTATTACTTGAAGAAATATGTAGTGTAAATACTTTTAATGCACTTTGAACTAAACACTGTATAAAAATTCAAATGTTTAAAAAAGTAAACTGTATATATGTATAAGTTAATATTTAAAACACAAATTGTACCACTTAAAATTACTATGAATCAATATCTTCTAAACACACAAATAATAATAATTAAATCTATTATTTGAAAAATACGTAATATTAAATTATTTAAATACATCACAATGGATCGTGTTGTGTTTTGTTGATTTGCAAATAACAAGTCGTTTGTATGATAATCAATAATTTTTATATTTACATAAAATATCTAATTTAGGTTTGTTCTATATATTAATAGCATTAAATCAGGGATTTCCATTTCTTTGCACAATTGTGTACACCACTACTAACACATATTTTTATACTCTTCAATTCAGTCGTCGATGTGACTTCGACAAGTGTACATGGCTAGCGGATGCTATATTATTTTGTTGCAGCTTACACTAAAAAAATATTGTGCATACCACTACAAATACATATTTTTGTTTCAGGTTAACAGAAAAAACTTTATGATGGCACTTAAAAAATATTGTGCGATCAAAAACGCTTTTGGTAACATCCAATGCCTTATATGCTATGCAACATTTAAGGAAGGAACGGAATATGTTATTAAACGGCATTGCGATCGTTTTCATAAAAATATAAATAATTTAAATGATAAGGAAAGAGAAGACCTGTTTTATAAAAATAAAACAATTTTTTTAGAAAAATTGAAAAAATGGTTATTAGAAGAGGAAATTTATGAACCAAAATCAGTTCCCAAATTGAAAAGGAGATTTCAAGTTTAGTAATATTGGATATTGTTAAGAAAGGAAGACCATTGTGGGATGGTGTTTTTATCAAGCAATTGCTGAAAAAAATTTGGGAAAGGCTTAATTATAATACTAAATTTATAGAGTCTCTTCCCCTGTCCAGTCAAACTGTAGGCCGTCGTACTGTTCAATTAGGAACATGTGTAGAATCTGCAATTAGGGAAAAAGTAATTAATTGCGAATTTTTTTCAATTTGTTTAGACGAAAGCACTGACATAAATGATCTGTGTGAACTTGTAATTTGTATTCGATGCGTAGACAGCGAATACAATATTTTTGAGTCAATGTTTACTTTAGAAACATTTTATGGAAATGTAACTGGTACGTTGTTGTATGATGTTGTCACAGAAAAGCTTCTTTCCATTGTAGACATAAACAAATTCGCTGGAGTCTGCACAGATGGAGCCAATGTAATGTTGGGCAAATATAATGGGCTTATAGGCCAATTAAAAAAACACGAATTTGCAGTTCATAATTTTCACTGCCTAATTCACCAGACCGCTCTTGCATCGAAGTTCATAAATAATACCCCAGCTATGAAGACAGCAGAGCGTATAATAAATAAAATTCGAGGCGGACATCAAGCGCTTACCCACCGAAAATTTGTAACCTTTTTAAAAAACAAAAATGCTGTTAATTGTGACCTGAAAATGTTTACAGAAGTTCGGTGGCTAAGTCGCGGTGATTGCCTGAATAGACTTTATGATTTAAGAGAAGAAGTTCTTCAGTTCCTAGAAACTGAGAAAATAGAAAAAGTTTTAGTACAGTGTTTAAAAGACAATAATTTTATTTTAGGCTTAGCTTATTTGGCAGATACGACAAGTATGTTAAATGAACTTAATTTGGAATTGCAAGGACAGGAACGCAATATATGCGACTTGTCAAAAATCATTCACAATTTTAAAACAAAACTTTTTCTAATTTTTTCCCAAATTAAAACTGGTGATTTTTCCAATTTTCCAAAAACTTCACTTGTTTATAGAAATCTCGAAATCGACAAAAGATATGAATATGCCGAAATATTTGAAACACTTTTCAATAATTTTCAAGACAGGTTTCAAGATTTTGTAATTTTACAACCGCTATTAGATCTTTTCGAAACCCCTTTTCGTTGCGATGTAAGCAACTACGAATTTGATATTCAATCAGAACTAATCATACTACGAAGCGAAGTAAATGCTCCAGACGAAAATAATATTGTAGAGTTCTGGAAAGATTTGGATGGCGAGTTCTATCCTGAACTAAAAAAAATTCATTTAAGTGCCTCTCTTTATTCGGCTCTACTTACCTATGCGAACAAATTTTTTCGGATTTAAAATTTATTTGTTCCAAGCAACGTAATAAATTAAGTTCATCCCATTTGAAAAGCATTCTACTATTACGAAACTGCCATAAAAGTATAAATTTAGAAGATTTTATTTTATAAGTTGTATAACACAAGGGAAGAAAATTAAACATTTTTTGTGTTGATAGAAAATTTGTAGCAGTTCTTTACCAATTCAATGTCGCTGATTTTAAAACTGCACTTTTTTTTCTATCAGCTGTGATTTGCGTGCAATATTTACTTTATATGAATTTTTAAAACATAAAATTCTTTAAAAAAAAGTGCAATTTTAAAATCAGCGACATTGAATTGGTAAAGAATTGCTACAAATTTTTATCAACACAAAAAATTTTTAATTTTGTACCTTTGTGTTATACAACTTATAAAATATATTACTAACATTTTATTTCGGCTGTAAATGAATGTATTCTCTAAATTTTTTTACTCTCTGGTACTCACTACTACACAACCAAAAATTTTTTGGAAATCCCTGCATTAAATTATGCTAATTGAATTTTAGATACATACATATTTGAGAAGTATGAATAAAAATGTTTTCTGTAACACCTTTTATCGAAAATTCTTTGCATAGTTTTAGGATTGTAAGAGTTCTCTAAGATTATGTAATGTATTTCCGATTTGCAGTAAATTCAATAGTAATGTCCTTTAGTCGCACATATTTATTTTGAAAAGTAGGTAATAGAGTAAAGTTTATTGATATAAGTTTAAATTATCAGTAGGGTCTTCTATTCTGCATAAATAAGTAATCTGTATGTTAGTTGAAAATACAGTAAAACTCGGTTATAACAAACTCCATGGAACCAGCAAAAATAGTTCGTTTAAGAAAAGTTCATAATAACGAAACCAAATTTTAGCTGTGTATGTGTGTACACTGCCCAGCTAGCAATTGTGAGATTGTTTATGATAATATCAGTAAATGAGTCTTTTAGGATTCCTTTAGATGATCAAAAACTGATTAATCAGTTTGGTGATCTAAAAAAGTTTACAAAAAGACTCATAGAATGCGACTAGTTTAAAAAAGCAAAAACAAATCTTGCAAAATGTGTGTAGTCATAATATAATCACGCAAATGATGGTAATATTACTTTTTTTATAGTGTTTTTTTCTGTATAAAATCAGAAAAATGAGTCAGAAAAGACTCTTTCTGGAGAGTCGCATGAAGGTTACCATTTTCTCAAACAAAAAATTAATTTTTGACTCAATCGTGCGGTGGAGTGGAAAAAGACTGATATTTGATTAAAATTTTTAAAATTCTAACTGGGTGGACACACATGAAGCACAAACAAGATATTCCTCTTATTTATCAAAATGTTTGTTAACATTGGATTTCATGATGTACTGATATTGTAAAATAAACTAATGATGCACTGTAAGCTTTGCTTTGAAAATGCAGGTTGCTTGCAAAAATCGCTTTCGGTTTCAAGATGACAGGAAGTGTTTCGATATAAATTTGTCAACTGATTTTTGGAACGTAAATTGAAGCTCTCCCTTTTAAGAACACGTTTTTATAAGTTCGTTATTGACAGCAATTCTGTATTTTATAAAAAGGTAACAGTATATAAAATTTATTTTGTGGAACCGTAAAAAGTAGTTCATTACAAAGGAGGTTTAGTCATAAGTGAGTTCGCTATAACGAAATATTTTTGTATGAAAACAGCAAAAAAAGTTTGGACCCAACACCTTACAACCGGGAATTTGTCATAACCTAGTTCGCTATAAGCGATTTATACTGTATATTTAAAAATGCCTGACTGTGGTTTGTGTATAAGTACATATTATCATCAAACCCCTCAAAACAAGATCCATTATTCAGTAACTAATTGTCAACATCGCCTCAAGACCATATCGAAAATAGGACACTTATTCAATGCTTGGGGCAACAATTACCTGCTTCTGAGATCCTACTTTCTAAGGCCTGCCACATACCAAGAAGAAAATGTGTACAGAAGTGTTCTACTTTTGATATTGTCTGCTATCGAAAAGGAGGCAGAAATGATACAATAGTCCGAATTTTCGAGAGGTACGCGAACACCCATTGTTCGTTTGTCTGGATGTGAAGAAATAAAAGGTTCAGGGTATATTGGTGCCCATCAATAAACGACATATGTGTTGCCTCATTAACAAACTGCTCGAGGTTATACGCTCCGAAATTGTATGGCTCGAATCAAGAATAACAACGATTCCACTGTTCGGGTAATGTTCTAGGAGCATCGGTATGGAATCAAAAAAGGCGTCGAAGTTGTAGATAACGTTTTCTCTTTCCACGTTTGGACTTCTGTATAGAAGCCCAAAAAACCAAAAATTTAACCAGATTTGAATTCTGGACCAAACGTGTCTAGTACACAACTTCATTGCTCATATGGATTGCAACGCTGCATGAAGAAAAAAACCTGTGGGTAGCATTTTCGGACACCTGCGTCTCACATAAAGCGAAAATATCCGGCTGACGGAGTCAAACGTGGGCACAGAAAAATAATTTGATCGCAGCTCGTATGTGTTGCAGAAATCTATTTTAAAACGAACTGCCATAAAATTGCGGGAGAAAACAAAACGAACGTTTAAACTTTGTGTCCAGTGATCGCCACTAAACATGAAAAAGTGGTGATCAATATTAGTATCAACAGTAAAATGTTGGTTTGAATTTAGTTATTTTATTGTATTCTTAGTTATTACAATTTATCAATTTTTTCGAATATTTGTGACGGTACATAAATATGTATAAATATAAATGTTCTGAACAAGTTTATATAGTAATTCTGAGTCGATTTCATCGAATAACGCATGTGCACAGGCCGAACGATAAGACACTCTTCAAATCGAAATTTAAAATAAGATTGGTTTCAGTAAAAAAAAAAATTTTGTGTTTATTTGGTATGAATTATTTCTCTGATTAACTTAATGAGGTATTTAAACGTATTCGCTTAAATAGCGCAAATTTTGCCGCGCTAATTAACCGTTGAATAGTCTAAATACATACGAGTATTTGGGTCTTTGTAAAAATTTGGTTCCACATTCTTTTTTGTAAATACTTAAATATTGAAAGTTTTTTTTTATTAAATTTTGATTTGTGTTTTTTATATTTATAAAAAATTCAATTAACCGAATCAATTGTTTGCTAGTTTATTTTCATTTCGTTCTATTTTGTATTTCTTGTAAACAGCTCTATAGTTCGTTGCTTTCGACGAATTAAAAGTAAAGCCATGATTCATCATATAATTTGGTCATATAATCTGCTAAAAATATTTGGGGTATTCACACTGTAGTCATAAAATCATAAATCACAATATAACAGCACTAAAACTATGACTAGTGTGAACAACCCGTCATAACTTAGTATGCTATTTCAAACATCAATCAACTGATAAGATACAACACATTTGTAATTAGCTGTTATCAAAGCAGAAGAAAATTAATACAAAGATGAATCGTCTAAAAACTCCATTTCTATTTAAAATTATCAAATTTGACTTTTGTTGCACAGGAATATCAAAAAGAATTTGAATGTAAAAACAACAGCTGCCTTGATATGAGCTGAATAAATTTTTCTTTGCGGCGTCATACGGAAAAACGTTCAGTGGCTGCCAGCAACATAAGTTAAACGAGAAAGATTTTTCACTTGTATATATTAAGTTTTTGCTATTTAGTTCTCTTTTAATTTTTTTATGTTATAAAAATATTATTCAATGTACAGACATAAAGGTATGAATAATTTTTTAGCCTTTGTTTAGTCGTGAATCATATATATATAAGTAACGGCGACAAACATATACTATCGCCGTCTCACCTAAAGATTTTTAACCGTTCGACTCAGATCTCTAGAGCAGGGAAAGGCAAATGCAGGGCGCGGCGCCTTTTCATTTACTCTTCTGTTACGTACGTGTGTACACGTATTGTAGAGCTGTAAACAACTTTAATCAGTCTAGTTTCAGCATTCAAACAGGCAGGTTGTGTTTATCGCATACTTTAAGAATCAGCGTTGCCAGTAAGCAATGTGAGTCCGATCACAGTTGAGAAATCTTTATGAAAAAAATGTTTGCTGATTCTAGTACAGGGAAAGGCAAATGCTTTGGCGAAAAGTATGAAGAGATGCGGAAAATTATGAATGACATTCCCTTATGACCACCTGGTGTTTTGTTAACAATTCGAACCGCAATTCATTGTGTTCATTACATTCAAACTTTTTGCAAATAATGCCTGTTGATGAATAATGCAATGAAAAATATATATGTACGTATGTGTATTTGCATTACTCTTTGTCAAATGTCCTACAAAACCTTCTTATTTACACAGCATCACTGCATACAGAGCCACAAACATCATTTTGCCCCAATGCCATGCCGATACTAATTTTCTAATATATTGCAAATACCCATAATAAAATTAAGTTAGTTTTTGGAGATTTTAAAGTTTTAATTGGGGAGAAGTGACGAAAGTTGATAGGCAATACCGATTCGTGGTGAGAGCGCAGAGAGTAATAAGTAATACAATCGCAAAATGTAATAGTATAGGTTGCCTTTCCCTGCTCTAGAGCTATTATATGATAAAACAAAAACATACCTGAAAGAGTGCTATTATTTTATGACTTTTTTGTATGCAGCACAACATTTTTAAACTTCTAAAATATTATGACCTTATGACAATATGACAAAATAGCACGAAGTGTGAATACCCCAATTATGAACTCGAAATATTTGAGGTATTCACACTGTAGTCATAAAGACATAAGTCATAAAATAATAACAACTAAAAATGTGACTAGTGTGAACAACCCGTTTTAACTTAGTATGCTAATTCAAACATCGATCAGCTGATAAGATAACAACACATTTGTAATTAAGAATTAATCGTCTAAAAACTCAATTTCTATTTAAAATTATTAAATTTGTCTTCTGGTGCACAGGAATACCTAAATGAATTTATATAACTAAAACAGCTGTTTTTTTATCTTGGACCAGCACTCAGGGGATGACCCCTATATATGCAACGCATTGCGCCGGAACTGAAAACGAGGGTATAGTGTTGAGGGGACAGATTAGGAAAGATGAGAAGATAGGGTTTTTTTTGTAGCTATTTCAACTTTTTACTTCGCTGGCTAATTTTTGCTACAGGGCCGACGAAGGTGGGTGCTATTACTCTACTTTTAGTACATGATGCTGTCAATCGCTGCCAATTATGTTCAGTGACCAGTGACTATGCCTTCATCATTGAAAGAGGCTGACAACAACTAACACAACAACACACTAGTGCTGATCAGTAGAATTTAACACAATATTTCATAACTCAGCGCGGGCTCAAACTCAGGGCCCTCCGCTTCATAGTCTCGTGTTCTACTACTTCAGCCAACAGCCTTGATATGAGCTGTATAAATTTTTTGCGGCGTCATACGGAAAAACGTTCAGTGGCTGCCAAGTACGTAAGTTAAACGAGAAAGATTTTTCACTTGCATACGAGTATATTTAATTTTTGCGATTTATTTCTCTTTTAAATTTTTTTTTATGTTATAAAAATGTGATTTAATGTACAGACATATAAGTATGAATCATTTTTTAGTCTTGAATCATATATAAATAACGGCGGCAAACATATACTATCGCCGTCTCGCCTAAAGATTTTCAGCCGTTCGACTCAGATCTCTAGAGCTATTTTATGACAGAACAAAAACATACCTGAAAGAGCGCTATTATTTTAACACTTTTTTGTATGCAGCACAACAGCAACTTCTTTAAACTGGTCTAAAATATTATGACTTTATGACAATATGACCAAATAGCACGAAGTGTGAATACCCCAAATTGGGTATTCACAGTGCACCAGAAGACAAATTTAATAATTTTAAATAGAAATGGTGTTTTTAGAATTTTTGGAATTTTCAAACAACTTTATTACAATTATCTTTTGCTTTGATAACATCTAATTACAAATGTGTTGTTATTTTATCAGTTGATCGATGTTTGAAATAGCATATTAAGTTATGACGGGTTGTTCACGCTAGTCATATATTTCGTGCTATTATTTTATGACTACAGCGTGAATCCCCCAAATATTTTTTTTAATTTCATTTTGTCTGTAAATTGTCTATTCTAGTTATACGCTATTCATATGTTGTGGTTCAAAGTATTGTCGTTGCTTTCATATTAATATTTTAGGCAACTGTACATCATCATAAATATTTAAATATCAATTTATTTTCGCCACAGGTCTAGAATAAATATGCCTTGTGCATGCAATTAATAACAAAGCCACATATAATAGGTCTGTTCCAAGTGCATAAGAAAACAGACCGAACTCGCAGAATTGGTCCAGAAGCGTTCCAGGTAATAATTTTTTTGCCTTTCTTTTTTAGAGAAAATAAGAGAGTAATATTTTTAATTTCCTGTAAAAAGTTGAACGAATTTTTTCTTTGGGTAAATTCAGGCAAGAACTAATTTAAAATTAATCAGAACATATGAAATAAAAGGTGTAGTTAATTTATTTGAACAACAAGTTTCTTATAAATTTATTAGAAATTATATTTTATTCAAAGTTTGTTATCAAAATAATATAAAATTATTTGATGTCTTGATTAGAACAAAAAACTAAATTAAATTGAACATTCGTGATTAAATAAAACTTATCCATTATTCACAAAAATTAAATAAAATTAAAATACGTATTGAAAATCAAATTTAGAATTAAAGTAATGAAAGTATAAAGTACCTACAAAAGGAAATATTTTTTATTTCAAAATTTATTAAAGAGCAAAATGGAATGTTTTTCTAACTTCCCGCTAAGAAAAATTTTGAATAATTGGGAATGATTTTACCCCGTTCTGAAGAACAAGAGTTTTCAGCCGATCCTTGCGGTTTGAGTTCCTAGGAAGCTGTATAACTTTTGAACGGCTGAACCGAATTGAAATAAATTAGGTGCTTTTTCAAACTTAGATTTCCTGTAAATTGGAACCAATTCCGGCTGGTAGATTTTAAGAAATTGTTTTTTCGAATGTGCTTTTTACAATATCTTTTAAACGTCGTTATTGATCGATTCCACAAATCAGCTCCTGACTTCTAGAAACATCGTCGGTCTTCACTAACCATCGATCAAAACATGTTAATGCGTTCGTGAGATACCGTGAACGAAAAAATAGAAGATTTCTATTATATTGAGGTTCCCTGTGAGTTGGAACAGATTCGGACAGTAATATTTAGAAAAATCTCAACAAGCTAAGAAAAAAATTATTTTTCAAATGCGGTTTTTTTCAACAATTTTTAAACAGGTTCATTGATCTATTCTTGACATTAAAAAGCACGTCCATCGACACTATTCGGGTCAAAATGGGTAATCGTTTTCCATATTTTTTAAAGGCTTGAACTTAAGGGCTTTAGACACGGTCAAAATGCTTGTTGAGATTGGTTGTTATGGTATGACTGAAAATTTGTTAGCATGTGTGACACCAACGATGCTTGATGGAAAATCAAAAAATTGCAATTTTTGGGATGCTTGCAGTCACTTGTTATATATTTGTATGTGTTAACCCGTCAAGCACAAACAAATTTTCATTATAATTATATTTTCATTGTGAACACTTGTCAAAAAAAATCGGAATTTAAGAGAAAACTGAAAAATTTTGTTTCATAAACAAACTATTTTTTCATATCAAATAAAATAATTAATTTCCTGAAGAAGTCACACAAAGGAGTGACGAAATATTGAAATTAAAAATTTAACTAAAATAAAGAGACCTTAAGCTTAAAAATATCAGAATACAATAATAATTAAAAAGATGTCAAGAAACCAGAAAAATTTAGAAAACTGAAAAGTTACTCATACAAAAAAGTGTAGAATTAAAAGAAAAAAATAGAAATGACTGATGAAAGAAGAAGTGTTAGAATTTATTAAAGTGTACCAGTCTTTGCCTGCACTTTATTATTTAGAGGCATTTTTTATAGTTACCTTTTAGTTGATTGACCAAAATCTTTCTTAAATGTAAATAAAAATCCTTTTAGTTACAGTTTTTTCCCGACGTTTCGAAGATTTTTTGTCTACTTTTTCAACACAGAATAAAAGATATTACAGCGCACCGTACATACCTAATCTTACTGATAATATAACAACAAGGAACACAATAAAATCATCTAACATATGTTTTGCATACAAACCAAATCAAACAATAAACACAGTCTTCTCAAAAACAAAAACACCAACAGCAAAGAACAAACAAGTAATGTTGAGCACGAAATACAATGTAAAGGTGGAAATAATGATAATTATGATCTCATTTACATTGGCACAACAAAAAGAGACAAAGGCACTCGCACAACATATGATGCCAACTGGACATACAGCTGACATTGATAATGTAAAAATATTGGACATACGGGCCTGTTCTGTAAATCACGTCGGGTTGAAATCGCGTGAATTCAAAAATAAATCATGGTCCGTTCTTAAAATTGGATACGGCAGTTTTCTTCTGGATATGATATTTGAAGCTATATACATATAACAGCAATATTGAAAAGTTTCTGGAAACATATTTCTATCAGTGGTCTTATAGAGAACATTGCGAAAAAGAGATACACAATTGAAAGCTTTCGCATACAACAGAAAATAAGTAAAACGATGAACTTAAAAGAGGACACCGACGATATCAACGCAAATTACAAGGTTGTTCTTAACGAATAAAATGTAAATATGGTGATATTTTCTAAGATGTGTTTAAATGTTTTTTTATGTATACCTTTAAACAAATTTAAAATTATGATAAATAATTTATTATTAAACATAATTCTAAATGTTAGAAAATTTCTAAAAATTGTAAGTAATTTATTAAAATATCTATAAATATTGTATGTTAAAAGGTTTTTATTAAATTAAATAGACGATCCCTTGAAAAAGTAGACAAAAAATTTAGGAAACGTCGGGAAAAAACTGTAACTAAAAGGATTTTTATGTACATTTAAGAAAGATTTTGGTCAATCATCTAAAAGGTAACTACTCAAACAAATTAAAAAACTGGCCTTATGAAAATTTATAATTTTTTAACCATTTTTTATAATATTTTAACCAAACAAACAGCACAAAATCAAAATAAATGCTTGATGGGCCATCAACCAAGTTAACATCAAGCCCACAAGCATACGTACACGAGCTTGACAGTAAGCATTTTGACCGTGTCTAAACCCCTTTAGAAGTATATTTCTGCAGTTATTTTTTTCTTTAGTATAAAAACATGCATACGTTCATTCACTTTTAACAGCAGCTGCCAATGATGCGAACTGGCTGCTTTTAAAACGTGCATATGGTTTCTTTTTGCGTTTTAGAAATTTTCAATTTTTTTCGAAAATTCACACTATAATTTGCTTCCTGCTCCCAAAAGTCCAGACTGTTTTGTTATGCAACTGGAACAGACGTAATACGTATGGCAACCATTTAACATATGGTCGCAAAAGCACAAAATTTTACATGTATCCATATTCTCCCAACTAATTTTATGTTATTGCATTTGAACTAAAATTTCGTTCTGTACATATTTATTTTTCTAAAAAAAATTCGCCATTTAAAATATTAAAATCCAACTTTTAAATCGAGTTCAGGAATTGTTAATAAACAGTTGAAAAAATAGGAATTTGTGTCCTAAGTCACAAAGGAACCCACCCAATTAACAGACCAAAGTGGAACAGCGACATTCCCTTTTAACCCAAATATTTGTCTAAAGTAATTCAGACAAAAAATGTAGTTTTTCCCTAACTAAATAAAGGTTTGATTACTGTTTTCATGCCGATTTTCGATTATCGAGTTACCATCATATTTCAATATTTTGAAAACTAGTTTTGACTTCCCTTTGAACTTAGTGTATTAGTGCAACAAAATTCGAGGTTCGGTCTCTCAATTATGGTTTGCACCCCAACCATGATTGAACCAAAAAGTTTCGCCATACAAACTTTTGAAAGCGGACCATCTTGTTTCATTATACCTATATTATATACATGTATGTATATAAATCTTTTGATACGTTCAGGCGAATCCTTGTTAAAAAATTCTGCCAATTACCCAAAAAATTCTTTTAAATCGATTTTAATGAATAGTTCTTTTATTCCAAATCGTGTAAGCAGTCTACGACATACACACGTGTGACATGCAATATATAGTTTTAATACTTCACTGCCACCACTTTGAGAAACTTAAGCTGCCGAAATTCACTGGAGTGG
This sequence comes from Linnaemya tessellans, assembly GCA_951800035.1. Lineage (NCBI taxonomy): Eukaryota > Metazoa > Arthropoda > Insecta > Diptera > Tachinidae > Linnaemya > Linnaemya tessellans. The sequence continues at coordinate 40,472,169 of OX637533.1, read as the reverse complement.
AACTTATAGCATTGAATCTTGTGATAAATCTCTGTTTACAAGTTATACTGTCGCTTGCATAGCTCTCAGATGCCTGCAGAATGTTCCACACTGAATAGATGAGTGTCCATTGCCGACACAACGGTTAGTGCGTCCTATAAGCGGACATCTTATAAATATTTGTAAAGAAGTTAATTCGATTCAATTCAGATAACCATTTTTGGGATGACACACAACTCTTTTCTGAGTTACGCATTCAACACGAAATCAACATAACATCAAGAGTAGTCTCCAAGAGCTTGACGAAAGTCTCCGGACAAAAAGTTTTCTAAGGGAGAAGGGTGCCAATTTGTTTCCCTTAGACAAATTGTATTGAAAAATACTTTTCAAAGTGTCGGTGCACAGATGCCGACGGGGTGATTCAGATCGTATGCCGCCGATGTTATTAATTTTTAACCAATCCTGTGACGAACATAGTTAATACCTCAGAAAACCCGTAAATCTATAGTTATCTGAGGTGTTGAAATTAACTATGAAATTAAATATCTATGGTTTGATAAGTAATTACTTGTTGAAGCTTTTAATGTAATCAATTATAAAACGCTGTATAAACAACATACAACTTTATTTAACGTGCATACATGCTAATACAGATACGATGCGCTTTTAAATCTACTTTAATGCAAGTTTCCATATTTTCTTAAATTTTTTGAGAATATTTAATTTTTGTAGTTTCTGTTTATTTCTCAAACAGCTGATTGCTTTTCTATTTACCCAAATTATTCGGAAGAAGAAGTACTGGCTGTATCGCGCAAGAAGAAGAAGAGCATTACACTCTCAATATCTCTCATTTATCCAATTTTAGAGTACGGAAACACTTTTCATGTAGGGTAAAGGCCGAGACAAAGAATCCATTATACTTCATACGTTGTCCCATTCAGTACTTCTACGTCAACACAAAGTACGAAAGTTGGCCAACTTTTGACGTACGTTGAATACTTTGACAGATGTCAGTAAGTGTTTTGATTGACTTATTTTGCATTGGGTGTTCAGAAAAAATATATATATAAAATATTTTATAACATAAATTTAAGTTGAATAAATCAAATGAAGAACAAACTGATTTAATATCCGTGAACAAAGTACTCATTGTGCCAAACTTCTCTGTCGCACATAGGGGTATTTTGCCAATCTAGCCGTACATTAATATTTTTGTTTGCTTATATTGCTTCTAAAAAGTTATTGGGTGCCCCTTTGATGAAATTTGACAGAAATATGTATTATGGTCATAGACTATTTAAGCTGGAAAATCGGACAAAGTTCCCCTTAAAAGAACTAATCCTACCTTTGCAAAATGAAATTTTGTTTTAAGTTTGCCGTACTTTTGTTTAGAAAACGGAACTGTTAACGTCGGCGAAAGTTCAGAAACCTAAACATGAACCCAGGAAATCGTAAAATACCATTTTTCCCCTGCCCCCTCTTGTGGGCGGTGACATAACATATTATTTGTGAAAATAATGCAAATATTAAAAGGAATGAATTTCTTACGCTTTATTACCATAAAAATTACATTTTTTACCTTTTGTAGGAAGGGTGAGCGTATTCAATTTACTCAACTTTCCTGACTTTAACAGTATCGTAAAACGATAAATCTGAAGCAAACGCCTTAAAAATTCACTATACGATGCAGAGTTTTGTTGTCTGTGGACCTGCGTACATAAATTTTCACGTTTCTCAATTTTAAATTTTAGCCTAATGCCCGGCCAGAATGGCTAAATACCCCACTGTGCGTCGGTACGTATGGCGGAGTCTATGTGTCTCGGGCTTAAGTAAAAAACCTAATTTTACAGTACGGGATCAGTTTTAGTGTAAGAGAGCAATGTTGAGCACAGGATCACATTTAATAAAAAACCTTCATGATTAATAAAAACAAGGATGATAAATTTACTTTGCGTAAAACTTATGCCACAAAAATTAACAATTACAATTTGCATATCGGTTGATATTTCTTTACCTTAAATATGAGTCTCCAATAATGAACAAATTAATTGTTATAACAACTAATATACGTACGGAATTATTAGAACATCGCTGATATCATTTCAATGAGAACAAAAAGGAAAATTTTCAAATCGCTATGAAATGCATATTACGTTCTCCCCACAAAAAATTTCTTTTAGCAATTCTCTCGTCAAGACTGTCGAATAACGAAACGAATACGTCCCAACGTCATAGGCAATCAGGCCTATCACAACTCTAGTTCATAAAGGACGTGCCAGCGGCAGTGGCCTTCAAAAGTACTGTTAGAGGCTACATTATTGAGTTAATACAGTGAAATTTTTGTAGTGTCGTTGAAAATGATTATTTGCTAGTAATGTATTTATGTACCATGTTCAGCCTACATAAAGTTCGAACAGCAAAACTTATCTGGCTAAGAAACTCCTGGCATTGGGAAAAATGTCATTATACCATTGATTGCATTCAAACATTTCTGTGAATACCAGGCTTTGCAGCGTTAACCTAGCCATCAATTTATGCAGGACACGGACTGTTCCAGGGATACACGACTGGTTTTCTCGTCTGTTACGATCTATGAAAAGTTCTGACTTGTTCTAAAAGATGAAATTGCACAACTTCATAAAAAGATGTAGATAGTTATCAGCACACAATGCCACAACGGGCCTAATAGCCACCTAGCGTATTCCTTTCATGCGGATTGTCCACTTAAATTAATCTAATAACATTATATGTAAATATTATTTAAGATGAGTTAAAATAAGGATAATGAACAAAACCTATCTGTAATAAACGTCCGACAGCCCCGAATTCATGTTAGAGATTCTCCGCTTCATGAATAATTGCTCTTTATACTAGCTGGAGTTTCTACGGATTCTTCTGTATCTGCGTGCTTTTTGGTAAGACTCAAATAAATGTTTATTTGTTCACGCTTATTCCTCCTTCTTTCAACTTTAATCACAATTGGAAAATGTTAAGACAACATATAGATCGAACGGTTGCTTTTTTGTGTACCTGAGATATTGTATTGTTAATATTTAACAATATTGATATCTGGGGGTTTCTAATTCGACTGTTTCCCAGCTATTTATATTGCGATTCGAATGGATTTTCTTTCGAATCGAGTTATCATGTAACACCTCCGAAGTATTTGGGCGCAACTTGAATTTATGTATATATTTACCATCAGCACATCCAGATCCATTCACAGGGATCTGGATGCGCTACTTTTGACTTACAAGAGCTTTTTTTTTAACAGGCTGCCAGAGTTTTTTATTAACAAATCCAGCACACTTGGGACCTAGTAGATCCCTTTGTGTTACCCGAAAACATCACAAACACCCAAGGTCCTTGGCGGGAATCGAACCCACGACCTCTGTACTAATAGGCTAGCATCGCTACCTATCAGCCACAGCGGCACCTGTAACATTGTTTTTTCATATATTACAAGGTTTACAAACCTTGAACATCTACCTAACTCATTTAGACTAATCGCCACCAGCAATTGAAAAACTACCAGATAGTAACATAAACCGCCTTACATTGTACGTAACGCACGCACTTCTACAGACATGGTAGTCTTCCACAACATATCGTAGGATATGATCGATAAATTAATTGTTTCGGAAATTACAAAGTACTAGGCTGTTTGACATATTGTCAACCGAGTAACTCAGTCATCGATGGTGTAGATATTTAAATAACACACCAACTTTCACCTCCAATAACACGAAATATCCTAGTAAAAATATTTGATAATTTTTGTTTGTCTGCACTAAACATTATGATGGCATAGAAGAAAACGGAGCTAAGTGCATACAATGTTTGGTTTCCAGAAAGCTTACGTGAAACTTTAATAAAAATAGATCCATATCGATGAACTTTTCACAAGGCGTAGAAACCTCACCTCACCTTACAAATGCATGTACTTATTAATGAATCGAACAGACGGATCAACTTGTGGTGCAAAGATGTTGAGTAGATTTGGCTCCATAACAGCAAATTTGATATGTGAAGCAGAGATATATGGTACGAGATCTAAAGAGCTTTTCCCATGGAAATTTTGCCGACTTTCAATTGAAATAAAATAAATAGATCGATGCAGTGATTAATATCTTATAAGATAAGGTCGGTTCTTGTCATGGATTGTTTTATAATTCTACATGAACTTGGCACCCAAAACAAACGGACATTATGATGAATCTAGCTGACCGTTCAGTTATCCCAAAATTACCGCTAATGGACAAAAATGAGCTTAAATTACTAACAGTGCTGCGGTGTTACCCAAAACCAAACTATACAAACTATGAAATGCAAGAAACGCCGCAAACGCGGCGATAATTACGTGCCGACTGAAATTCCTTAGAGGCATCCTGATGACTTCAGATGAAATACACAATAATAATTTTGAGGTTTTTGGTGATGAATGTCAAACTGTTACTGAGTATAGCAGGATACTTTTAACAAAGTTATCACGTATTAAAAGATGACAAATGGTATGTTTTTTACTTCCATAAGCAAATGACGAACATTTTAAAATTCTCACATTCGATAAAGTATTAACGAAAGAATATTGTTTGTTTTCATATGTAGAATTATATGTTAATTCTGAGATGTCCATTCGTTGTGGATTGCAAAATGCAAATTTTTTTTTTTTTTTTTTTTTTAAGAGTAGGACCAGCACTCAGGGGATGACCCCTACATATGCAATGTGTTGCGCCGGAACTGAAAACGAGGGGATAGTATTAAGGGGACAGATGAGGAAAGATGAGAAGATAGACCGTTTTTTTGTAGCTATTTCAACCTTTTACTTCGCCGGCTAATTTTTGCTACAGGGCCGACGAAGGTGGGTGCTGTTACTCTGCTTTTTAGTACATGATAGTGTCAGTCGCCGCCAATTATGTTCAGTGACCAGTGACTATGCCTTCATCATTGAAACAGGCTGGCAACAACTAACACAACCACGCACTAATGCTGATCAGAAGAATTCAACACAATATTTCATGACTCAGCGCGGGCTCGAACTCACGACCCTCCGCTTCATAGTCTTGTGTTCTACTACTTCAGCCAACAGCACTCACATTTTGACGAATGAGACCGCTCTTTTTGTAAATATCCAGTATGCTGTATGGTAACATTTGTTTTTGAAACACCACGAACTCTCAAGAATTTCCTTTAAGATTAAGTACCTTCAAATACGGAATGCTATAATATAAGGCTGGTAACACAACTTGATAATTTTCCATACATTCTATTTATGAACATCTAATTTATGCATATAAAAAGTAAAGGTGGTTAAAGTGTTTACCAGAATCAATTGCCACTTAGAGTAGATAGATTAGAGTTGATGTTATTTGTGAGTATTTTTTAAATTTCCTTGTAAATTGTGTTACTTTTTCAATCAAGATTGTGAAGAAGAGAGGAAAAATCAAGAGCTAAAATACATACAGAAAAAATAAAAATAATATTTATGTAAAAGCACTATTTAATAATTAAAATGTATGTCATATAATAAATTGTAAACAATGTATGTATTGTTTTTAATTTAATAGAAACAAATCTTTTTCTTTGCCATATTTTTAATATTACATTATATATATTTTCTTTTATGATTTTAAATTCTAAATATACAAATAATTCGCGTGCAATTTTCATCTTTGTTTTTAATAAGATTATGTTTCGACTTTTTTTTTGCATTTTTAATATGAAGACAATAATTACAATTATAATAATTAGAATAATTTGCATATTATTTTGATTTAACTACACTCACAAAATTATTGAATATTTTACCAAAAAAAAAAAAAAAAAATACTTTCTATAACTTATTGTTAGTTAAAATAAAATTAATACAATAGGAATTAAAATAAAATAGTATTAGAAAGAAGGAGTTAAGTTTGAAAAAGTAGAAAATACGAACATTTGAATTTAATGGGGAGATATAGAGAAAGTTTAATTAAATATATTTATGTATGCTTGTGTGTTTGTTTTCTTATATCTTTAAGATCACAATGATGTTGAAGCACTAATTAAAAATAAAAAACATTTTCAATATCAGCAGCATCAACAGCAATTGGAGCACTCTTACGGTGGCATCAACTCTCATTCACGCCATCTTGATTCTTTTTATATATATATTAGCACAGTGTCAAATATTATTAATACCTAGATCATATATACTATTTTTGTTATGTGAATGATACAAATAGACTTTATACACGAGTATAACACCATGTAGCAGAACAAAGAGCGTGTAATGTTTATTTGTTATAAATAAAAAAATGCATTGTTGTTGTTGTTGTTGTTGTCCTTATTTTCTTTTATAAATTTTGTGTTGTTTTTGTTTACTAATTTTTTACTTGGCTCTATTAATGAAGTGTTACGCATGTAAACTTTATACCGCTTGTTGATCAGGTTGACGCTCCTTGAACTTAAGAGTTTCTTCAAAAATTAAAGTTTTTAATGTTTCTCTTGGAAGATCGTCGAGTTCCATGCCAATTCGGAAGGGTACTTCAGCAACGGGCTAGAAAAAATATTAATTAATTTATATCGGTATATGCAACAAAACAAATTTAAAAAAAAATATTTTTATAAGTTTCCACATGAGAAACTTAATATTCACGAAATTTGAAATTATCCATTTTTTGCCAATTCGTTAGAATTTATTACTACCTTTTTCGTTACACTTCTGATCGAGGTTTCACACATATTCTAAGGAATAAACCGCAAAAAGATATTAAGATAAACATTGCATTCGCTACCCTATTTTTGTTTTAATTTTTAATATACGTACATATAATTTACTTCATCGCTGTTACACACATTTTTCAAAATTTAATCACAAATAAAAGATTATACGAGGAGCTGTTTGATAAGTCTGTGTGACTTTTCCACCAGCAGTAACTTGAAATGCAAAACTGCTGCCGTCAACCATTATCTGCTACTGTCAAATTTGACAGTCGTTATAAGCAGACAACCTCGTGAATTTTAACAAAAATGGGAAAAAAACAAAGAAAGATTTAATAAATACTATGGGGATTCAATGCTTGTGAAAAAATAACTGGATGGTAAGACATTTGGGTGGATTAAAGATGTCGTAACCGAAACATATTTTGGGATCCTTGAGAAAACCTGTTATTTGCAGGGAACAAAAACCTGGAAAAACGCTGCACTATGTATTGATTTCAAAGCAGATTATGTTAAAAAATAAAAAGGTTATTTGGAAAAAATAAATTAATAAAATATTCATACAGTTATCTACCAGCCCTCGTGTATTTTATGAATTGAGAATACTGCTCTCATTTTTATACAAAGCATTTTGTTTTTCACATTTTCCATGGTATAATAAAAAAAGGTACTTCCATTCCCTCAATTTTTCTTGACATTCACCTTCTGACAAGAATAAGGATAGTGACATTTTCGTTAAAATTGTGCTACCGTATTGTCTTTATATTTCCCTTTTTTTGTTTTCTCCGATTTTTTTTAATGTTAAAAAATGAAATATATTTCAAATATACATCTGGAAATCCATATTTCAATATTTCAAAGCATATGAAATGAAGTGCATTAGGCAAGTTTATTATGTTTAATTTGTTGTGTTCTAGATACACGCCATGCCCATCGCTTTCCTAATTACGAAAAAACGAAAGATTTATATAGAATTACAAATATCGGATCTCTTAAAATTATTATTCTACATTGTATTCGACAGCAATAGCACAGAGATTGCAAAATTTTTCAAACTCTTACTCACTTATAAAATTGAATGCATATACATATATACACACATATATTTATATATATATATATATATATATATATATATATATATATACATATATATATATATATATATATATACATATATATATATATATATATATATACATATATATATACATATATATATACATATACATATATATATATATATATATATATATATATATATATATATATATATATACATACATATATATATATATATATATATATATATATACATATATATATATATATATACATACATATATATATATATATATATATATATATACATATACATATATGTATATATATATATATATATATATATATATATATGTATATATATATATATATACATATACATATACATATACATATATATATATATATATATATATATATATATACATACATATATATATATATATATATATATATATACATATATATATATATATATATATATACATACATATATATATATATATATATATATATATATACATATACATATACATATATATATATATATATATATATATATACATATATATATATATATATATATATATATATATATATACATATATATATATATATATATATATATATATATATATATATATACATATATATATATATATATATATATACATATATATATATATATATATATATATATATACATAAATATATATATATATATATATATATATATATACATATATATATATATATATATATATACATATATATATATATATATATATATATATATATATATATACATATATATATATATATATATATACATATATATATATATATATATATATACATATATATATATATATATATATATATCCGCAAGGATATTCGTATATGGAATCTTATGATATGTGTACGGATAACGGGGAGTAACGACCCCGCAGTTCCTGAGTTATAATAACGGGTTGGAGGAATTGAACGAAGATGCCCCAAAAAGACCTGTTATTCAGTGTGGCCCTTTATCTGGCACATTGGAAGATGGGTCTTTGAGACCCGTGGCATTACGACCAAGTCCAGTACGGCCTTAATTATGGTATTTCTGGAAAGATGATATTGAAATGGCAGAACCCTGGGCTGGTGGACGTGATATTCTGGGACTTAAGTATGTATGAGTGAATTTGTACAGAAATGGCTCACAGGCTAATGCCACAACTGCCTCCGTCCTATTAAAACTTGGCGAGTCTCAAAGTATGTTTGAAGTTCATCATTAAGTTGGTGGTGTAGGTCCAGATGCCAATTCCCGGTTAGCATGGATCTGGCTCTGGCGGAGGATCCATAAAGTCTTACCGTCAACCCTCGCATGGACCTCACTGCTTGCAAAGGGACTCATGGGATCTTAACGTGACTGCACAACGAACGGAGATAGCGGCTGCGAGTTTGAACCCAACCGAATGGATAATAAAAATAGAAATAACTTAAGAGCGGGCGCGGGAAGCTCAGGAAATGGAGAAATTGAAAATCCATTCCTGAAGAGGCCGGTGATCCTGAGGTCGCCCCCTACGGTGGTGAACATGCCGGATAGGGGAAGTTTTAGCTCCACAGCTAGTGGTGGGCAAGAGCCGACGAGCAAAGTTGCCAAATTAGGAGAGAGGATAGCAAAGCTATTAGACTTTCTCAAGACAAGGAGGAAAGTCCACAAGGATATAGTTTCGATGTCTCGGGAAATACAGGCGTTGTATATGCAGATGTCAGATGAGCTAAGCAGTGGAACTGCTAGTAAGGGCAAAGCACATTGCAACAAGCAGATGCAGACAGGGGATATGATAGGACCATCTCCCCCTGTCCCTGCAGGCGCGACCACGAAGCGTAGAAGAGATGAAAATACTCTTATGCCAAAGGGGAATAGAGCTAAGAAGAAGAGGAAGGATTTAGTAGATGATGTCGGAAGTAGTGAGGGTAGTTCTGTAGGATCAGCGTTACCGGATGGTGCTGCTATGCCGAACCCGACAACTAAGGAACCTGGTTGGATAAAGGTTCGTTCTAGGGCAGACAATAGAAACAGTATAAGAAATAAGCAGGTGTCACGTTCGGATGCCCTGGTTATTAAATCGTGTGGAAACGCTTCCTATGCTGATATTCTCAGGCAGGTGAAGAAGTACCCCAAGCTTATCAATCTGGGGGAGAATGTAAAGAGCATTCGGAAAAAAGAGAGAGGTGAGCTGCTACTAGAGTTGAGTAGACGTGCTCACCAAAACACAGGTGTCTTCAGGTCAGAAGTGGAAGCGGTACTGGGTGAAGCTGCCGAAGTGCGGGCCCTATCCCAGGAAGCTAGAATTGAAATTAGGGACATAGATGAGGTGACCTCTAAGGAGGACATCTATGATGCCATAGTTAGCAGATCCGACGAATTTATGGTACTGCAGATGACAGCAGTTAAATCACTGAGAGCGTATGGGGGCACACAAACTGCCACGATTGGCCTGAGTGCTCCTCTGGCTAGACGTCTTCTTGAGATGTCGAGGATACGCATCGGTAGGGTCGTATGTCGAATACGGGAAAAGATAGCACCGAAAAGGTGCTACAACTGTCTCGATTTTGGACATAGGGCGACGAATTGTAGCGGCCAGGATCTATCCGGAAATTGCTTGCGTTGTGGGGAAGCTGGCCACAAGATTGCAACATGTTCCAACAGACCTTCGTACATGCTCTGTAGAAAAGGTGGAAGTACTAATGGTGACCATGTCACCGGATGCGTAGTTTGCCCGTACTACAAGAGGGCGCTACAAAAGCTTAAGGGTACAGTACTTAATAATCAGGATGCGCATATTACAGCTAAATCTCAATCATTGCCAAGCAGCACAGGAGTTGCTTAGGCAAACCGTACGAGATTTAAAGGTAGACGTTGCTGTACTCAGCGAGCCATATAAGAAGATTGTATCTGCAAGTTGGGTTACTGATTATACAGATACAGCAGCTATATGGACTACCGGTTCTTTGATATTGAGGGAGAGGTTATCACCGCAATGTGGGTACACGCGGGCCACTGTTTCCGGCATATGTTTGTACAGCTGTTATGTTCCTCCTAGGTATTCTATTGATGACTTTCGTGTTATTGTAGACAACATAGTGATGGATGCTGCAGCCAGGAGTCCTTTTATAATAGCAAGAGATTTCAATGCGTGGACTGGGAATGGGGTTGCCCTTCGAGAAATGCGAGGGGAAGGATTCTATTGGAAGCCCTTTCTGCGCTGAATGTTGTACTCTTGAATTCTGGAGATGAGGAAACCTTCAAAAGAGGAAATGCTGGATCAGTTATTGACATTACGTTTGCCAGTGAAACCATCATAAACCGTGTAAACTGGAGAGTATCTGATCTTTACACTCACAGCGATCACAGTGCCATTATTATAGATGTGAATGATGATATACGTTGTGTCACCCTCCGGGCACAAGGTTTGACAGGATGGAAAGTGAATACCTTTGATAAGGATATTTTTTCCATCTGTATGGAGGATATGGCGGTACAATTGGTAACCCATATCACGCGGTCGTGCGATGCATCTATGGTGAGGCGGAAAGGATCCGCAAGGGGATCACCGCTAGCTTGAGGGCTGAGTGTATACGTGCCAGAACGCAATATACAAGAACTCGAGGTAGGTTGGAGAATGATGCACACCAACGGAATTATAGGGATAGGAGGAGGTCCTTAAAAATGGCAATTCATAGGATCAAAAGGCAGTGCTTTCTTAATATTTGTGATGAGGTAAATAATAATCCTTGGGGTCTTGCATATAAGCTGGTCACAAAGAAACTTAAATGCCTAGGCCCGTTGCAACCGAGTGAAGGACCAACCCTGGAGGGAATAGTAGACCACCTCTTCCCCCATCAGGAGGCACCACCTTGGGAGCACAACCCTCCTAACGAAACTTTAAGCTTTCCCTCGGTTACAATAACTGAGATCGAATACGTTATCTCTACGTTTAAGGACAGAAAGGCACAGGGCCTAGACTGTATTCCAAATATAGTGTTGAAGCAGGCCGTTAAGCTGTGTCCCGAGAAGTTCTTGAGGGTGGTGAATGCATGAAGTGAAGGATCTTTTCCAACAAGATGGAAGAGGCAGAAGTTGGTGTTAATACCAAAGGACAATAAACCCCTAGATGACCCCTCATCTTATCGGCCACTGTGTATGATAGATACATGTGGGAAATTGCTGGAGGGTGTAATCTGCAGAATACTTGGAAATTGGGTTGAAGACAGACATGGCCTATCAGACACCCAATTTGGCTTCAGGAAAGCAAGGTCAGCAGTGGATGCTATAAATATGGTAGTGTAAACTGCTGCTCGAACTATCGATGGCAGGAGTTGGAGGAGTGGTACATAAGAGTACTGTGTAGTTGTGACGTTGGACGTAAAAAACGCGTTCAACAGAGCAAACTGGGTGCGTATTGGTGATGCTTTGACTCGATTAGACATCCCAGAATATCTAATAAGAATAGTGCAGGATTATTTCCGGAATAGAGAATTGATCTATAATACAGATGTAGGTATAAGGTGTTGGTGCGCAGTTTACTTTGCTTTCTTAAAGCTTAAGTACAATAAAAGACAAAAAGCACTTGTTAACAATTCAAAGGTTTTTTAATGAGTTAGAAAATATTAAGTTGCGTTTGAAATATGTACAAAGCATTAAAAGAATATAATAAAACAGTGTTGTAAATATTCGCATTGTTAACAGGGTTGTATTGAATTACACTTCAACACTCCTCCTCAATGCCAATATTTCGATACTTTACAATAATTTGAAATAAGTGCTACATTACTAAACCCAGAAGTTGAGAAAAACGTCTGCGATCATGTCCTTAGTATTGCAGTTTTCTAAATTTATTAGCTTCTTCTCAGACAGGTCTCTGACGTGGTGATACTTTATATCTATGTGCTTACTACGAGCGTGGTATATGGGATTCTGCACGAGTTGTAATGCTCCCATATTGTCACCTTGGATAGTAATAACAGCATTGTTGTACATTTCGATTTCTCTTAATAATTTACTGATGTAAGTTACTTCTTTGGCTGCAGAAGATAGTACCATATACTCAGCCTCAGTACTCGATAAGGCTTCTGATTGTTGCTTTCGACTCTCCCATGAAAAAGCTGCACCTGCTAAAATGAAAGTGTATCGCGTATAGGATTTGCGGTTAACAGTGTCTCCTCCCCAGCCTGCATCAATATAACATTGGATTGGATAGCCAGTTTTATAGTACTTCAGTTGCATATATCTGGTTTTTCTAAGATACTTTAGGACTTTTTTTAACGCAGTAAAATGCTCCAAATGCGGGTCACTGTTCTTTTGAGACAATTTTGAAATAGAATGAATGATATCAGGTCTGGTACATAAACCAATATACATAAGAGATCCAACTAACGACTGATATTCAGCTTGATCAACTCTCTGACAATTCTCGTTAATACTTCCAATTTGAAAATTTGGTTCCACAGGTGTTGCCACTGACCGACAATCATTCATGTTATATCGTTTCAACAATTGTTTAATGTTTGCCGTTTGGCTTATTGCCATTGAACCTGTTTTTCCATCTCTTTCTACCTCAATATTCAAAAAATTATTTACTGGCCCTTTGTCTACAACCTCAAGTCTCTTAGAAATTTCTTTCTTTACATATTTGATGTCATTCATATCTGAGCACGCAATCAATATGTCATCAACATATACAGCGATTATATTAATCTTATTTCCAATCTTCTTTACATACAAGCATGGCTCACTTTCACAGGTATAAAAGTCAATGTTATTTAAAATAGCATTTAACTTACGATTCCACTGACGGCCTGATTGCTTAAGACCGTATAAGGCTTTCTTCAACTTCAATACGTGATGTGGTTTTATTTCATCCATGAATTTTTCAGGCTGAACAATATAAACATCATCTTCAAGATCACTATTGAGATATGCTGTCGAAACATCCATCTGGTGTAAATGTAATTCGTATTCGGCTGCTAATGCAAACACCATCCTAATGGTCTCATACCTTACGACCGGAGAAAACGTTTGTTCGTAATCAAGTCCATACACTAGTGCACACCCTTTTGCCACCAACCTGGCCTTGAATTTTTCGACTTCACCCTGTTTGTTCCTTTTTAGAGAATAAACCCATCGACAGCCAATTGCCCTTTTTTCATGAGGAAGTTCCACTATTTCCCATTTTCGATTTTTTAAGAGCGCGTTGTACTCAATCTCCATTGCATTTCACCAAAAATTCGAATATTTGTTTGATAAAGCTTCATTTACGGTTTCTGGAATGTTAACATCTTCTGAACACATTAAATTTACGGTGTTGTATACTTTCTTAGGTCGTCCCGGTGCACCTGTGCGGATAATTTTAGGCCTCCCAAGTCTCTTTCTTTCAGGGGCCTCTTCAAAACCATAAAATTCATCTGCTGATTCATAATCGCACTCATTTGGTTGTTCTTCACTAACTTGATGTTTGTCTAATTTTGGCAGCAATTCAATATTAACAAATTCTCTCGGTTCTGCCTCAATAAAATAGACGTCTCTACTTATGATAACTTTGCCGGTGGATTTCTCATACAATCGGTAAGCTTTTGCGGTGTCTGAGTATCCCACCATAACACACATCTTACCTTTAGCTTTGAACTTATTATGTTGATTCTTATCCAGAGCAATAGCACTTGACCCAAACGCCCTCAGGTGTTTAACAACTGGTTTTCGTCCAAACCAAACTTCATATGGTGTCACATCACCTAGTGTTCTTGTAGGTCAACGATTGCGTAAATAGGCAGCAGTGTTGACTGCTTCTGCCCAGAGATTTTCATTAACACCACTATCAACCAGCAAATCTGGCCATCTCCACCAACGTTCGGTTAGATCTTTCCGCAACTCCGTTGTTGGGGTGTGTAGGGGACTGTTAACTGACGCACAATTATATTTTCTTTTAAGTATCTATCAAATGCTCCATTTACGAATTCCGTGCCGTTATCGCTGCGTAAAATTTTAATTTTCTTATCCACCTGTCGCTCAACCATGGTTCTAAACTCTTTAAATTTCTCGAACACTTCGGATTTGTTTTTTATGAAATAAACAAACACATAACGACTCTTGTCATCGATGAACGTCAGCATATATCTTGCACCTCCACTTTATGTTGTGTTCATAGGGCCACAAACGTTACTGTGTATAATCTCTAGCAGATTATTGGCTCTATTCTCCGAATGTTGAAATGGTTTTACACTGCATTTACATTGTAAACAAACAATACACCTTATGTTATCAGGGATCCTCACATTTACACCAAATACCATCTTTTCGTTTACAAGTTGTCTTAGGCTGGAAAAATTCATGTGACCAAAACGTTTATGCCACTTCAAAGCATCATTAGTATTTTCACATGAAAATAAACATTCTTTACTATTCACTCCATATAAAAATAAACCGCCAACTCTCTTTGCTGTTAACCAAACTTTACTGCCTTTCTTTATTACAGCTTCTTTTTCATTAAAAACTACAGTACAACCATTACTTACAGCTTTGCCAACAGAAATGAAATTGCACTGCAAATACGAAACATACAGAACATCTTTTAATGTCAGGTCAAACTCTTTTATGTAAACGTCGCCTTTTCCTTCAGTTTGAATTCTGTTATTACCAGCAAGTATAATCTCTTCTTTATGATCGTCAAACCTATCAAACATATTACGGTTGCAACACAAATGAGTTGACGCCCCGCTGTCGACGCACCAAATGTTCTGCTTCACTGCCTGTTTACCGGTTATAGAAAAAGATCGATGTGTTTGATCATATTTCTGCTCTGCTTTTGAGCCCTTCTCTCTGCATTGTGCTGCGTAGTGACCATTTTTTCCACAATTGAAACATTTAAAATTTGGTTTCTTTTTATAACTGTTGTTAAAATTGCTGTTATTGTTGTTTTTGTTGTAGGTGTTTCGCTGATTACTTTTCTTCTCCTTATTCTCCCTCGCCATAAAAACTTGCTCGGTACTAACTGTACTTACTGTTTCATTGCTGTACACACTCATTTTCTGACATATGCGTTTGTAGAAGTTGCTTAAGCAACTTTAGCTTTCGTACATATCCTTTTGGACGGTGTACCTCCTTCAGTGCTTTCCAGGTGTCACTAGCCGTTTTACTATTTTTTAAGTACTCTATTTGCATAGGGGTTGAGCACAATATTATTGTAGCAGTTGCCTTCACATCCTTTGCAACCCATTCTGCGACCTTAGTGACATTTGCGTCATTTCACTCAGGCTTTGTTAGACTTCCTGACACGACCGACCACAAATCTTGGTATATAAGTACACTTTTCACCTGCAGACTCCACGAGTCATAATTTGTGTCGTCCAGTTTCTGGATATTAAACATGGAGGACATTTTCACTCAAAATATGTATATTTATTTCTTAAATTCTTTAATTTACACTGTTACTGGGCCCATAACCTGTTGGTGCGCAGTTTACTTTGCTTTCTTAAAGCTTAAGTACAATAAAAGACAAAAAGCACTTATTAACAATTCAAAGGTTTTTTAATGAGTGAGAAAATATAAAGTTGCGTTCGAAATATGTACAAAGCATTAAAAGAATATAATAAAACAGTGTTGTAAATATTGGCATTGTTAACAGGCATGTATTGAATTACACTTCAACATAAGGAAACGTAGGATTAACGGTGGAGTTCCCCAAGGATCGATACTTAGACCATTGTTGTGGAACGTAATGTACGATAGAGTACTAAGACTGAGTTTACCTGAAAGAGTAAGGCTAGTGGGATTCGCAGACGATATAGCGTTAGTGTGTGAGGCAAAAGAATTATTAGAGGCAGAAACCATTGCAAATGCCAGCGTACAATTAGTAAAGTCCTGGATCACTTCAATGGGATTAACTCTAGCTGATCATAAAACCGAATCGGTTTTGATTAGTAGCCGTAAGGGTAGAGAAACTATTACCCTGAATGTTGGCACCTGTTGCATAGAATCGAAGGCATTTCTGAAATATCTGGGCGTGATAATTGATACACGTCTATCTTTTCGTGAGCACTTGCGATATATGGCATCCAAAGCATCGAAACCCTGCTTGGCACTATCTCGGATTATGCCAAATACAAGAGGGCCAAAATATATTCAGAGGAAACTGATCGCTGGAGTAGTAAGGAGCATTATCCTATATGCACACCCAGTATGGTCAGATTCACTTAGATACTCCACATATGTGCGGTTGGTATCCCCTGTGTATAGGTTAGCTGCTTTGAGAGTATGTAGTGCATCTCGGACAGTGTCGGACGAAGCGGCTTTTGTCATTGCAGGTATAATTCCAATCGATTTAGAGATCATAAGTAGGGATAACTCGGACTTATGTTTACGACAGTGGCAGGAACGCTGGTCAACCACTGGAAAGGGAAGATGGACTTATGCATTAATATCCGACGTCAGAGTATGGCTGACTAGGAAACATGGTGATTTAAACTATTACCTAACACAGTTCTTGTCTGGACATGGGTGGTTTAGGTCATATCTATTTCGTTTCAAGCACGACAATTCCCTGTTCTGTCCACATTGCAGTGGAAATGTAGTTGCAGATGCTGAGCATGTCGCCTTTTGTCTGTTCACGATTCAACAATTGGAGGTCATATTTAGAAGGAGGATTGGGGTATACGATCAGCCCGGCGAATATAATACCGGTCATGCTGGAATCCTTATTAGATTGGACCAGCGTGTGTAATTTTGTACAGCTAGTTCTAACAGAACTTCGCAGATTAGAACAGATTCGTAGGAGAATCAATACGTCTTAAATCTCGTTAGTAACTAACGATGAAGTATGCGCATCTGTTCCAAACGTCCTTACCTGGGAACTAAGGAGGACGTAGGAATAATACTGATAACACTACCCACCCTGACGAAATGTCAAGGCTGTTCCAGGGTGGTGCTAGTAAAGTTGTCGTGGGGCCACTATTGATAGTAGCTATCATTACGTCAAAAAAAAACAATTTATATATATATATATATATATATATATATATATATATATACATATATATACATATATCTATATATATATATATATATATATATATATATATATATATATATATGTATATATACATATATATTACATATATATATATATATATATATATATATATATATATATATATATATATGTATATATACATATATATTACATATATATATATATATATATATATATATATATATATATGCATATATATATGCATATATATATATATATATATATATATATACATATATATATATATATATATATATATATATATATATATATACTTATATATAAGTGCTTTCTGTTTGATATGTGGTCAAGTATGTCTACATGCCTGCATTTCATTGGTTCTTACACCAAATCATCAGTAGACTTTAACCTAATTCCAAAATAACAAAACCTTTCGGATTACTGAAATTTGTTACAGTTAGGCGTACTGCTTAAAATCAGTAAAACAATATTTTTTATATTAAATCTGTATATTTTCTTTACGTCAATTTAACGTAAAAATTATTCATAGAATTATTCATTTTGAATTATGTATGAATTTTTATTAGTCGAACTTTTTTCTTATGTAAATTGTTAATTTTTCAACGGGCTTAAGTTCGAATCTGCATGACTGCAAATTATTTTTTTTTTTTTATTTTATTAATAAATGAATTTGTTTAAATTCTATTTATTATTTTATATTAAGATTGGAATATTAAGAATATTTTTAATAATCATCAAACCAGCAGAACGGATCAGTACTGATTTCGAGGCCGCTACGCCATCTCATCAGCGTTCTTTGTTCAATTTTTCCCACTTTTGCAAGTGGTGCTAGTTAGTAGGAATATCAACTATTTAACCAATATTTTAACGAAAATTGAATATGAGAAGTTATCACATTCATATTATTAAGTTATTACATTTTGGTTAGTACGAAATTCCCCAACCCTATTATTTTATTAATAAATGAATTTAAACAAATCCATTTATTAATAAAATAACAAAAAAATAATTTGCAGTCATGCAGATTCGAACTTAAGCCCGTTGAAAAATTAACAATTTACATTATTCATTTTGTTGTTGAAATTTTTCACGAATTCCTCGAAAATGTCTAGCCACTTGCATTGATAATATAATAGAAAAATGCAATAAAGTTCGTAAGAGGGGAAAGGACAAATACATTTTGCCATTTAATTTTTTAACGGACAAAACTGCACAATTTTTTCAGCCTTAAGTAATGCAATCGATTTCTAATAAATAAATTTGTTATTGTTTATTTTTTCACTAAAGCGAACAAAGTTTCATACAAAACGTAGTTATGGACTAGCTTTTGGTTTTCGTGTAAGATCAGTGCAGGGACTTGTATCGCTTTCAGTAATCCGATTTCTTCAGTAAGGCGTGTTGCGCTAAAGCGGATTCGATGAAAGTTTTTATTCTCTTTTTACAACGCAGCAAAAGAGATTGTTGAATGAAAACAGTACCTATCATATCGGCTAACGCATCGTTTGATTAAGTGTCCGTCTGGTAATCGAACATGTTTCATTCAAGTGCTTATGCAACCAAGAGTTGACTTCAGGGATGGAAAAGGGGTATTTTGATTTTGTACCAATTAACTAAATAAAATGTACTTTTCATACCATGACGGTACCATTTTTTTATATTTTTTACATTTCTATAAATATAAATTCAAAAACTTCTCTACACAAGTACACAACAAAAAAACATATACAAAAAAATCTAGGAATCAGTTGATTAAATTTTATTCCAAAAGTCATACAATTTAAGATAATAAATTTTCTGGTAGTATAAAATTGAGGCAACGAGACATTGATTGAAAACTTTTTCGGTATTTAGAAATCAATTATTATACCCTTTTTCAACGTGATTGTTTTTGAATCAAATATAAGGCAGCACTATTTTGAAAGATTCTGGTCTATATATATATACATATATATACATATGTATACATATATATACATATATATATATATATATATATATATATATATTCATATACATACATATATATATATATATATATATATATACATATATATATATATATATATATATATATATGTATACACACATATATATATATATATATATATATATATATATACATATATATACACACATATATACATATATGCACATATATATACATATATATATATATATATATATATATATGTATATGTATATATATATATGTATATATATATATATATATATATATATATACATATATATATATATATATATATATATATATATATATATATTTATATATATAATGGGTCCGCCAAATAACTTTTTTTTTGAAAATGCTATAAAAAACTACTGAATATTTTCTCAAATTCCTTTTTTTATTTGAAAGTACAACCCTTCCGGTTAATAATGGAAAATAATTTCATGGCGATAACGATCGCCATTGACAGTAACGGCCACTCCTAGCTCATTTTCGAAGAAAATGGCCCAACTATGCCTGTGGACCAAAATCCGCACCAACCAGTGACTCGTTTTGGGTGCGTCGGCTTTTCAATGTATGCGTGCGGGTTTTCTGTGCCCCAAATGCGACAATTTTGCTTGTTTACATACCCGCCATGATCAAAATGA